>OX578136.1:109903081-110497427 GCA_951213105.1 Amaurobius ferox
ATAATTGGTGTTTGTAAATATTTATTTTGAGGGGTGACATAGGCGAAAATGTTGGAATTGTCAACTGAACAAAAAACCTGCGCTTCTAAGTAATTTAAAGACTTAAAATGTAATTAAAGAAAGGGTTTTTTGGTAAATTTAACAGAAAAATTGAAAGTTTCCAAGTAGAACGGGAAGGTTAATGATTTGCAAATTATGTCATTTGTTTTTGTATAAAAAATTACATATAAGAGCATAAAATAGCTTTATAACAACAATTTTTAATATAATTAATGTTTCTTATTTCTTACGACTTTCAAAGAAAATGTTCGAGAAAGTTTTGAAGGGTTTTTTTTAGTGTAATATTCGCGGTGGTTTAGCAATTCCATATTCCAAACGAATATGAACATGGTCTTTTCAGTTCCATGCAGCCTGAGTGAGCATAATTTTAAAGACATTTGAAGCTAGTTTACGTGGTTCTAAATTTACCAGTTCCCATATAGTGATTCCTAAACTTGTGGCACACAGCTAGTATATTGCCGCCATTGCAGATACAAGTTATCCCATGCTGAGGAACGCATAACAGGTGCGAAACCGATCTACAGATGCTTTTATCTGCAATGGAAGCGTGATCTTAACTTTGGGAATGCCCCCTTATAGGCGGGTCCAGTCAATGTTTCTTAAAGTTTTAAATGGTATAGCTGACAAAGTAAAACTTCAAGGTTGCCATTGCCACCATTTAATCGCTTCACTCAAACATAAAAGAGTCATAAGTAAAAGATCTCAAGCAATGGAAAGATACACCGCGACATAAAAACAACTGGTTCTACCTGATGTAACCACACCTTCTACTCCATAGGATAGGGGCGTGCTGTTCTACGTGAGGATAAGGGGGGGGGGGGGGGTCCTGAAGGCGCCTCAAAGACTATTATTATTTTTGGATGTCTTAGATTATATCAAGATCGATCTGGTCCGTAGCCGTATCCAGAATTTCGGAAAAGGGAATGACGCGGCCACAGGGCCGTAGCCAGAAACAACATTCAAGAGGGGCTGGGTTGAAATTCAAGAGGGCTCAACAGTCTTGAAGGGGGGGGGGGGAGGAATCACTAAAATCCCTGTTAATCGTTAGCATTCATAAACCATAACAGTTATTATTATTCAATCCATGCAAATTATTAGCAAATAATTAATTGCATATTTATATTTGTAGGTTAAGAGTTGATTATGAAAATCCATATAGCTGCTATGCATCAATATTAATATATAATAATTGCAATTGATTTTAATGTAAGCATTAATTAGAAGCAAAGCTGTTAATCGAAGAACATTTCAGATAGTAAATACAAGTTAACACTTAATATTAATTCTTAACAATTTATCAGTTGATTTTGACTTTATGATGTATAACTGTAAACGTCGATATAATACAAAACATTTTTAAAAAAATTAAACATTTTTAAATTAAATATGTAAAGAAATGGATCATCTGTATAACCACAAATTTAGCTACATTAAAAAATCCTAAAAACAAAGTAATATATAAAAATATTTCATAAATAAATTTTTATGAAAAATTTGGATGACACAAGTCGCATGAAATTCCATATCACTACTAAATATGTAATATTTTTATCAGGGTGTGTGTGTGTGTGTGGGGGGGGGGGGGGGGAGGCTCGGTATACCTCTTGGAGGGAGGGGTCCAATATTTAGGGCACCGAGACCCACTTTTGATATACAATTAAGCTAAAGACCGACTTCCATCTGTAACTGACATAACGTATCATCAGGGGCGTATATGAGGGAGGAGGGGAGGGCCTCAATATTTTTCTAAGAGCTGAAAAGTTTCAAGAAAATCTAAATAAAATTGTATATGTTCGTTTTGAGATGAAAATATCTCCGATGCCCCTACCAAATATCTATTCAAAATACGACACTAATGCAGATAAGGTCAAAAATTTGGGAACATACGGGAAATCGTGTTTGCAAAAGAAGTGTAACACCACAACCACTAAAAGTGATGTGTTTTATTGTGTGAAGCATATCGTTTGTTTTCAGCATAGAAAGACAAAGATTCAATAATTTCACTCCGTGGGTCATATCAAATAATGCAATAAATAAAAATCTGATGTGGGCAACACATGATTTTCCTTATGTAATGCAATGAATTTACTACTTTTAAAGTTAAAAAAAATGTTATTATAGTAGATACTTATATTCTTTCCAAGGTATTGAATTTTCTTCAATTAGTCATCATTTTCATTGATTTAACGTCATTTTTATCAATTTGGCAACAATTAAAAATGTCGCCAAGTTGGCGACATTCCGCCAAATATGTCGCCAAAATCTCGCCAAGCGTTATGAACGGAGAAATAAGTTATTCTTACTATTGGATAAATGACTATTGGCGTTCAAATACAAAAGTATTACTCAAAGTATCTTTTTTCATGAATGGAACGAGCTAGATCCACGAGAATGATGTCACTCAATTTATCGCATGGTATTACATATGAAAAGTGAACATGTTTCTCAATAGGAAATATTTTTTTTTATTTTATATAACTTTTTGATAATTTATTTTAAAAATGTGCAATATCTCGAGAACGGTTCATGTTAGCGCTCTAAAATTTATGTCAATCGTTTTCTAATGAAAAATGACATAAGAAATGTCTATTTGCCTAACTTTATTAGCGGTTTTGATTTTTTGACGATTTTTTCAAAATTTCATTTGAAAATTTAGGGGGTTCTGAACATTCGATTGCGTATAAAAACAATAGGCTTCCAGTATTTACGGATTGTGATTTTTGTACCAAATTTCGTTCGAATTGGTCCATTCGTTCGTCAGTTGTCGTCTCCACAGACTCACTGACACACACACACATACACACACACTCACAGACATCACTTCAAAAATGTTTGATTCGTGATCAGGAATGCTTGAAAGTGCTCTCCCGTCGAAAACTCGAATTCGAATTTTCGACTCCGTCACAATATTTTCCTTATACATTATTGTATATAAGGAAAGTAATATATATCCTCTTTTATCAATGCATTGCGTTTCGCTAGAATGAAACGCGAAGATAGAATTATGTGCATGGTCGTTGTGTTGTAAATTTTGTGGTGTAAAATTTTATTTATTTTAAATTTTTATAAAATGTAATCTCGGGCCACGAAAATACTGGACCGGATGCTGCCCGCCGTTTGGACAGCTCTGATTTCAGCAATGAAGAGTTTGAAACCAATGAGTTTGTTGAGCCAGTGTTGAAGACCCAGACCGTCCGGCTCGTCAACAAGGACTTGAGCAACCATTTGGACGGCCGGCGTGTGTTGAGCCAGTGTGGAGAATCGAGTTCATGTCTGAAATTGAACCACCTTCTCGGCTGACCAGACGACGATCTATCCTTTAAGCTACTAAGACGATTATTTTTTGCTTGAATAAATCCGACAATCTCTTACTACAGATTTCAGATCACAGTGCAACTTCTTATTTGTACTACCTCCTCATGCCTGTGTTTTATGTCCACTCGGAAGGACTTACGGACCCACATATTTAACGTGCCTGTACCCCGCTTGAACACGAGCACATTTTGGGCAAAGTCTGATGGTCTAACCTTGTAACATTAAGTTGCCCGGTCGTCTTTATAAAGAACTCTTGTGTCTTCGGGGAACTGAATCACCCATATCCAGCTTACCAGGTGACGCATATCCTTCGAACTACTGAGGCGATTATATTTCCTTTTATATTTTAAACGGACCTTACAAATTAGTTGTTGAGCGATTATCGGAATCTCGGTGTCTTAAATTACCCGTTATCCTTAGAAAACTGACAGATTTCGAATATCATTTCAGTTTTTATTTGACTATATCCGTTTTAGGGATTTTTTTTTTATAGTCAGTCCCTTTATAAGTGTTTTGTTGAAGTGATTTATGGTTCTTCAAATTGAAATGTTTATAACGAATGGATCCTTTTAATCGTCTTAGATGCATATTTCACCTTCAAACTATGTTTTACTCCTGAAAAAAACAATAAAAGTTGAAGTATTTCCAAACTTGTTAGCCTTACGCCATTGTTGTTACTAAGTCCAGTGACCTTTATCAATAAGAAAGGATTGCAGCCTTTTGATGGATAAAATGTTTCAACCTGAAGAATAGATCTGAGTAAATTTATTTAACCCTGGCCTATATTGACCTGATTAAGAACCAATCACTAACCTTTTACCTTATTTAGCTAGGTGAATTTTATTTTTCAAAGAGTTTTAAAGAAAGAGAATGTTGAGTGTGGTGCTGCCATCTAGTGAAGTAATCATACACTGTAAATGAGGTTATTTATCTCGGTTATTATTTTCCCAACCTTTTCCCCATCATAGCACACTTAATATTTGTTCAACACACCTAGTAAATACAAATCTTTGTTCGGCACACTTAGTAAATACCAATATTTGTTTGACACACTTCGTAAATACCAATATTTGTTTGGCACACCTAGTAAATACCAATTCCTTCAGTAAACACCAGTTCGGCACCTTCAGTAAATGTCAATATTTGTTCGGCACCTTCAATAAATATCAGTATTTGTTTGGCACCTTCAGTAAATATCAATATGTGCTCGGTATCTTCAGTAAATATCAATATTGTTCGGCACATCTAGTAAATACCAATATTTGTGAGGCGCATCTACAGTGGCGGCTCGTGAGCGACATGTAGAGGGAGGCGCTCATCTATGTATTTATGCATATATATCCCTCAGTTTGAGCTAACTACGTCGTTCAGACTTCGAGTTCGTCGTTTATCCGGCACTGATAAATTGGTTCCGGCGTTACCTCGAAACAGCCGTATGCCAAATTATTATTTTACTTGCGTTGATATACGTTGTACAAGTTTCTTTAAAATGAATAAGAGCCTATCGCAACCATGGAAATAATTTAAATACATTTCTAAATAAATTTGTATCAAATTTGTAAAAATTAAATACCCTCAGTGGTATGCATGTGCAGTATTTTTTTATTATTAGCGCAAATATTTTTACATCCAAAATACACACAATTTTTCTCATATACACTCTACGGCTAATAGTTTTGTACCTGATCGTCCTTGTAACCCAAACAGTAACATAATTAGAGAGCGAAAACCAATTAAATCTACGGCCGTTTATATGTAGAAGCAATGAAACTATTTTTAATACAAGAATTAATTTGGAATTTACAGAAAATTCTTATGCGTTATGCTTATCTCTATTCGTCTTTAAAATGATACTAGCGAGTTCTGCTTGCTAGCAGTCACTATATATAGCAGTCGGCCTTTATAACAATAAGTAGTTAACTCGTTGCGCGGGTGCAACAAAAGTGGATCAAAGTTTAGAGTGAGCAGATCGAGTGGGCCCATTCTAAAGTAGAAAATACAGTGTGAAAATTGCATCAAAATCGGATCAAGAGTCACTAAGATAGATAAAAATGTAAATATGAAAAAGAGGAGGGTCTCCCCTCTTCCACCACAGTTGTTTCATATTACATAATAACAGACGATATTTGTGTTTCGACGTGGGTGTGTAAGGTCTGTAGCGGAAAACGTAAACATCGTACGGCCTTGAAATGTCGTACACGGATATTTCAGGAACCAAGGCGATGCATTTTTTGTAAAACCGAAATATGAAATTGAGGCTACTTAAAGCAAAAGTTGCGCCCAGGGGGTTGATATAATAAGGTTGTATATCTAAGTGATTGCCACCAGCAAAATCTAAATCGTTCAATTAGAAGGAGACTTAAGAAATTTTTGGGGGGAGGGGGGGGGCTAACCGAACTGAAAGTTACGCCCAGGGAGTTGACACAATAAATATGTATATCCAATTCACATATACAAATAGTGCCAGGACTATAACCACCAGCGGAATCAAAATTGCTCAATTAGGAGCCGAGATGTGAAATTAGAGGAGGACTACTTAAAGTAAATGTTGCGCCCAGGGGATTGATACGAAAAAGATGTACATTCAGGTGGTACAAAGACTGTAGCCACCATAAGATTCAAAATCGCTCAATTTAGGAACCGAGATGTAAAACTTTGCGGGTTAGTTAAACTAAAAGTTACGCTCAGGGGGGTTTGAATAAAAAAATATGCATGTCCAGGCAATGCACGTATAGAGAGTGTAGAGACTATAACCACCAGTAGATTCAAAATCGCTTAATTAGGAAGCCAGATGAGAAATTTTAGGACTACCTCAAGTAAAATTTATGCCTAGGAAGTGTCGGTGCAATATTGGTCTTCAATGAAATTAGAAGCAAAACCAGGGAGATTGAGTAGTGGCCGGTGAAGGGGGGGGGGGGGGGGGAGATTTTAAGGAAAACAACGTCAGATCAAAGAATCAAGTATCTGGTTGAAATTGTTTTTTAACATTCTTTAACAAATATTTATAATTTTTTCAATCTTTAATGTTAAATAGCTGAAAAAGTAAGACATCTGAGTAAGTCAAAGAGACCCACCCCCTCAGATAACACATTTCTGAAAGTGTTACTAAACATATCCACGGGTATGCCACAAATACAATTCAGGTGGCTTTTAAACAATTAAGAGGTGAAACGCATTGAAACTCGTCACAAACAAAGCATAGAACTACCCTAAATCAGAAATGTTCCCCTTTCCGAAGGACAGAACCACCCTACATCAGAAATTATCCCCCACCGGGCGCTTAGGGAGTGAAACATTTTCAGTAATACGGATGGGTGGGTCAAAACTAAACTGAGTGCCCCAAACAATGCATTTTTCTACCGAAGGCGAAGAACAGAAACCCCAAAATACCATAAATAACCACCATTTATTCAATTAAGTAAAAAGCACAAAATATGTATCGCAACTTTTTTGAATTTCTATTTTCTGTATCTAATACTAAACTATTTCGTCCTGAACCAAAACTGAAAGGACTAGGTCAATAGCATCAATAAAATAAATCAGAATTACATAAATACAGTAATTTATTTTCAAATATGTATTCAAACATCCAAATTTATTATTTTAAAAAGAAGCGACAGAGAAAACACACATTTATCAAGGAAAATTCAATGCCAAATTAGCGAAACTTAGCCAATTCGAGTCAGTCGTTCACAGTATTTGTTTCTTCTTGGCGGTTTCTTCATTTCTTCTTGGCATTTCTCCGATTTGAGCCGCGAAAACTGCCGCGGCTCACATCGAATTGGAATATTGCAATGCCTGTTTTTTTTAACTCTAATTTCTATTGCCGTTATATTAACATACTATTCGTTCTATCAGCCCAGAGGCAATGTAGGGACGTGGCCCCATTAAGAATCCCTCGTCTTTCCCTGTAATGCAGTATTTTTCCCTATAGATTTAATATGGTATGGAAAGAGGATAAGAGACTCTTTCAAAGCTTTAGTGTTGCCATCTAGTGACAATTTCATCACTTATTTCCAATAATTCGAATTTTAATTGGAATAAAATGCAGATAATTTCCTTAAAAATTGTAATTAACCTATATAACTAAAATAATTTGAAGTGCTTATTCAAGGGGGTCCGCGCGGCCCCGCGGACCCCCTGAATGGCCGCCCCTGCGCATCTAGTAAATACCAATATTTGTAAGGCACATTTGGAAAAAATAGTTCGGGGGGGGGGGGGGGGTTCTCTTTCATTCTTTCGGCTCAGACCATTCGACCTACCCGAAGGTGTAGAAAGCCCAGACCACACGACCAACCCGAAGGCTTATGGTTGCTGCTTGTGTGGCCGGCTACCCGAAGGTGTAGAAGACCCAGACCGTCCGACTCATCCAGTGGAC
The DNA here is from genome assembly GCA_951213105.1 of Amaurobius ferox. Taxonomy (NCBI): domain Eukaryota; kingdom Metazoa; phylum Arthropoda; class Arachnida; order Araneae; family Amaurobiidae; genus Amaurobius; species Amaurobius ferox. The sequence continues at coordinate 109,910,835 of OX578136.1, forward strand.
TTGAGCAACTATTTGGACGGCCGGACTACCCGAAGGTGTAAGGTAACTAACTGTGTGGACGATCGAAAGAGCCACCCAAATTAAGTGGCAACCACAGGGACCGTTTCCTCCCTCCCTTGGCCCACCCCTCTCGGAAGACCTTAGTAGCAACAATGTTGTTCCTCGTTGTGACATTCAAAACGGAATCAATAGACGTTGAGCCGAGCCGGATTTATAGTTGGGGAAGCCCGTGAGGCCTTCGCATGGCCTCTTCGGGCTCCCTCCCCCAAGTGGTTATACCCAAGTATCACTCTCAGTTTTTAATAATATTTAATAACTACTTACTAATTATATCTCTTTCTACCAAAAGTTTTGGTTAGTTACCGTATTTAAGTTAAATCTAAATTGTAATGGTTCTAATTGATGCAGGATGTAGGCCGTAGGTTTAAATTAGAATAACGACTAGAAATGTATGTACAACAAAATGAAGTTAAATAATTCGCACAATAGAAACCATAGTTAATTAATTGTATGAATAAATTATGACGATATGGTGTCTAGGAAATGGAAATGATAACGATAAGTAATTTAAACTGAACTGTTTCTCATAACAAAAAAAAATAAATAAATAAAAAATTGAATAACTACAAGAATCGTTTATACACTTTTATTTTAACTCTTGATGTTTTGCTAGGGTTAAATTTGATTTGAATATTCAAGTTTGAATACAAATTTTGGGACGCCCTGATTTTATACACGCAAGCCGAACATAAAGAAATTTGCCACTAAATAAATTACTATTCAATTATTCATTATTGTTGTTTTTCCCGACAATCCGTGGGAGACACTTAAGCCATAGCTTATTCTGCTTACGTGTAAATAGGACTGTATAAAAATGTCTCCCTTCTGAACAACATTTTCACCTAGAGTCCACGAAATGATCTTATTCTCCGTTCTTTTTTTTGCCACGATTTTGAATGCTGTATAAATAATATATAATGAATTATATGTTATGCTTAATGAATATGTTATGTAATTTATTTTTTCATTTATACACAGTGTATCTTCCCGGAGGTTGTGTTTTGAGCGAGACTCAGTACAAAAATGTCCAAGATTTCAAGACTCGGGATTACGTTGTGGACTGGTAAGACATTCACATTTACCCGTGCATGAGAGATAAAAAAAAAACTCATCTAATTAATAGTCGAATAAGCTATGGCCCAGACCGTCCGACCTACCAGAAAGATGTTATCAGTTTGGATGGCCGGAGTTGTTCACGTCTGTAAAATCTTGAACAAATGTTATAATTTGGTACTTATGAACCTTGATCCGTGCTGTAATTAAAGGTTCTGTTAAGTATACTTAATCATCCCTATTGTAAAATTATATTTTCATTTCCTTCTCTTTTGTTTAGAAATGCATAAAATATTCGACTAGTATTTGGCATTCGGCTAGGAGGTTTTCTGAAGTTTTTTAGGTGATTCAAACAATCCCACGATTAAAAGTGTAACCGATAACACCTCTGAACGCAATCCAGAAAGTCACAGTTCAATTTGCGGTTCCAGTCGAATTTTGTTTTAAGTTCATACTATGTCTAGTACTCTAGCTTATGTACCTATAATTTACTCGACTATTAATTAGATGAGTTTTTTTTTATCTCTCATACTATTATATAAAGAATTGCTTTCCCCAAAATTATTTTAAAGGATAAATAAACATTTTAACATTTCCTGAAGACATTATTACGAATGCTCTTGAAAAGATTCGTTACAGTGTGTATGTGTGTCTGTGAGATGTGGATACGATAACTCATGAACGAATGCTCATACCATTTTGAAATTTTATTTGTGGATACATTAAAGAACTAGAGCTAGAATGTATGATAATTTCCACGGTTAGAATAAATTCGAAATTTAAATTTTCTTAGCATTATTAGTATTTAATACGAATGGACATATTAATATGTATATACGTATTTAATACTTAATTAAGACGAAATGGGCGAAATCGCCCATTTCGTCTCTTAGACTTCGGGTTTGTTGATTCTCTTGCAGTGACAAAGGGGATTCAGCGTATCCCCGAAACATATGTATGCTGTATTATTGTTTTATTTGTGCTTATAAACGTTGCTCAAATTTTCTTTATTAATAAAATAGTATGATAACACGTCAAAATAATTAATACTTTAAAAATAAAGTTAACCAAAAAAATTAGCCGCAATTAAAAGTCTTTTATTAAAATCTCCTTACGTACAAAAATCACACGGCTATAGCGCTTTCTGGTATTACTATAGGCCCTTCATCAGTGCCGCTGGTCAATTTTTTTTGGTTGACTTTATTTTTAAAGTATCGCTTTATTAAGCCTTTTACGTCACCGGGGGCTTCTGGTGGGTCTGGAAAGACAAAAACACGTTAGATAAATATTATATAGATTTCTAATGGAGAAATAGGATTATTTTCAGAACAGTGTTGGTACTATTGTCCACAATGGCAAATGATAGTTTAGGCTACGCTATAGATCGAACGGTATTTGATGCAATTAAACAAATGCACCTAATTTATCGGTGTAAAAGAACTGTTACCAACTTGACAAACTTACTTTTTAAAGAATTAAAAGGGTCAGCGTTTTCTCATATATCAAATGTTAAGATTGCCGATCATCATGTTAAGTAAATAATTAAAACAACTTTAAAAATTAACCCGACAAGTGAACTTTCAGGGAGGAATTCGCAGAAAATATGGTGGAACAGTATCTAAGACCTTCCTGATTAGCCAAGGAAGAAAGCCGTAGCGGAATTCCGCCTTGCTACCGGTTAACATACAGATGTTGTCTTGTTAAATATATACATCGCATCAGTATACTTGACTCTCATATACCCGATAGTATTATCCGGCATTTCCTGGTCCTAATTAAGCGCACACTACTTATAAATAATTAAATAAGCACCCACTACTTAGATAATACATTTGAACACGATTTAAAATGGCTCCGATCAGGAAATTTCACGCTCTCCGCTAAAGCAACAAGAGAGAGAGAGAGAGAGAGAGAGAGAGAGAGAGAGAGAGAGAGGAGGGAAGGCGTGGATCTTCTAGGCGGACTCCAACGATAAAAGTTCGAATCCGTGAAACTTGCAGGGAATTCCAGGAAGATGCTTTGCGATCATTTAAAGAATTACAAAAATTAAAATTACTTATGAAATATATATATTTTTGGTATTTTGCTAAGATATATGCGGAACTTTTAGCCAAATTATAGAATTGTGTTAATCTTAGTTTTTTGGATGCGACGATATATACAGTATACTAGATAACGTAAAAAATGCATTTAAGAAAATGAGTCAATATGAAGAAATTGTCTTACGGATTCGGTTCAAACTTTGTTCGAAAGAATTTGCCCGACGGTGTCAAGATAGAAACTCTGTGGAAACATTTTTGGTCGCTAAGGAACCGATTTGTACGAAAACATTAAACATAAAGTAACTAAAATACTAGTTCGAAATTTTAAAAAGTAACGCCGAGTTGCACCTTTCCGGATCCCAAAATACCTGTGCACCAAATTTAATGGACGCATGATGTTAGATTTCCATCTTAAGACTGCATAAACATTTTCATTTATTAAGTAAGTTGATCTTTGTTGCCAGCTCTGCAACCTTTGGGAGGCGACAAGACTCTCCCGCACCACTCTGCGGCACAGCTATGGTATTGGGAACTGAGAGACTGGCTATAGGCTTTCTTCTGTTGTCATTTGTTATTTTTTCCACCTCTTGGTCGGCTTTAGTATGTCTTCTATTGTACTCGGATGACCCCAGATCGATTCCCGCCCAGTTTTCTTTCAGACATACCTCCGGGGGAGCAAAGCCTCCCCCCCCCCCCGGAGACGTGTATTCGCTCCCTGGAGACATTTTATGAAACCTAGTTTCTATTTATATGACATATCATTTAGATATATTTATATAGAGCAAATAGAAAACTTGCCCCCCCACTAACATGTCATTCCCCCCCCCCGGACAAAAAGTCCTGAAAGAAACACTATTCCCGCCTCTGTCCAAACTATCCCCGTGTTCACGCAACGTACGGGCAAGTTAAATATGTGGGTCCGTAAGGTTGGTGAGGTAGGTGGTAGGGAAAGGAGGGTACGATCCCTGTGAATACCACCCCCACTGGGTTTCGTTCTAAAATGGGTGACATTTTCCAGGCTGTCTGAACATACTTTACCCTTCGGATAGGCCAACGGCCGTACAGTGCTGAAAACACCGGTTCTCGTTAGATCACCGAAGTCAGGCAGCATCGGGCGCGGTTAGTACTTGGGTGGGTGACCACCTGGGAACACCGCGTGCTGTTGGCACATTTCGGGTGCGGTAGCCCGGTGGTTTACGAGCTGGATTTGCACGCTGTCACAACTGCCGCCGTGTTCATGCGGAGTACGATCACGTTAAACATGTGGGTCCGTAAGTCCTTCCGAGAGGTTGGTGGTAGAGGAAGGAGGGTACGGTCCCTGTGGATGCCTCCCCCACTGGGTTCCGGTCTAAATTGGGTGGTACTTCCCGGCCGTCCAAACAGTTACCTTACACCTTTCTGGTAAGGCCAACGGCCGTACCGTACTGAAAGCACCGGTTCTCGTTAGATCACCGAAGTGAAGCAGCATCGGGCGCGGTTAGTACTTGGTGGGTGACCACCTCGGAACGCCGCGTGCTGTTGGCCATCTCGGGTGCGGTATCCCCGTGGTTTGCGCGCTAGATTTGCACGCTGCCACAAATGCCGCCGTGTTCATGCGGAGTACGATCACGTTAAACATGTGGGTCCGTAAGTCCTTCCGAGAGGTTGGTGGTAGGGGAAGGAGGGTACGGTCCCTGTGGATGCCTCCCCCACTGGGTTCCGGTCTAAATTGGGTAGGCACTTCCCGGCCGTCCATACAGTTACCTTACACCTTTCTGGTAGGTCGGACGGTCTGGGTCTCAACAACAACAACACCTTTCTGGTAGGTCGGACGGTCTGGGTCTCAACAACAACAAGACCTTTGGGTAGGTCGGAAGATCTGGGTCGAAAAAAAAAAGAGGTATGTCTTGTATCGTACTTACCATTCTAAAAAAGAAATAAGCTTTTTGAAGAATTTTAACGCAAATTTTTGATTGAAAAATTTCCAAGTGGAAACATAAAATACTATTGTTTTTGGTATTTTGATATTGATTATAATATAAATGAGCTTGAACAGTCTTGAATTTGAATGTATGAGAAGGTCGACTGGAGCCTAACATTCTAGGTATTTATTCTATCTTTCTGTTTCAGTTTCTGCGTTGAAGGATCCATCGAGTGCCAGATAAACGGCGAGAAGAAATAGGTCGAGTTGCTCCGCGAGCTGAAGACTGCGTATAACTGTGATAATATTGAAACGATGGAAGATAAAACATGAAAGACATCGAAATTTGTTTCATGAGGTGTTTCGCAACATGTAAAAAAAACAACTTATGGTTGAATCCTGAGCAGTGTTATCATAATGATTTTGGGGTTTCGTACTAGGGGCCCAGCATTATTCTGTGGGGTACAATTGAATATTGAAAGCAGTATCGGACCCAAAAGGTGCAAAACCATTAATTATTATATCATTAAAATCATTCATTATTCATTAATTATTGATAAGAGTAGCGACTAGTGGATAATAAAATGGATGCTAGCTATAGAAAATTTCAGTACATTAATCAGTAGTATAATACTTGATATATAGTGAAACTTCCATAACTTCAGTCGAAAATTTCAATAACTTAAAGAATTTTCAACGCGTTTAACTTTTTCGTACTTCATTGAATGCAGCAGGCATAAGCAGATCAGATGACTACAATTGTTTCCAGGATGTTATGTTATGTTCTTCAGGTCAGAACAAACAAACTCTTAACCAACGCTAAGATACAACTGGGCAGTTGTATTATTATTAAATAATAGGATTTTAGAAACAGCTATTTTTCAGTGCGGACTAGAGTTTTATAGATGAAAGTATAACAAGTTATGAGAGAAATGCTGATTTAGAGAAATTTTACATTTATGAATATCCAGAACAGAAATTCTGCAACAACTCAACTGTTTTGCAAAAAGAAACATTTCGTTAGATTAAGATCATACAAGGTTGATTAAAAGTATCAACCAGTTTCGAAAGCAAAGATTGACCTACTTTGCAGACGAAGAACCGTTTTCTTCGAAGATAAAAAAGACAAAGATGTTGCAAATATCCATCAAGATTCGAGGTATGGAAGATTCACTATAATTTAAAGTTTACGTTAATTAATAACTTAATTTTAGACAATGATATAAATCATATTAATGATCATAAGATGTGTTCTTAAAAATATCCTTTTCTTAAATACTATTTCATTTCAAGGTATGTATATAAACAATCCGTATAAACTGTCACATAAACCAAATCTAATTACTTGTATTTAAGAATAATGAGAATTAACATTAGATTCAATGTAGAAAATTAGTGAAAATATTGGTATATTTTCAAGAATTATATTATCCTTTTGACTGAATATATAGAATCCGCTTATCTTTATAAAATGCTGTAACTGTTTGTAACAATATTATCTACAACATTATTTATTTATTTATTTATAACTAATTAGCTAACTAACAAATAATATTAGTTAAAAATAAAAATGTTTTGGTAGTAAAAGCATGAGCAGTTGATTAAAAGTATCAACTAGTGTCGAAAGCAAATAGCAGCCTCCTTCTTCAGGATAAAAAAAAAATAGGGAAGCTACATTTCTACAAGCAAGAAAACGTCTGCTATTAAATAGTCGCATCATGTGACCTAGAAAGGAAGGAAATCGTTGCCATTAATTTATTTGTAAATAATTGTTTGCAATAATATTAATTAACGTTTGTAAAACTAGGGGGCTCTGTCCCCTGCTTGCTATGCTTCGCCAATTTTATATTTTTGTATGCTATAGTTTTTGCGATACAAATCAGAAAAACTTGAGGAAACAGAAATTTGTCACGGCGGCGGCGGCGGATAAGTTTTCGTAGCTTAGAGAAAAGGCGATCGCGTTGAATCCATGTATGGGCAGACTTTTATTGTGATTCTATACATTCGTTGCATCGAACTAAATATTTTCGTTAACTGGGTATTGAATGTTAAATTCTTCGCTCACTATTTTAGAATAAAATAATATTCTAAGGGACTGACATAAGTTGATGTTAGATAAGGACTCATATAAGTTGACCTTAGTTAAGGATTAATAAATTGAAAAGATACTCGTATTTTGTTAAAGGTTCAGCTGGTCTCATTACAAGAATGCATGTTTATTCTCGGTTACTGTGTCTATTTACTAAGCGAATACTAAGCGTGCATTAATTGTATGTGTTGCCAAATGCTGTATAATCGACTTGAAAAAGCTATTTCAAATGCTGTACGGTGTGTAAATTAATCTTCATAAGTCGAAGTTTTTGAAATCGAAAACATATGTGAATGATTACCTCAACTATTGCGTCGCATGTGGAAAAATAATAGAGAAAATGTGCATTTCAGTATTACGAGGTTTGTGTGTCTTGTAAAAAAACCTTTTTGTATGTTTTTAATAAAATATTTTTGTGTTATATTTGTTGTTTATTTTGAGCTTTATATATATATATATATATATATTAAATATTTTGATGTATATAACATCAAAATATTTTAGAATATAGTAGGGTTTTTTCTGGAAGAAAATAGAGCGTTACGAAAAATGTGAACACTTTGGACGCTTATACACCCCGAACTTAATAAATGTAAATGTAAATAAGGTTTTTTGTTTTGTCGGATATAAGATCCATATTATGAATATATAAAAATAATCTCAATATTTTGAATTTCTTTATTTTTCGAAACTAGAGGGCTCCGTCCCCGATCTCTACGTTCGCCAACTCCCATAATTCGCTTCGCGAGCACTTATGTGCTGCTTGCTACGCAAGCGCAATACACAAATGGGTACCGTCCTTGTTAATTGACATTCACCAGACCTAGAACTCGCTTCGCTAGCTCCTCCAATCTACTCCTACCTGCATCAAACTGCGTCTACGTGTCCCATGCTCGTTGACGTTCTAAGATCCCGGGGTTCTGCCCTCCATTGGCTGTCGCTCATTAACCCTGCAACTCGAATCACGAGTCGGGAGGCTTCGCCTCCTAATCGCTGACACGCACTGATGCTCGCAGAACCCTGGCTCCGCACTCCAATGGCTGACGCTTATTCATCCCCGTAACTGGATACGCGAGTCGGGAGGCTTCGCTTCCTGCTCGCTAAGTTCGCATCGCGAGCATCTCCGTGCCGCCCAACTACGCAAACGCAATACTTCCGCTGGGGACCGTCCCTTGAACACTTTCTCGTTTATGGCTGTTTTGTTTTTTGTTTTTTTCTGTTGCTGTTCTCTATTCCCCCATGAGGCCAGGGTTTGACAATTAACACTTTGAATGAGTATACATATACTATATATTCAGGTTTATGCTATACTTACTTGAAACAATAATTACAATTACGTTCTACTGCAATTTTTTTTCTCATGACAGATGACAAAATGGACCATTGTACCCCGGGAAATAACCGCATATCTGCCATAGCAACCAACGAGAAAAAATTTTTATGTGTCACTTTTTTGTAAACATTTCTTCAAAAGAGATTTTTAAAAGATTAGATTATTAGATAAAATTTCTTCAAAATAGATTAAGCTTACTTTGCAACAATGAAGTTTCTACTTGCAGTACCCGCCTACAACAGTACTGTCCCATGAAATAAATTGCTGTTTGTGTATTGAGTAAAGACAAAATACAAAACTATTACAAATGGTGTCTTACAAATACCACTGTAATACACTTTGTAATAGTGTCTCACGAGGGATTACAAATAGTGTTTTCTCTCGTAAATGGAACTAGCTAGATCCACGAGAATGATATGAGTCAATTCGTCGCGTAATATTTCATAAGGAAAGTCAACCTCTTTAGTGATACTTATTATTATTTCAATTTTATGTAAATCTTTGTATAAATGTGTAATATCGCGAAAACGGTCCGTACCAGTTACAAAATGAATGCCATGCATTTTCTAATGATAAATGACATAAAAATAATTATTTATTTAATATTATTAAATATCCTGTCGTTGCGTCATTCTCCGTTTGTAATAACCGTACCAAATTTCATTTAAATAGCTTGTTTCCACTCGTTTGTAAAATATCGCTCGTCCATGGAAGGATTACACATCACTTCAAAAACGACCTCAGGAATATTTAAAACATGTAAATCAATCGAAAATTCGCAACCATCACAATATTTTCCTCTATGAATTAATTATATTATAGTATACACTATACATACTATAGTATATACTTCATTTTTTGACGTAATTTGCATTCAAACCTATGCAGTATATACACAGATCGATGCGTAATAAGCAAAAGAGCATTCAGCTGAAAACACTAAACAGCAATTCGAAAAAAAAAAAAAAAAAAAAAAAAAAATGATGTGAGCATCACCTGACTTGCCCTGCAGACTCAAATTCACGTTCTCTTTATTTCTTCAATAATTCATTAAATTGGGTTTAATTGTATCAAATAACAAGCGTAATGAATTAAAATTACACTGAATTTACACTTTAAATTCAATTTTCGTTCTCATTTGGTAACTTGACTTAGGGGTACCGAAAATGCGAAAAATCTAAAATATCTCGAGAACGGCTAGTCTTAGTACAATGGAGTTGATCTTATTCTTTTCATCGCTAAATATTACGTATAAAATAAGCATTTAATTGTTATATTTGAGCATATGTAGTATTTTATTTCAGATTTTGACAATTTTTGTAGGCCATTTTGTAAAAACAGGAAAGTTATTTTTTTCCGAATCGTACCAAAATCTAATCAGCACCAAGGTAACCCACCAGTGACTTATCTACCAAATTTTGTGAAATTCAGTTCATTAGTTTTTGAGTTAGAGTGGATACATGCGTTACACAGACACACAGACTGACAGACACACACACGCTAAAAATAGTTTTTTCGTTTCTAGAGGTCCCAAAACGTGTAGATCTGTCGAAAACTCGAGTTGCGATTTTTGGCATGATTCCAATATACTTTCCCTATTGCAGGGAAAGTAAAAAAAACCTTGAAAAGAGCAAAAACAATGTTATGATATGCGTAAATGACGTAACGATGCAACGCAATGGCGTGAATATTTAATAAATAAAAATGTTCGGCGAGATGAAACTGTGTGCCGAGTTTCAGTTCTCTTCATGATCTAGAAGCTGAGAACGAGCCCGTGAAAGATGTTGAATGACGGGATAGCGTCCATGTGAAGTTAAGGCAAAATGAGGAGTTTATCAAAATATAATAACAATAATAATAATTTCCAGTTATTTACGGAATATAGGATGTAAATTTGCAAATTCTCGCCTTAAAAAGGAAATATCATGTTATAATATTGCAGAAAAACAGATTTAACAAAACATTAAATATTTGGGTAGGTAGATAGTAGTTTTAAATTTCATTGAACCGAGGAAACTTGTATATATACAAACAAGAAAGATCAATCATGCATAAGCATTGATTATGAAACACTTTCCAACTGAAATGTAATTTCATTTAAAAATTTCTGAAATGTGATACATTCAGTGGTGATATCTTTTACATTATCACAGTACTACAGTAATTTATTATACTTAAATATTTAAAACTGTATCGAAATATAAATCATCTGATTCTTTATGCAAAATCAATAAATATTTCATTCATATAACTTGTATTCCAGATTCCAGAGATAAATAATTTTGTGTGAAAAAAAATTCAGCAATTCTTATGTAATTCATCTTACAATCGCTTGAGATATTTGCATTCTGCATATGTTAAAATTAGGCTTCATTGAAGAAATAATAAAAGTTTAGGGATCATTTAAAATCACAACTATTGTAATTGCATAGGCACGGAATTTAGATACACAGATAATACACAGATAATATATGTGTGTATGTGTATGTACTCAAAGTATTGGAATCGTGCCGAAGATCGGAACTCGAATTTTCAAAGGATCTACACGTTTTGGGACTTCTAGAACACGAAAAAACTATTATTAGGAAGACGTCTGTGTGTGTAAGGGTGTATCTGTGTATGTTTCTGTGTGTCTGAGTGGATATCACATCCACTCTAATTGAAAAACTAATGGACCGAATTTCATACAATTTGGTAGGTATGTTTTTTGTGGGAAATCCTGATGTTCATTAGATTATAGTACGATTCGTAATAAAAGAATTTGCCTTCTTTGCGAAATGGCCGCAGAAATTGCCTTTATCCACTCTAGCTAAAAACTAATGGAACAAATTTAACAAAATTTGGTGTATAATATTTCAATAACCTACAAGTGATTTATATACCAAATTTAACAAAATTTTGCATATAAATCATTTGTAGGTTATTCTAGTACGATTCGGGAAAAAGGAACGGGCTATTTTTGCGGAATGGTCCGCAAAAATCGTTATATATAAAAATAAAAGACTACGTGTGCTCAATTATATCAATTAAATTCCTATTCAAATTTATAGTGAAACTATAGTTATCCAAGTTTCCATAGATGTTTTATGTGTGCCCCTCCAGTGATACGGCAAATATCTATGCGGTATTGCATTTCCTGCCACACTCGTGATAGAATATCCTTTGTTAATGATTCGAGCACTTCAGTTATCCACTGCTTCAGTTTCTGTAAGTCCTGGGGCAATGGAGGCACGAACACTTTGTCTTTAACAAAACCCCATAGGAAAAAACCACATGGGGTTAGGTCTGGGGATCTTGGTGCCAACAAATCAATGACATATCTTTTGACCCAGCACGGCCAATCCAACGATGGGGTAGAGTCTACCCGGTACCTGAACGATATTCTACTACGTCAGTACCTGAACGATATTCTACCCGGTAGAATATCGTTCAGGTACTGACGTGCGTTTGTATGCCAAATTTCGTGTGAAAATGTCTTTGAACGACGATAAATGATGATGTTTTGGCGTATTCCAAAACACAGTACACTTTCTCCTGCATGGATGGCGCCATTTTGATTAACAGTGCCTCTAGCGGCGATTTCGTAACCGGAAATTTTTTCGCTGCTACCAGATAAAACTTGTATAATTGTAGTTTCAGAATTAATTTGTTTCGGCTAAATAAATCAATTACAGAATTTGTACTATGCTATTTTTTTTGTCCCATTCAATATGATACACCCTGTATATCCCCGTACTAATATTGTCGCAGATTAGAAAAGTATATGTGCCGAGTGCTAAAGCATCGTATTTCTATTGATGCCCTGCATTTACAATTAACTTTTGAGTAAAGCACAGTGCTTTGTTTTAAGAATTTTAATTATGGTGTTCAAAACTATAACAAATATTTAAATTTTGATGCTCCTGTGAAATGGCACCCTAGGTGATTGATTTACCCCTCGTCATGATCCTAAGCCTAACTTATGAAAAAAACACTTTCAAATTCAATTGCTTAATTTTTTCTTGTAACCTTAGCTGAATACTGACGTAATCATGTTCATAAACACCATAGGTTTTGAGTTATGTTTTCTTTTAAAAATTACATGAAGATCATAAAAAATTGACTTATCTTGATTCTTAAACATTTAAGAAAAAAAATATTTTTTTAGGAATTTTAATCAGCTCAATAATTAATGAAAACAAAGATTAGCAGAAAATATGCAGCAAAGACTATTTACGATAAAATGTAACAATATTAAATTAGATTTTATGATGATTTTTGAAACAGTGATACATGCAAAGTCTGCATTGCTAAGACAATGTGTTCACACAAAATTATCATTTTACGATCCTTTTAAGAAAAGATTTCTCACTATCATCTGAATAACTGAAAGGCCAATTGACAATATGAATGATTTCTTTGAATAAAAATCTTCTTTTATTTAGCCACTAATTTCTTTAAACACTCCACAATATACCCCTTTATAGGCTACGAAAAATACAAAATGGCTGAATACACAAACTAAAGAAATACCCATATCTCTCTAAAATATAAAAGTATTCAGGAGTACCAGAAACACAAGAAAGTCGATGCCATGTGCAATATGTAAAGAGCCAGCTTAGTTTGTTTATATTACTCACAATTCTGGCTTCCACATAGAACCAAAATATCATAAATACAAAACATTTGAACAAACCGAAGATCAACATTCTAGACTCATGATAAATTCAACTGTAGTGGATACAGCAAAGAATGTGCATTTTAAGCAAAGTTAAAATTCACAAATTACTTTGAAAACTTTAGGTAATATTCAAATTATTCCATAAAATATATAAAAAAAAATTTAACAAAATATGTACGGCAGTTTTTTAAATAAAAATTAAAATAATAATTACACCCATATAATATGAAGCGATCACTTGACCCAGTTCAAAACAAAATATGGCATTCATCTTTTTTTTCCCAAAGTAAAAATTGTGATTTTTAAAGTTCTTTTAAATTTATATTTAGTGATTTAGTGTTACATCCATCCTAAAACTGCTTTATTTTTGCGTTTTTCTGTGCATCTATATTCTGCGCCAATGCAATTACAAAATTTTTCTGTTTAAATGATGATCAAACTTTGATTATTTCTACAACGAAGCCTAAATTTAATAAATGTAAAATGTAAACAAGTAATTGTAAGAATTGTATAAAAATTGCTGAATTTTTTTACGTAAAATTATTTAACTCTGAAGTCTGGAATAAAAGTGATGAATGAAATATTCACTTTTTACATGGAGAGCCAGACTATTTATATTTTGATGACGTCATTTGAATAAAGTTTGAATGAAGTTTTAAGCATGGAGTTAGAAAGTACTACCTCCATGGTTTTAATTTTGCAAGCAAAATAAATTACTGTAGTTCTAAATAAAATAATGTAGTAAAATAAGTTATTGTAGTTATAATAATTAAAAAAACATCACCAGTGAATGTATCATATTTTAGAGATGTTTAAATAAAATTACAGTTGGAATGTGTTTTATAATCAATGTTTTATGCATGATGTATATTTATATGTAGTGCATGTATATTTTATAGTCATATGTATATTTATATTTAATGGTGCATCCATCCTAAAACCATTTTATTTTTGCATATTATCTGTATTTCTAAATTCTATGCCTATGCAGTTACAATATTTTTTGTTTTAAATGATCATTAAACTTTGATTATTTCTTCAACGAAGCCTAATTTTAACATATGCAAAATGTAAACAAAACAAGTGATTGTATGATGAGTTGTATAAGAATTGCTGAATTTTTTAACGCAAAATTATTTAGCTCTGCAGTTTTACTCAATCCATGGTACATGTGGTAATATCTTTTAATTTTGCTATCTGTTTGCATTGGATAAGATTTTTTAATGATTTTCATGTATTAATAAAGTAATTTCCTTGTTTAAAAATATATTTACCTAAAGTTTTGTTGTGTATGTTTTGGCAAAATTTGCTATACTCAGCTGTAGGAACCCTATATTTGCAAATATTCTCTGTTAAAACATTTATGAGCTTTAAATGTTTTGTACCATTTATTAGTTACTAATTTTTGAAATATCATGAAAATCTAATTTTATACCACCAATACCTTGCTTAATACTTTGTGGTTAGTAACCACACATATATATATATATATATATGCAGGGCCGCTTTTAGGAGTGTGGCTCATCCCCCCCCCCCCAAGTCCATACCCTCCTCTTCCTCCTTCTCCACCCCTTCCTCCCTAAATTAAAAATAAAATTAATTTAGGGAGGAAGGGGTAGAGAAGGTCTCGTCGTTTTTACTTTCTGATTGTTTACACATTTCAACGCTGCTTGGTTTTAGAAAACTTATCTAATACTTCTTGAAAGTTGAGTGTAATGTCAGGTCATTTTCGATTGCCAGAATAGCCAGAGCATTCAATTTGACATTGCCCATGGAGTTTCTTTGGTAGTTTTTAACAATCTTCAAAGTCGAAAACGTATGTTCCTCTGCACAATTTGTGACGGCCATACTTAACACTATTCTGAGAATAGTGTCCACATTTGGAAAATGGTTTGCAAATTACCATCTTTAACAATGTGTAAAAGATAAGAAAAGGACAGATGTTAATGTACACAAGCGTTTCTTGTTTTTGTATTTATTACTGCATAGATTCGAAGCGCATGGCATTTCTGTAAAACATAAAAGATCCTTTATGTTTTTGCTCTCTAGGCATGGGCCTAGTTGGCCTAATGGGAAATACGAGCCTGTATATATGACAACTTGCATTATTTATATATAGCTATAGTAAATGTATCTCATTTTTGTTTTGCTCTTTTTTTATATATAGGTGATACCATCTTGAGTTGTGAACACTTTAACCTCCTTGTTAATGATATGATGTGGTGACGACTTATGGTATAAAAGTTCTTAAAGATGAATTTTTGATGTTATTGCTGTATTTTTTCTATTGAATATAAAGTACCCGGAATGCGTGTCTGCCACATTGGAAATCATTCAAAGGTAAGTTTTTTCATAAAACTTAATATATGACTATAACAATCTATATTAAGTTATAATAATGCTCTAATATGTTTCTAATGCAGCTAAATCATTCTAAGTGCCTAAATCAATAATAGAAATTTTATAATATTGTTTTGAAACTATAACTTAATTTTCATAAAAACCAGATATTTGTTTTCATGTCTCGTGGGAGATTTTTTTCTTCTAGGTATTTGATACTTCATAATATGTTAGGGGCTTAACTGCATTACATAAATAAAAATGCAAAAATAATGTATATAAATAATATATTCTCACTTCATGGTAGTGTGCATCTCTGTGTGGTTGTGTCTATTCGATATCTCATTAGAACGATTCCGACCTACTTCCTATGAATGTGAACAAAATTACTCAAATTCAAGAATGGTTTAGAGTTAAGATTTTATAATATTTTAATATAACAAACTAAATTATGAAACCAAATACTAGGCATGCTACAGTACAACAGATAAATTGGCAATTATGCCGATCAGCTCTCTTGCAGTGCCATTATCTGGCAAATGTACGAGAAAGAGATAAGGAACAATGCCAGTATAGCTTATACTTCACATACGTATGATGTGATGCAAGAAAGTTCATTCATAATATTTAATTGGTCCGACTTACTAAAATTTATGCAAATAGTTGATGAAAAATAAAAATACTTGAATGTCACTACTGATGTTATTACATGGATATAAATTTGTATTATTTTTCAGATGTTTGTACTTCATCAACCCTGGCTGTGGAACGAAATCAAATGAAAAGTCAAAGGATCTTCTTCAGCAACGAGTGTACATTCCATTTCAAATTTTGAATTGTTGCAATTTTTTTTATGTCTGTGTCATTCCAAAAATAAAGTACCCTTTTGATGTCCAACACTTTTTACTTATATTTTTCTCTCATTTATTCCAAAATAAAATTTAAAACATCAAATGTTCAACCATACTTCTAGATGAAGAATTCTAGCTTTTGAAGTGCCTAATACAGTCATTTCATCTTGCAAGGGGAAAAGGATGTATAAATTTGTCAGCACAATGTGAGGTTATGTGCTTTCAATGTACACGTTTGATTCTGTTTCAAATTAATATTTTGCTATTTCAATCTTTTACATTGATTCTTTTTAGTATTTGTATGATTAACTCTGTACTATCAACAAACTCTGGTGTTAAACCTTTTAGTAACTCTTGTAAAAGAATATTGCATAACTAAAAATACTCTCAATTTCAACTTTGGCATTTAATACTAGTAGTAACATCATCATATGAGTATTTATTACACAGCTTATATTTGGAAATTTTGTAAAGTTCTTTTCTTTTTGGCATTTTTACAGCTGTTGGCAGCAGAATGGCTAATGCTACTAAGTTGCATATCAGGATGCATAGAGAACAGGATTCGCTAAAGCTGTATGGTGTTGTGTTTACAGAGTTTAGTCATTGTTTTTGGTGGATTTTAATGCATCTCTGTTAAATGAAGCAGTTGCATATATTAATATGTGAATGACATGTAAAACAAATTTGCAGCCAACAATATTTTTTTTTAATTGTGTATACTTTACCATAAATATTTAAGATTTCATCACAGAAAGCAGATTTTGCATCACCAACAGCGATGCGATACCAGTTATTTTACACCCTGATTTGCTATTTTGCTTTTAAAATTGTTGATATTGAGACATTTTATGACACATAATTATGTAAATGCAAATTCCTCAATAGTATTTTAATGTTTAAATAAACATTTTTTGAGGAATATTATGTTGCTATACGTAAATAACTTTTTAATGACATAGAACATATTACTAAATTTAAATTTTTTTTTAAATGGGGGGGGGGGGGTGAGCCTTGTTATATTTCTTAAGCATTTCAGTAATCATTTGTAGAACATCTGCAATGTAACTTTTGATTTCCATTTCACATTGTAGGAATCCCATTCTGCCTAGTTTGAAACTTCCTCATTTTCTAACATTATTTTAAATATCCTAAAAAATTTTTAAAAATTTCTTAATTTCCTACCTAAAATTTTCAGATAATTCACCATGGTCCTTGATATTTTATAAATTTATTTTTATTATAAATATATCAAAAGTTTTGCATTTAATATTTTCGCCTGTGATTTTGTCAAACACTTCATTGTCCTGTATTTAATTTTCTATTTAAAGGGAGTACAGATGCTTGAATTGTTTATACAAAGACAATTGACAATTTAACAGTTTCCATATGTAAATGGCATTTCTTAAAAATAGGATTAAAGTGTCGAATGCGTTTCAATGGGTAACTTCTCAACATTGACCAGTCCTGGTGTATTATTTTCGAAACTAGGCTTGCTCAATTTATACACATACACATAGGGGAGGGCAAAAGGGGGAACTTGCACCCCCAAAACCCGGGATGTTAAAGGTCACAAAGACAGGGATCAAGCTTGTTGGTGTATATTTTATTCTGGAGTTTGACCTACCCTGGAAAGTTCTATGGCATCCATATACATGATAAAATAGATCTATTGTTCTCTCTGATAATGACACAAATTCGATAAAGGTGCATACAACTTCCTTTTAAGATCACATATGTAGCTGAAGACAAAGCAGCTAGAATTGTCAAAACTACATATCTAAAATATTAAATATGAATTATCTTTAAAGCAAGAAAAATTTAGCAATTCCTTTTTGAATTTTCAATTATTTTATTAGAATTTAATTTTAATTATGTCTAATAAGTAATTTATTAATGCTGCATACAATTGAAAGTATATTTCTTTAAAGTGAAAAATCACAAATTAAATTTAATTTTTTTCCAATATATCTACTCTATATATTTTACAGAGGACAACAAATGCAGTATGGAAATATATTGATTAAAAAAAAAATTCATTAAAATATAACATATCGTATGTAAAATGTTTTAAACTTACATTAGGTTTAAAATAATTAGGCAAAATTTGTGATGATAAATAGTCATATTCTAAACTATTTTTGTAATGTTCACGATTTAAAAAGTTGTTAATACTGTAAAATATTTGCAGCACTGGTAACATTTGCAGTAAAAAATTCCCTTAAAATAATGCAAAAAAAAAAAACTTGGTTAACATGCTATCAGCTATTTAAAAATATCCTGTCAAAATTAGACATTTTTTTAACATTTAAAGTATAACATGTAGCAAAATGTGTAGTAGAATTTTACAAAAATATTGTTAATTTATTATGTAAAACACTATAAAAATACAATAAAATGTGGGGTAGAAGAGTATTGTAAAATATACAGTATAAAGCAATGTAAAAAATACAATAAAAAGTGCAGTAGAATTCTACAGGCATACTGTAGAAAATACAGTATAAATCACTGTAAAAATGTACCATTTTTTGTAAAATTTACAGCATAAAACACTGTAAAAAGTACAGCAAAAAGTGCAGTAGAATTTTACAGAAGTATCGTAAAATATACAGTTTAAAGCACTGTAAAAAATACAGTAAAAACTGCTGTAAAAATTACAATTTTTTGTAAAATTTACAGTAATAAACACTGTAAAAATTACAGTAAAAAGTGTAGTGGAATTTAACAGTAGTACTGTAAAATTTACAGCAAAAAGTCCTGGCGCCCAAATTGCCAGGACTTTTTGCTGTAAAATTAACAGTGCTTTTTTTTACAGTGTAGTCAAAGCTTTATATTACATTTTTAAACCCATTACAATATTTTTCATTACATATTTATAGCAATAAACTTTTCCCTGAGCATTCTATTATGCATATCTGATTTTGCTCTGTTTGAATCAAAAAATAACTCATCATATATCCTCATTACTATCCTCCCCGAACATATTCTTTACCTAGTTACAAAAGCATCTATTAAAACTACACCTAGAAATTTTTAATTTCATCAAAATACTTTACCTTTATGTAAACCTTGCATTGAATGGAAACAAAGATATGAAAGTAGAATATATGTAATATTATTAATTACAATAATTTTATTTTAAAATAAATTTATATTTAGATATAATTATATATATTTCTTTGTAAAAAGATACTGCATGATACATAAATAAAATATAATGTAACACACCTTGTAGTTTGTGCCTATCCCTGAAATAAGTAAGGCATAAGCAAAGCTAGGAGGAAGCTTAGGGGGGTATGCAATGCCCAAAGTTACATTATTATGCTCCCCCCAGTGATTTTTCACATGTACATGGTATTCTACATTGCATCTGATATTATGGGTGCTATAGGGAGTATAGCGTATATTCTACATTGCATTAAAGGAATATTCATAGCTCCACTTATAGAGTGGGGTTCTTGTCTCATGTGCAAAACTACAGAAAGATGATAATGATTTAAAACTATTTTGATATGTAAAAACAAATATGCATTGAAAATTGAAGTATATACTGTCGCATGGTAAACCCATGAGCCAATATTTGGGAGTGCGACCTACAGTTTACTTATTACTTTCCTTATATACATTATGTATAAGGAAAGTATTGTGACGGGGTCGAAAATTCGATTTCGAGTTTTCGACGGGAGAGCACGTTTCAAGCATCCCTGATCACGAATCAAACATTTTTGAAGTGATGTCTGTGTGTGCGTGTGTGTGTGTGTGTGTCAGTGAGTCTGTGGAGACGATAACTGACGAACGAATGGACCGATTCGAACCAAATTTGGTACAAATTCACAATCCGTAAACACTGGAAGCCTATTGTTTTTATACGCAATCGAATGTTCAGAACCCCCCCTAAATTTTCGAATGAAATTTTGAAAAAATCGTCAAAAAATCAAAACCACTAATAAAGTTACACAAATAGACATTTCTTATGTAATTTTTCATTAGAAAACGATTGACATAAATTTTAGAACGCTAACATGAACCGCTCTCGAGATATTGTACATTTTTCAAAAAAATTATTAAAAAGTCATATAAAATAAGAAAAAATATTTCCTATTGAGAAACATGTTCACTTTTCATATGTAATACCATGCGATAAATTGGGTGACATCATTCTCGTGGATCTAGCTCGTTCCATTCATGACAAAAGATACTTTGAGTAATACTTTTGTATTTGAACGCCAATAGTCATTTATCTGCTGTAAGGATAACTTATTTCTTAGTGCATAACGCTTGGCGAGATTTTGGCGACGAATTTGGCGGAATGTCGCCAACTTGGCGACTTTTTTAAATGTTGCCAAATTAACGAAAATCTCGCCAAATGGATAAAAATGACGCTAAATCAATGAAAATTACAACTAATTGTCGAAAATTCAATATCTTGGAAAGAATAATAGTATCTACTATAAGAAAAACTTATTTTTTTTACTGTAAAAGTAGTAAATCCATTACATTATATAAGGAAAGTCATGTGTTGCCCACATCAGATTTTTTATTTTTGGGGGTCAGTCTTTTCGTTCGGCCAGCTGCACTCGAAATAGAAAACCAGGATATCGAAGTTTCTTTAGATCTCGTATTCGTACCGAAAGATTTAACGCTTGTCCGTTTTCGGACGGATCATAGGCCTGGCGGGCTATTTGAATTAGAGCCCGAAAGCATATCAGTTTCACAGGGGCTTAAGAAGGGGCTTTTGTTTCTGGGGGTCTAAAAGCCAATGGCGTTGCTTTGGGGTCAAGGGGTTAAGACCCAGAATCCAATGAAATGGTTGTAGGCGCCTCAGGGGCGTGTTTTAAAATCTTGGAGAGAGAGAGAGTTTTCAGAAATTTAAAAAAGGAGCGAGGAGAAGGAACTGAGTTGGGAGTAAGTAAAGACGTTTTCCCAACATAGTCCTCTGAGAAATGCTGTTCAGAGAGATGTCGTTTATTCGGCGAATGTTTGGTGAGTTACTCATTTAAGGGCCTGTGCCTGATTTGTATCTTTTAGCTCTCTCTCTCCCTCTCCAATTAAATGGATATTAATTAACTCCAATTATATAGCTACTAATTAACGCCAATTAAATATCTACTAGTTAACTCCAAAATAAATTATTTAATAGTTAAAGTCAGGTATTTTCATGATAGCTTATCATCTGTTCCAAATTAGTCTATGAGACTCCTTACCAATGTTTATTTTGAATTGTTATTAGAATGGGTGATCAATCCAGTTATGTTAAAAGGAGCATTTTGTGTTTTATGTTTATTTGTATATAGATTTAAATATTGTAAATAAATTAATGTTATTATCTAAAAATACGGCCTTCTTTCTTCTTCGCGCTCTAACCGGGCGTGTCCGAAAAGAGGTAAGTTACCTTAGGACAAATAATTTTAAATTATTCAGACACATTTGGTCAATCAGAAAAGTTTTATTTTTAATGCAACAAGATCATTAAAAAAAATCGCATATCTGTATCTTTAAAATTGAGCGAGTTATATTTAATTGAAAATTGAACATTGGGAATGGGAACCATACATCAAATTAGAAATGTAAATTTGTGACATATCGCAAAAAAGATAAAACTGGATGATAGTACATAGGAGACATTTTTGCGAATTCCGCGTAAGCTTACGATGCAATCACGGATTCTTAAGTACTTTTCACATTCAGACATGCCAATAAAAGTTTTTGACAAATATTAACGTATTTTTGATCTAAACAATTTCCATCGTCAATTTGTTTATGATCCCTAATTTTACTGATGAAACAGCCTTTCACATGGTACGAAAAAGTTGCATAAGTCAGATTCTTTCCTTTATCATAATTCAATTGATTTTAAAGATACAGATATGCGGTTTTTTTAATGATCTTGTTGCATTAAAAAGAAAAATTTTCTGAATGACTAAATTTGTCTAAGGGGGTTGTATAAAAATTTAAAAAGTGTAACTTTTTGAAAATTAATGGGAGGGCTATTTCAATACCTTACTATCCTACCTTACTATCAACATTTTTGCAAGTTACATTGCCCACTTATCTCCAACAGGTAAAGAATTAAAGCGCGTCTCAATCTTTTTGGGACACCCTGTATATACTATATATACATGTCTCTCTCTCTCTCTCTCTATATATATATATATATATATATATATATATATATATATATATATATATATATATATATATATATATATATATATATATATATGTGTGTGTGTGTGTGTGTGTGTGTGTGTGTGTGTATACTTTAAAGCGTCTTGGTCTTTAAGTAACTCTTTATATTTTAGAGGCACTTTTTCTCTTTTTATAAGAGCCCATTTTATAAGAAGATATGCCTTATACTTATTTTGTACTAGTTCATCTTTTTCTGAAAATAACGTTCCAAAACTCTCATATTTTCTCTATTTCCACAGTCTCATGACCAATAACTATATCTGAAGCCTACTGGGTTTTCATCAGGGTCTTAGTGGTTTTTACATTGAATTCGCAAATGACTTCTCTATGATAGAGAAGCTGTCATTTTACCATGACTTCTGGGCTTCCGTTTACTCGGTATCATAAAAATTTAGCCCATTTTATAAAAAGACACGCCTTCATATACGTATTTTACACTTGCTCATCTTTTTTTGAAAGTAACCTTTCAAAACTCTCATATTTTTTTATTTTCACAGTCTCATGTCCAATAACCGTATCGGAATCGGACATCCTATTTCAGGAGTACTAACGGCCATACCATCCTGATAAGTACTATATTATTTTCTAACATAAAGCAATTAATTTACCCTCCCCTATTAAATCCTTTAATAAACGAATGTATCAAGATTGATAGCAATGTCTCCTGGTCTCACACACTTTTTATTTCAAGTTTTCAATTTCTGGTTATACCATGGGCTAATTCCCTCTAACTCCATGGGCCATACTATTCAGGCCCAACTATGTATTTATAATCATTAATTGAATTGTTCAAAATATTTAAAACATAGAGGTAGAAAGAAAGAGATAATACTCCTACGGATGAAACGCTTGAAAATGCCATAATGCTTTGGGAATTATAGCTAGGTGTCGCTAGTGTTAGTAAAGTAGCTTTTATTGTTTGTTGACACAACGAAACGGTAAAGTATTTAGTATACGTATTTTTGATTATTTTTAAATAAAGAGTTCTCTAATTATGAATGTAATTAATCAGTAATTTTTCATAATTGTAGAATAGAATACAAAATATCTGGAGATAAAAATAAAATAAAATGTAAAATAATTTTGAATACGTAGGAATATTCTTTATTGTTTTAGTTCTACTTTGCATTGCGCTAATAATTAATTTTCACATAATTACTTTAGGCTTTTTGCTATTTTATTTCTATAACCCTTTAATAAACGAATTTATCAAGTTTGTTAGCAATGTCTCCTGGTCTCACATGCATTTTATTTCAAGGTTTCAATTTCTGGTTATTCCACGGGCTAACTCTCTCTATCTCTACTACTTATTTAGTACGTACTCACATACTATTAATTCACATACTATTATGTATGCTAAATAAATATATGGTCTCACATACTATTTATATAGCATACAATGCAGGACCATTTGTCTTATCCCAGCATCACCTAAATTATTGTCTCAAACAATATTGGCGTTTTCTTAATATGAAGTTTTAACTCCTTACCTTTACCTCCATGGTTTAAAACATGAATGTGAAGATAAATGAGGGACAAAGTTTCACCAACCCCATGGTTCTGAATTTTTGAATTGGATGACTCCTCAATATAAAATTTCCTATTCAGCTGAATCATGCAGGTGGTCTCATCTCTAACTCTATGATCTGACTACAGTTGAAATTGCTTTAAAGAGTTTCGGGACCAAACTTTAATATTGGTGCAACATCTGCGGCCCTCCTTATGTATTTAGAAGTTGTTGCGTCAAGTGAGAGTGACGACAAAAGGCAACAGATATGGGAAATAAAGCATCATAAAAGGTAGAATTTTTGTGCCTCACCCATGACATCTCATCGACAAATGAGCTGATTACATTTTATTCGGTCCTAATCGAGAGAACATATCAAATATGTATAGGGTAAGTGCCATAAGCCTTTTTTTTTTTGACAGAGTCTTTGTTTACGAGAGATATCGAGAGGAAAATGTGAAGACTCAATATTCTCGTATATTCGTTTGTGGTTTTCGAATAATTTTAAAATACCCGATGTCGAGATTAATCTGTAATCTATAAAGAAATGTCCTTATCCTTTGTTGATAGAAAATAACCGTTGGTATACGTTCAATGATATATACATGATTTTTTAACTCCACGCAGGAAATAATTTGCCGTGATGATTGCAAATTATTTCCATAGAAAAATTGTTAGGCATATTCCCTACCTTATTGACGACTTTTCGTTGAAGCGGAAAATCTCAACAATTGCTTAAAAGACCGCGTGACTGATGCACGACGAAGTAATATGAATTCATATGGAGCACTATTTATTCAAATATTTACAGTTGTAAAAGCTCGAACTTATCCTATGTTTTCGATTTTAAATTAGCCTTAACCAATGTATGAACTATGTGATTTGATGTAAAATGACTGCTGATTTTCCCGCTTTGATTGACATGCAACTAGATATCCCCGAAAATGATGTGGGCATGGATGTACAGATTATGGAAGAATCCTTATGTACCTGGTCTGAATTGCCAGTATATGCCATGGAGAAGATATATTTCCAATTAAATCGAAAAGACCAGGTACAAATGTCGTTAGTTTGTCGTAAATGGTCTGCAGGGTACTCTAACCCTAAACTCTGGAGACATTTTAAGTTCATAATTCCCCAGAAAGGAGACGTTACTGACAGTTTTTCAGACATCCAACTTGCAAATAACTTTGGCCGCATGTTTCGTCACGTCAAAATCATCAGTCTACAAATTACCCCTGATGTGCTTGAAAAAGCAATAACAGAAATGTGTTTATTTCTCTATTCTCTAACCACTCAGTGCCAGAAATTTCAGTCACAGATGTTCTCTTTGTCTTTTTCCAACATGGGCAACCTCTTTAAATATACAACTAAAACTCATTTTCTAAATGTCTTTGATCACATGAAACATCTATTTCTATCTCAGAGTAGCTTGAGCTCAGTCACATTTCAACATTCCCAATTGTTAAATGACGAAGCTATGGACATGTTGAACGCGATCTTAGTGAAAAGCATTGATTCCTTAAAGAGTTTGAAACTAGCAGGATATGTCAGAGCATATGGTTTTGTAAGATCAGGATTCGATTCTATAGGTCCTGTTTTAAGTTATAAAATGTTCATGAACTTGCAGGTAATAGTTTTAAATTACTCACTTCTCTTCGAGAATCTCATGATATCGTGTTTTAACTTCGCTCACAATCCTGATGGGCTAGAGAGTAAAGGAACACTGAAGAAAATAAAATTAGATTGTGATGGTTCAGACCAGATTGTATACCAAGGCATCGGGCCGGTCATATGGAAATATTTGAATGAAAAGTGCCCTGAATTGGAAGTCGACCTATGTTATTATGGTGAATCTCGTATAATTAATGGAATTGAGATGTACATTGCTCAATATATGCCTGTAAGAGCATTGAAACTAAAAAGGTACAAAGTTGACTTGCAAGAAGAAATAGCGTCCACGTTCCGGCATCTTGTATTGTGTGAAATCAACTTTTCCATTGAAGAACTGAGTATTATTTGGAAACAAACCCTTGAATTGGTTGAAAATATAATAAATTTTCTACAGGTGTGCCCCCGATTAAAAGAGTTCTATCTGTGCAGTCAACATCCAGCAGCCAATCTGGACATGCTGTTCAATTTCTGGCTTGAGAATGAGCTGATGTGTTTAAAAATTGCAAAAATTAGTATAACACATATTGTCGAAGACCAAGACGCTGCAATCTACACAAATTTAATGGACATATATGTGCCACTTTTACAACGCAAGGGATTAAATGTGGTGGTGAACGTCAGCCAAGGAAAAAAACCCATAGGATGGAAGAAGGCGTAATGTACGAGAAAGCACTTTAAATACTGACAAATATTAGAAAATTTTATACTCAAATTATTATTATACCCTGAGAGCTTTTACTGTAAAAATGTGCGTAAATTTTACATTGCTTTAATAATATAACAAGATGATAAATTTTGTTGCGTTAAAATTATTCACTTTGGATACCCTGTACTAATATCATATGTCTGAGGTAATTGTGTCGAGTGATTGTAAGTGATCGTGAAAAAATTAAATCTTACTTAAGGCATCTGCTTACGTTCGGACTAAATTATTTTAAAACATTTTTTTTTTAATTATTTTACTGTTTTTATGTAAATTGTAAAATAAAAACATGGAAATGTCTGAAAGTTCAGTTAGACGTATCAAATTTGTTTTATGAATTGGATAGTTTCTGGCAAATTTAGTGAAATATATGTAACCAAAGGGACTAACACTCTAGACAAAGTTGTAATGCAGCAATCTTAATTTACTTTGGATTCAAGGTATATATGATATTGACCTTTGAAATCCAGTATAAACTTTTATGAGGGTGAAATATTTTTGCATTGACAACTGTTTTTAATGAAACGGATTGTAAAATTTGGAAAAATATCCATATTAGTACATATCATTCATCCATATTAGTACATATCAGTGTGTCTTTTTCTCGCAAATTAAAACTACTTTTAGATTTTACTTCATTTCAAAGGCAATTGCCATATATACCTAGAGAATTGTTGCATTACAATTTTGTTTGGAGTGTTAATTACTTTAGGCTTTTTGCTATTTTATTTCTATAACCCTTTAATAAACGAATTTATCAAGTTTGTTAGCAATGTCTCCTGAGCTCTCTGTGTTTAGGCGGCAGACTATTTTTATTAAATCTTTTTGGATTTAAATAATAAAGATATAGGCATATAAAATAAATTTCACCGATATTGCATTTTTGACCGGATTATATCAATTACGATCTTCAGGTTTAAACATTATTAATATTGATATTTTCAGGGATTATTGATATTTTCAATTTATTGCGTCATTGTTTTGTTTTGACAAAAATTGTTAAAACTCATATATTGTACGTAGTACCTGTAATCTTTTACACATGCACGGGTGTATCTTCTAATCTACGAGAATATAAGGAGTACAGGTACATTGTCATATATTTTGGCATATATTGGAAAGAATTACGGCCTTTAGGTTTAAAAATAGCGGGTTTATTGATATTTTCAATTTATTACGTCATCGGTTTTATTTTGGAAAATATATTAGAAATTCATATGTTGTAGTACGTTGTTGAAACCCAGACCGTCCGACCTACCAGAAAAGTGTAAGGTAACTGTTTTGGACGGTCGGGAAGTGCCACCCAATTTAGACCGGAACCCAGTGGGGGAGGCATCCACGGGGACCGTACCCTCCTTCCCCTACCACCAACCTCTCGGAAGGACTTTCGGACCCACATGTTTAACGTGATCGTACTCCGCATGAACACGGCGGCAGTTTTGGCAGCGGCTGGAATCGAACCCGGGCCTACCGAGTGCAACTCCAGCGCGCTAACCAATGGGCTACCGCGCCCCTATGTAAATTTTCTACTTATACACGGGTATATCTTCTAATAACCGCGAATATAAGTAGTACGGGTCCCATACAATTTTAGCACTTTTGTTTTGCATATATTGGTTCAATTTCATATTGGGACCAGGATGTTTTATTCGTCAGATCTGCCCGTGAAGATAACTTTGTATACCGAGAACAGATAGTTTTAAATTTATTTTAGGAGCATTAAATTAAATATTTTAATACAATATTTTGATTAACAATGTTATTTACTATAGGAATTTGCACATGGTAGTGAATTATAAGTTTCTTTATATTATATACTCCGTACGAAGAATGGGTATACTGCTAGTCTTATATAATTACGAATGTTCTTCCCCTTGTATGTTTGAAATGGTATTACGTCGGACTCGTCAGTCCATTTTCAATGAATTGCTACAGATACGCAGGTGCATTTCGGAGGATTTTCTTGAAACATTCAATGTTCCGTTGACTGAAGTAATGAATGGTCCGTATAATAACCAAAATTTTACAAACTTTCACATTTAATACATGAGCAAAATTACATAGCTTATTGTTGCGCTAAACAAATAATTCCTATGTGAAAGTATTCATCATGTTAAATCTTTAATACATTGCCTTTATTACTTTCCTTATATACATAATGAATAAGGAAAGTATTGTGACGGGGGTCGAAAATTCGAATTAGAGTTTTCGAAGGGAGAGCACGTTTCAAGCATCTCTGATCACGAGTATAATTAACCTGAACGAAAATATAGTAGTAGAATCCTGATGAATCTAAAGGTTTACTATATATCGTAATGCTATGACCGCAATCATGTGTTACGTTAATAAAGAATTATAGAGAAGGGATTCCGGGTCTAAAATCAGAATTGTTTTAATTCGACGGTTAGCCCATACTTGGAAAGTGACGTAAAGTCATAACATGGCGTTATTGCAATTGCAGGAAGTGGACCAAGTTTTGAATTAATTACGAGTTAAAACTAGAGGAAGATGGACGGGCTCGTTTAAATATATTTTTCAAGGAGATTATTACGTGTAGTAAGTGCAGGTATATGTGCGTCGATGACGTCATCAGACCGTGGCCAAAAGGTAGGCCGTGATCAGAGGAAGCTCCTCCAACCGATAGTCGCCAGAAAAACTTTAAAAGAAGATTACATATTTTTAGAATTGTAACCGACAAAAAAACATGAATAACTTTCTATATTAAAAACTAGCCGCCTTCGGCGACTAGCCTGTTCGCTACCCTTGAAAATTCTGACCGTGGCAAACTCGCTGGAGCCATAACCCCGTGGAGTTGTTGGTAAGGTAACTATTTGGACGGCTAGGAAGTGCCACCCAATTTAGACTGGAACCCGGTGGGGGAGGCATCCACAGGACCGTACCCTCCTTCCCCTACCACCAACCTCTCGGAAGGACTTACGGATCCACATGTTTAACGTGATCGTACTCCGCCTGAACACGGCGGCAGTTTTGGCAGTGGCGGGAATCGAACCAGCATACCGAGTGCAATTCCCGCGCGCTAACCACTGGGTTACCGAGCCTTCCACCCCGTTTAGTTTACAAAGTTTGGTTTAGTTTAATGTCGTTAGAACTAATAATGAAATTTTAAGGCACCGCAACAATCTCCATAAATTTACTTTTATTTCTACAGTGTTTAAATATTTTCACTGTGGTCCCAACCACCACCCGATGTAAACAATACATCGCCACAATTCAATCCAGTATAATGAGCCAAAAACCTTATAAAAAGCAAACACTAATTCGGTTTTTAATTGTCCCTAGGCCAAAAACCGTACAAAAAGCAAAGACTTATTCGGTTTTTAATTGTCCCTAGGCCAAAAACCCTATAAAAAGCAATCACTGATAATATTTACCCCATGCGAATATCCTCAAATATACCACGAAACATCTGCTAGGCCAAAAACCGTTTCCATGGCAACACCATGCGTCTGCGCGCGCATGTGGATGAAAAGTCCAACTTCTTGCGCTGAGAAATTGAATCATGATTTCATTAAAATCCGGATAATGTGGCTACTTTTTCGTATTTTTTGTACCAGATTTGGTTTGTAAAAATGCCTGATATTTGAGCTTTCTAAACAAGTAAATTATTAGTCGAAATTGTCGGTACTTTTCCCGATGCGAGGATTTAATTTCGAAAATTCTTTTTTTTTAGCCGAAAGTGACTTTTGTTTTAAAATCTTTAAAAAATATTAGAATTTGTTCCTGAGATTTGAAATTGATATATTTTTACTCGCATTTGTCTGCTCTTTTCGGTTGTGTGATGTGTTTTTTTCTACGACGTCTGGATGGTTGAGAAAAAAGGGGGAGAAACGGTCGAAATCGCATGAAACATTAAATAACAAGAAAAATATTTCAAATTTTAAAAATCGGGTTTCACGTGTCACGTCCTCCCACCCCCCTGGGGTCTCCGATTGATAAACTTCGTAGCTCTGCGACGCGCGTTTAGTAGTAGGAAAATGGGGATACTGCCTCAGGCGATGCCGATGCAGTCGATGACGTCAGGAAGGGATAACGTCATGGCGGCTTATCTTATCGGTGACGTCACGGCTTATCGATGAGGTCATGTGATAACGGCTTATGTTATCGATGGCGGCTTATCAAAGCCCAGACTCCGAGCTACGAGGTTGTGATTTTGTGAAGCTGCTGCTTTTTGATTGTGGTGACTTTCCTTGCTTAAGTTTGGCGTGTTATATCTAGTTACGATAGAGCACGTCGGGCTAAGCAATTACAGCTTTGTTATGTACGGATTACCCGCCATTTTGGATTCGTGCTTTTTCAACTTTGGAGTGCCACGTGTGTTTTTCCCACGTGGTAGTGCTATTGTTTTGATCGTTCTACGCTGACGACATGGATTTGGATGCATTCGACACGGAAGCTACTCGCGGACTTGCTGGTGAGCTAGACGAAGATGGACTGCGGCCTCTCAAGAATGCCATGATTGAATATTGTGATACTCTGCCCAAGGATGGATTGATGCCCGCTTGGAAGGAAGAAGTGAAAAACGCCGTGAACTTTTGTGCACTGGCAATCTACACTCTGACGCTACACATCAGGGAGCTACTGACGAATGGACTACTCGGACGGGACGAGGACCAAGTCTCCAGGATTCTGGGTTCGTTTCTTTCTGTAAATTCTTTTTTGTTGGTCCAGAATTTGGATAGGTTTTATGCTAGTAATTTAAATGAGATTTACAACTGTGAAGGAAGTGATTCTAGTGATGTGATTAAATGTAAAATGATAGAACTAAGTTTAATTAAAGATGAAGATAAACTTAAACCTGTTGAAAATCCAAATAAAAAGAGGAAGATAGAGGGGCAATCTACTATGGATGCTCCTACTAAAAACCAGAATGGAGAATTAAACTTAAAATCTAATGACCAGGATAACATGGATTGTAGTGAAAAAATTGATAATGTTAAAACTAAGAGTTATGCTGAAATTGTCGCGCAACCTGTAGTGTTCAAAAGTGCACCAAAATACAAAACGGTTCAAAATAGTGTAGAGGTTGAGAAAAAAGACCCAAAAGCGGAATGTTTTTTCATCAAGTTTAATGACAATTACCGGGCTTTCCTTAAAAAATTAAATGAAATCTCAGGTAATAAAGTATCTGGCAAGCTCACAGGAGACATGCTAAAATTGATTCCAAATGACGCTGACGCCTATAGAGTTGTACAACGCCATTTATCTAGTGAGAAAATCCCCTTCCACAGTTTAAACTTAAAGACGGAAAGGCCCAAAAAGGTAGTTTTGAAGGGGCTACCAACAAACTATGACATTGAGGAAATAAAAATCACTCTAACATCCGAAGGATTAGATGTAGTCCGGGTTTCTCAACTGAGAAACACAAATACGAGATTGCCCCTGCCGATCTTCTTAGTCAGCATTAGGCCTACGGAAGACTGGCAGAGGGTATACCGACTGACAAGATTAGTGCTCTGAAGGTAGAGGCTCCCCGTGCTCTGAAGGTAGAGGCCTTCAGAGCACGGGGCTTCAAAATCTGCTACCGGTGCCAGCAATTCAATCATTCCTCTGAGAATTGCAGCATGCCACCAAAGTGCCTTAAATGTGCTGAAGAACACTTCACACGAGACTGCCAAAGACCAAGGACGGAGAAGGCAACGTGTGCTAACTGCAATGGAGATCACCCGGCGAACTTCAGGCAATGCCCGAAGAACCCCTGGAACAGAGGAAAGGCACCGGGGTATGCCCCCCTCCCCCCAAAAATCAGATACCCCCTTGGAGGCAAAAGGCCCTCGGTCTAAACCCTCAGGCACCCCATCAGGGCTCCTCGCACTCTGTGCCACAGGTTAAAAGAACTCAAACTTCAGCACCTACCAGATCGGTGCAAGAGCAGGCCCCTAAACCGTCGACCTCCAGAGAAATGACTGTGGAGGAAGTGAGAATAGCTCATGACGACATAAAACAGAGGATAGCAATTGATAAAGCCGCCAAAGAGGCAAGAGAAGCAAAACTAAGATTAGAAAAAAAAGTTCAGGAATGGCAGAAAACTAAACGCGCCCGAGAAGAAGAGCTCGCGCAAACACAGCAGTTAGACAAATCGGCTGAAAAAAAACAAAAGACTACCGAGGTCCAAAAGGATACTCACGAAACAGATCAAATCGCGGTTGAGGCTGAAGAAATTGTAGCTGAGACTGAGGAAATGGAAGCTGAGACTGAACTTGCATCCAATGATGAAAAGATGGATGAAATCCTCAACCTCGTCAGAGGATTTATCAGTATGTTCAACCTAGACGATATAAAACATCTGTTGATGCAGCTCGCTGAGTTAATTCAAAAAAAGAGCGATCCAATGCAAATGGTCTTTGAGGCTTTTAAATTAATCGCGGAATTTAATAAAAACAGTGAAAAACAAACCCGCCATAAATAGGTCCCAAAAAGAAAGTTTTAAAACAATATTTTGGAAAGCGAACGGCATATATCCAAGAATAAATGAACTTAGGAGCTACGTAAATGAAAATGATGTAGATGCCCTGCTAATCCAGGAAACTAAAGTTAGAGAAAACAAAAAACTAAATATAGCAAACTATAATAGCTATCATACCCTTAGCTCAAATATAACTGCTAGAAATCCCCATGGAGGAACAGCAATATATATTAAAAGTAATATTCCCCACGAGGAAATAAACAACATAAATCTTCAAGGTATAGAAAATACTAGTATAAAAATTAAAATGAATAATGTAAACCCATTTATCCTAACTTCAATATATGTCAAAAACATGAGTGGTATAAATGTAGCTGCACAGCTGGAACTGCTTTTCTCGCGATATCAACACAATACTCGCGGGCGACTTCAATGCACACCACCGAGCGTGGGGCAGCAGGAGAGCCAACACACGCGGTACACAGATACATAGATTGCTAAACACAACAAACACTGACATCATTGCACCGTCGAGACCAACCTGCTTCTCAGGTGCCAATGCCTCATTCATAGACTTTGTCCTAACGAGAAACATAGAATACGCTCACACAATTGATACCCTGGATGAATTCAACTCGGATCATCTACCGGAATTGGTGACATTCGATTTGAACACTCCCCTTCCAGCCTCTCTGGGACAAGAGAGGGTGAACTGGAACGTATTCAAAAGAGCACTTTTCGAGCCGCACTTAGCAGTACCCAACATTATGAGCACGGGGTATATTGACTCTGCCACGCACACACTCACAACAGAAATCAGGAGAGCTATTGCATCTGCCACAACACATCGTGAGTCATCAAAAATGACAACACTTTCCCACCATGTCAAACAGTTAGTTAAACAGAGAAATAGAATGCGTAAGACATGGCAGGCTAACAGAGACCCTGCCCTTAAAAGGGAGCTTAATAGACTCACGTGTAAAGTCAGTGAAAAAATTGTCGCAGAAAAGCAGCAACAGTATAAAGAATTAATCGAATCCCTTAGCCAGGAAGACGTATCGCTCTGGCAATTCGCTAAAAAACTCAGAAAACCTCAAATTAAACTCCCGCCACTAATAGATGGCACTAATATCGCGTACTCAGACGAAGAAAAGGCAGAGGCGCTTGCTAGGCATTACGAAAAGCAATTTGAACCAAACCACGATCTAATGTGTCAGGGCACCCTAAGAATGGTTAGGCAAACTCTAAACAATTTCAGGAATTCTCCGGTCACGGCTGAGATTAACCCAGCCACTCCGCAAGAGATAGTAGAGATTATCAAAAACCGTAAAAGCCCAGGGCACGACAAAATCAGGAATATCGCGGTAAAAAACCTACCCTTAAATATAATATTTTACTTGACCATCTTAATAAATAAAATACTAGAACTAAATTATTTCCCCAGAGAATGAAAGGAAGCGATAATTATAGCGATCCATAAACCTGGTGAGGATGCCTCAATTCCAGCCAACTACAGACCAATCAGTTTGTTACCGATACTTAGTAAAATTACTGAGAAAATAATTCTTAAGAGACTGAACACGCACCTTATTGAGAATGACATTATCATTCCGGAGCAGTTTGGATTTCGACCAAAACACTCCACCACTCATCAATTGCTGAGAGTGGTAGAGTACATTTCTTTTGGTTTTAATAATAAGACACCCACAGCTGCGATTTTTCTTGACATCCAAAAAGCCTTTGATAAAGTGTGGTATCGTGGATTAGCTTACAAATTGATCACTCTCAAAGTCCCTGACGCTCTTGTCAAACTTTTAATTTCATACCTAAATAACAGACACTTTCAAGTCAGAGTAAAAAATAACTTATCTACACCCAAGCTCATTAAAAGTAGTGTACCACAAGGATCCATCCTGGGCCCGACACTCTTTAACATATATCTAAATGACATTCCCAGGACCCCAGACACGGAGCTGGCACTCTATGCAGACGACAGCGCGATACTTGCAAAACACCCTTACGTCTCAGTAATGCACAGACAGCTACAACAACACTTAGACATATTCCAAACATGGCTGGAAAAATGGCGAATAAAATTAAATCCCAATAAATGTCATTGGATTTATTTCTCTAGAAAACGTAAACCCCCGCCTCCTCTGTACATAAACAACCATGCCCTAAAAGCGGAAAAATCTACTAAATACCTAGGTGTAACGATAGACTCCCTAACTTGGAAACTGCACGTAACGAACATAATCAAAAAAGCGTATATAACCATAGGAGCTTTATAAATGATAGGAAACGGAAATCTAAGTTATCAAAATAAACTCCTAATTTATAAATCGGTCATCCGCCCGGGAATGCTGTATGCAGCACCCGTATGGGGATATGCCTGTAAAACTACCATAGACTTATTACAGACAAAACAAAACAAAACCCTAAGGATTATAAGGAAAGCCCCTAGATACTTAAGAAACTCGGTAATTAGGAAAGACTTCAAAATAAAAACTGTTAGAGTCCAAATCAAAAAGCTAGCGCTTAAATTCTACAAAAATCTGCTATCTGTCCCAAATGAACTATTATTTAATCTGCATGACTATGATCATCGCAAGGCTAAATCTCGTAAGAGACCCCGCTCGGTACTTAACTTTGATATTCGGTACTAGGAACGTCCCACCTTAATCAGTTGATATTAAAGAAAACTCGCGATCTTTGGTTTTCTACAAAATGTTTTAAATCCTAAACTGCTAGGTAACCCTCAGATCTGCATTAACCCCCCAAACTGCTTAAACTCTTAATGTGCAACAAACTGCCACACTAGGAGCTAGGACAAATAGTAAAAACAGTAAATCAAAAACCTCGAACCTCCAACTATGGACCAATGAAATAATGTCACAGTATGAAGATAAGAACCACATGTAGAGATTGGGGTTTAAAGGCGCTTCGCGCCTGGTGCTCTGTTCTGGACGAAACTCTATGCATGGCGGCTTATCGAAGACGTCACGGCTTATCTTATCGTGATGAGCACAGAATACTATATTCAGAACGTTCACTCCCATAGGACCTTATGGCAACATTTTTAACATGGGATGTCGCATAGACACTAGAGCTCGTGAGTTGGACCAACTGAACTACGATGCGTCTGCTAGATTTGGCGCGTTATCGCTCGCTTGGCGATTTTTTTTTAAACGGGAGGGAAACAAAATGTTGAGGACTGTACTTTTATAATTTTTGAAACTATAGAAATGATCAGGATTTAAAAATACATTAATCTGCAACATAAATATATTCATTAGTTTAAGTAAATTTAAATAAACATAGTTATATATTTAATTCAAATAATCATAAAATAGATTAGTATAATAATCTGTGGTGATGAGTAGATATTTGGATAGTTTATCTGGACGGAGGAAGCGATCTTGCGTCTGAAAGAATAATGGAAATACGATTTTAGTGGCGCCATTTATCGGCATTTTTCTTTTTTAAAGTTCTGAATGTAAAAATATTTATTTTCAACTGTTCTGACCGGGATTCGATCTTGGGACAAGTCTGACACACTAACCGCTGTGCCAGTGAGACTTAATGCGTAGATTCTTATCGTGAAAGTGTACTCTGTGAAATAAATAGAAGATGGATTATTTCAGGGTTGTGTTAAGAACATTTTAATTGGAGTTACTAGGGGGGAAGCTTTATTTTGTAATGAAAATGATATATATTTTGTAAGAGGGGATCGTATTTTATAAAAGGGAATATAGATGCGGTACTTAATAATTTTTCGGTGTGTTTTAATACAATATGTTAGCAATATTTTCGGAGTGTTTGATATATAACAATATGTTTTTTTTTTTATAATAACGAAATGATTTCGTGTGTTTAAAAACAAAATGTAATAGTAAA
Organism: Amaurobius ferox; assembly: GCA_951213105.1. Classification (NCBI taxonomy): domain Eukaryota; kingdom Metazoa; phylum Arthropoda; class Arachnida; order Araneae; family Amaurobiidae; genus Amaurobius; species Amaurobius ferox. Next base: position 109,947,554 of record OX578136.1, read on the forward strand.
TTATTTTTACGGATTTCAAGTGAACACAAAAATTGTGTTAAACGGTCTCGTGAATAGAATTCGACCATTTTAAGTGTCTTGACTCTGAATTGAAATTTACTGCCTTGACTACTATACATGAACGTTTCGTGAATAGAATTCGACCATTTTAAGTGTCTTGACTCTGAATTGAAATTTACTGCCTTGACTACTATACATGAACGTTTCGTGAATAGAATTCGACCATTTTAAGTGTCTTGACTCTGAATTGAAATTTACTGCCTTGACTACTATACATGAACGTTTCCCGGATGATTCTTGGCTCCATGTCTATACTGATAGTTTGGCTGAAGGGGCCATTAATAATGCTGGAGCTGGCGCTTACTCTATAGACCTTACATTGTCTTGCGCCGTTGGAAAACACTTTGACAACTTTGATGGCGAAATAGCCGCCATTTCTTTAGCCGTAGACAAAATGGAGCAGTGTGAAAAGGAAAATATCGTCTTTTTTGTTGATTCCAGGGCGGCAATTATGACCTTAACATCTTTCAATCTCTGGGAATGTGAGATTTCCAAGAATTGTATGGAAAAAATTGATAAGCTGCTGAACATCAAGAACCGCATTGCCCTGCAGTGGATTTCAAGCCACTGCGTGATATATCGAAATGAGCGAGCAGATTTATAGGCTAAGAATGGATCTCAAATGATGCAACCGGATCCTCTCTTGCCTGTGCGGCATATAAAGCGATATATATCCCTCTCTATTAAAGCTAACCGTTTCAGTGTGTACGGGGAGAGAGCTTCCGGAAAAAAGTGAAACTCCCTGTTAAATAAGTCGGCAAGAATACCCAGTTCCTCGCATAGAACAGTTGGCGTGGCTTGATTTAGACTTGCCACGGGTCATGATTACTTACAGAGTCACCTGTATCAAACGGGACTGACAAATACAGATGTCTGCCCTCTTTGCGACCATAGCGCTCCCATGACTGGAGAGCACCTCAACATTTGCCCTGCTGTTCTAGACTGTTTTCCTTTATGTGTTACTAGTGGCGGCTCGTGAGCTATATGTAGAGGGAGGCGCTAATCTATGTATATATATCCCTCAGTTTGAGCTAACTACGTCATTCAGACTTCGAGTTCGTCGTTTATCCGGCACTGATAAATTGGTTCCGGCGTTACCTCGAAACAGCCGTATGCCAAATTATTATTTTACTTGCGTTGATATACGTTGTGCAAGTTTCTTTAAAATGAATAAGAGCCTATCGCAACCATGGAATTAATTTTAATACATTTCTAAATAAATGTGTATCAAATTTGTAAAAATTAAATACTCTCAGTGGTATGCATGTGCAGCATTTTTTTATTATTAGCGCAAATATTTTTACACCCAAAATACACACAATTTTTCTCATATACACTCTATGGCTAATAGTTTTGTACCTGATCGTCCTTGTAACCCAAACAGTAACATAATTAGTGAGCGAAAACCAATTAAATCTACGGCCGTTTATATGTAGAAACAAAGAAACTATTTTTAATACAAGAATTAATTTGTAATTTACAGAAAATTCTTATGCGTTATGCTTATCTCTATTCGTCTTTAAAATGATACTAGCGAGTTCTGCTTGCTAGTAGTCACTATATATAGCAATCGGCCTTTATAACAATAAGTAGTTAACTCGTTGCGCGGGTGCAACAAAAGTGGATCAAAGTTTAGAGTGAGCAGATCGAGTGGGTCCATTGTAAAGTAGAAAATACAGTGTGAAAATTGCATCAAAATCGGATCAAGAGTCACTAAGATAGATAAAAATATAAATATGAAAAAGAAGAGGGTCTCCCCTCTTCCACCACAGTTGTTTCATATTACATAATAACAGACGATATTTGTGTGTCGACGTGTGTGTGTAAGGTCTGTAGCGGAAAACGTAAACATCATACGGCCTTGAAATGTCGTACACGGATATTTCAGGAACCAAGGCGATGCATTTTTTGTAAAACCGAAATATGAAATTGAGGCTACTTAAAGCAAAAGTTGCGCCCAGGGGGTTTATATAATAAGGTTGTATATCTAAGTGATTGCCACCAGCAAAATCTAAATCGTTCAATTAGAAGGAGACTTAAGAAATTTGGGGGGGGGGGGCTAACCGAACTGAAAGTTACGCCCAGGGAGTTGACACAATAAATATGTATATCCAATTCACATATACAAATAGTGCCAGGACTATAACCACCAGCGGAATCAAAATTGCTCAATTAGGAGCCGAGATGTGAAATTAGAGGAGGACTACTTAAAGTAAATGTTGCGCCCAGGGGATTGATACGAAAAAGATGTACATTCAGGTGGTACAAAGACTGTAGCCACCATAAGATTCAAAATCGCTCAATTTAGGAACCAAGATGTAAAACTTTCCGGGTTAGTTAAACTAAAAGTTACTCTCAGAGGGGTTTGAATAAAAAAATATACATATCCAGGCGATGCACGCATAGAGAGTGCAGAGACTATAACCACCAGTAGATTCAAAATCGCTTAATTAGGAAGCCAGATGAGAAATTTTAGGACTACCTCAAGTAAAATTTATGCCTAGGAAATGTCGGTGCAATATTGGTCTTCAATGAAATTAGAAGCAAAACCAGGGAGATTGAGTAGTGGCCGGTGAAGGGGCGGCGGGAGATTTTAAGGAAAACAACGTCAGATCAAAGAATCAAGTATCTGGTTGAAATTGTTTTTTTAACATTCTTTAACAAATATTTATAATTTTTTCAATCTTTAATGTTAAATAGCTGAAAAAGTAAGACAGCTGAGTAAGTCAAAGAGACCCACCTCCTCAGACAACACATTTCTGAAAGTGTCACTAAAAATATCCACGCGTATGCCACAAATACAATTCTCGTGGCTTTTAAACAATTAAGAGGTGAAACGCATTGAAACTCGTCACAAACAAAGCATAGAACTACCCTAAATCAGAAATGATCCCCTTTCCGAAGGACAGAACTACCCTACATCAGAAATTATCCCCCACCGGGCGCTTAGGGAGAGAAACATTTTCAGTAGTACGGATGGGTGGGTCAAAACTAAACTGAGTGCCCTAAACAATGCATTTTTCTACCGAAGGCGAAGAACAGAAACCCCTAAAATACCATAAATAACCACCATTTATTCTATTAAGTAAAAAGCACAAAATATGTATCGCAACTTTTTTGAATTTCTATTTTGTGTATCTAATACTAAACTATTTCGTCCTGAACCAAAACTGAAAGGACTAGGTCAATAGAATCAATAAAATAAATCAGAATTACATAAATACAGTAATTTATTTTCAAATATGTATTCAAACATCCAAATTTATTATTTTAAAAAGAAGCGTCAGAGAAAACACACATTTATCAAGGAAAATTCGAGGCCAAATTAGCGAAACGTAGCCAATTCGAGTCAGTCGTTCACAGTATTTGTTTCTTCTTGCATTTCTTCGATTTGAGCCGCGGAAACTGCCGCGGCTCACATCGAATTGGAATATTGCAATGTCTGTTTTTTTAACTCTAATTTCTATTGCCGTTATATTAACATACCATTCGTTCTATCAGCCCAGAGACAATGTAGGGACGCGGCCTCATTAAGAATCCCTCGTCTTTCCCTGTAATGCAGTATTTTCCCCTATAGAATTAATATGGTATGAAAAGAGCATAAGAGACTCTTTCAAAGCTTTAGTGCTGCCATCTAGTGACAATTTCATCACTTATTTCCAATAATTCGAATTTTAATTGGAATAAAATTCAGATAATTCCCTTAAAAATTGTAATTAACCTATATAACTAAAATAATTTGAAGTGCTTATTCAAAGGGGTCCGCGCGGCCCCACTGAATAGCCGCCCCTGTGTGTTACTGACAAGACTTTTAGTGACTATTTTTATCATTTGCTTTGTATTGGGCTTCTCGTCGACTTCTGGTTTTACCATTGTTATGAAAGAGTTAAATCAATTTGGCAATAACTTACTATTAAATTCTTACTTGCACATAATACATCAACTCTGAACCCAATAAATTTAAGAAAATGAATGTGTTGTGCCTTTCTTTAAATTGTTGTGTTGACATTCAACATTTTTTCACTTAAATTTGCCATACAAAGTATTTTAAATTGTATGTTATTTAGTAGTTTTATATTCTAAAGTTTCATGGTGGATTATCTGAGATGAAATTTACAGCTTATATAACTTTCAAATTGAGCTTACAAATGATTAAGCCTCTGGCCGATTCGAAGTTTAATAATGGATGTTCAGCCAGCTTTTGAAGACATTGTTTTTTTCCGAAGGCAGTTGATAAACATGGTATGATTAAATGAAGCGTTAATTATAAACAAACGGTCCAGCCAGACGAATGCAGCATAGAGGATGAAGCATAGGTGTTGCCAGTACATCATAAAAAAAATTATCTGAATTACAATAAGAAAGTGGTTAACATTGGACTTTCAGACAGCTTTCAAAGACATGATCATTCTTTGTGGAAGGCATATGATGATATGGCAGGGTCAGACGAAGCATTCTATTAAAACAAAATGTATATGAAGATGTTTTTATGTATGTTTCCGTTTTAATTTTAGACGTGAAAATGAACGAGGTTGAGGGTCAATATTTTTATTCGCCGGTTCAGAGGCTTCGGCACTTGGAAATGAACATACAGGTTCCACTGATGCTGTTATTCTTGCATTTAAAGAACAAATAATTTGTTTTATGTCATTCATTTGTTCGGACGTATGGCATTTTGTTAACATATCATGAAAAATTGTAGAGACCGATGCTTTCTCTTCAGTGATATTTGATGTTGCTGATTTTAAAAGCTGCTTAGTTATAGCTGCATGTTCTGCCTTATCAATTTCATGCTCTGTTAGATCAATTTCTAAATTAGAGCTACCTGCGTCTTCCGATAGTTGGGATGGGGTGTCAGATTTAAAATTTTGGCAAACCAGATGTATATGTTTGCAGATGACAAATCTTATACAAAAATCAATACAGGTGCAAGAAAATTCATGGATGCAGATGTTTCAGTCTTGACACCTAATGCCACAACCACACTTTTCATCAAATACCACATCATACATTTCTAATAACATATTTGATGACGCTGACTCGCTGGAAGGAACTGCCCATTTTTTCCCTGGTTGCATTTCAATTATGGTATTTGAAGACATATCTTTAGTTTGATCATGCCTCTTCCTTATTTCTAATAGTCGTGTTGACAACTTGCAACGCTCCATCGATATAATTCGAGCAATTAATTTTTTTGATATGGCACTTAGTACCAGTGAGAGTGACTTATCCAATCTGCTTATTATTTTTCCTCAAGCTTCTTCATATTTTATTGCTCGATGCCACCGTTCCAACTTCATATTAGTGTTTATTTGACATTTAACTCGATGGCAGTATGCCCATAATTCTACACGATTCATGTAGTGAGCATTAAAATATTCACCAAATGCTTGGGTGTTACTGCAAGACAAAAGCTCTTCAACATAAACTGCTGCTGCACGCTGAAAAGTAGTCGGGTCAATTTCATGCATGATTTTTTTCAATGTATGTTGCACCTTCTCCCGAACATCTTTATTTTTTATTTTGAGCTTTGAATTTAAATTCCATGCTCTTGAAACATGCCAAGAACACAACAGATGATGTTTAACTTCGCCAAACACTGCCTTCCAAGCATTATAAAAGGCTGGCGCATCATCTGACATGAAGACATCTGGTTGCAAGTTTGGACACCGATCTTTAATTGTTTGAAAAAATGATATGAAAGTTTCAGTAGTTGTTCGAGTAAAATATAAAATGGCCACTGGGAAACCCTCATGATTTGAATCATTTATCATTAGTGAAGTTAACTGAAATCCATATTTATTTGTGCCATGCGTTGAATCAATCATAGCAATTTTTCCATAGCGTTGCAGTAAATTTAATTGCGCACCATTCATGATTCCAAGTAAAAAATCCTGCTTACTAATAAGCTGGTTATCAGAGAGCTCTTCATCACAGGGCTTATATATCAGAATTGGGTTGTCTTCTTCCTTCTGCATTTCTCGAACTCTCAAATCGACTGATATGGCATCATCTTTGTGAAAAATAACTTCTTTATCAATTTTATAGTCACGACATATATTATGCAAGTCTTTTTTTGTTGTTAAGGATAAACGCTTCGTTGGAGAAAAGGACTTATGTATGTTGGTGAGAACCCTGGTCTTTGGGATGCCTAAATTTAACTGTCCCGCTAGCTATGTTCTCTCTGGTTTTGATAATGGAAGCCTTCCAATTTCCATTTTATGGCCAACATGAGTCTTCTGATAGTTAACTTCTATTTGCATTGCTTCATTTATTACTTGTTGGTAAGCTGTTATTCTTGCTGGACATTTCTTGCCAATTTTTTGAGTTCCAATGTTTTTTAAATGGCGTTTTCTCTCCCCTTCTACTTTAGATTTGTAAATGCCGCTGCGATGGCATATAAAATAAAGAGTTTTTCGGCCATCTGCACTTGATTCGTCACCATGAGACTTCACAAAATGCGATTGAGTATCTTTTTCCATCTGGCACTTCCATTTCTCGAAGTCTTCCATACAGAAAAATGTTTTTTTTTTCGATGTCGAAAGTAATGCCTGGATATGCAAGATCCATATATTCTTGCAAGATAGAGGCAGTTTCGTAACTCTCATCATAAATAGTGCAAGAAGCTGGAACTGAAATTACTCCGGCATGAAATTTTCTTAAGTGTTTATTTAAATTATATCGCATGGTAAAATTACGCCCACACAGCGAGCACAAAAATCTGCTGGATTCAGAAACAGTATCCGCGTTTTCAGACATTCTCGTTAAACACAAAATTGACGAAAAACGTGCTTAAAAATTGTTAAATGTTAACACAGAAAAAGCTTCGATCGATCACACGAGAGATCCGAAGGGAAAACAGAGTTACCAAATCATCATGGAGGGGGGAAATTAGTCATAACATTAGGTACACCAAAAATCAGGGCATGCGCAGTGAATGATTTAGCTTCTGCACACTATTTATATCACCCCTTGACGAAATATTGAAGCAATGGAGGGGAAGAGTCCGTGAGCATTCGCATTGCGCCGGATTTTGTTTCTGTCACTAGCCACAAAACCATGACGTGTTGCCAGTTCATTCCCCCATCAGCTGTAATTTTGTATCCTCGAACCCATTCTCCATTTTAAAGTTACGTTTCTGTGTTTGGCAATGTTTCATTTTAGGTAACGCTTGCGCAGATTCCAGACAGCGGTTAAAAAAAACAAGTCTCACATCGGGGAGGAATTTTGGATGTCATGAATTTTATTTTTGTTTTCGTATGATAAATTGTTAATTGTTAAAGCTCATACATACCAAATTACAAGGTTAAAACTAATTATCTTCTTATTTTGATCTGAAATATTTGTGAGATATATGTAAATGATAACTATTTTAGGAAATTAACCACGTTAATTCTCAGAATTCACGTATAAATGGATTTTTGCTCGTGTATTATGATTTCAAGTAGTTGAAAAGTGAGTTTCAATTTGTTACTTATTGAATTTTGTCTACTCTTTATTGATTCTAAAAGTTATTTCTTTTGAAAAGTTTTCCGATTAATGACAGTCTAGATTACTTCAGCTGTTTACGACTCTGTAATTTAATTATTCACTGCCATTTCTTAAGATATGTTATGCCATTTGTAATGATTCTGAGGTGAAGCTAATCTCATCTTTTATAAATTGCATGAGAGGGTTTAAATTGGAATAATTGTTTATCTTGATTTTATGATTATGCCTATACAATTTGGGAATTTATTGGAAATATTCACTGTTATAAGTGCAAGGTTTATTGAATCTTTGGCCAAGTTGCGATTTTATGTTTTTCTGTAATGTTTTAAGAGTTCCTGATTTGTAAACATAAGATTTTATCATGCTTGTATATATAAGTACGTTTTCTTATTTCTGTTGATATATGTAGCCAGGATGTTATTTTCCACAAATTCCTTAGTACTGATTGTGTTTTTTCCTTCCTTATAAAGAAATTTGTGTAATCCTCGTAAAACAGTGAAACATAATAACAAATATGAATGAGGAAATGTCTACGTTTTAGAATTAAAACGTTGGAATGTTGATAAAGTCCATTATTGAGAGCCATTCGCAATGAGAAATTTCATTAAGAATTGTACCTATGATCGATGGCATTTTAAATCGACTAAATGCTGAAGAAAAACTTCATCATGTGCTGAAGAAAAGATTCATCATGTGCTTAGTATCATGTTATGCCTGATTGTTTATTCAACAACGTGTTTGTTACAACAAAACATGCATGCATAACATATATGCATACTGAAGCTAAATCTGGCATAGTTTGTTTCTTTTAATATCAAAATTAATTTAAATCTTGATAAAAATTACATATTAAAATTTTTTACTTTTATCAAGATTGACTGTAATCTTGATACAAACAATATTGTCTTTCATGTAACAAATTACAAAACTTCTGTATATGATTTTATGATTCAGGCATCTTTTAATGAGAGAATTTAATGGGTAGATTTTTTTTATTGATTTAGGCTTTAGTTTTGGAATCTAATCAAAATTTTAATTTATAAAGCTTTAATCTTATTTTGTACTAGAATATTTATAGTCTGTCTGCAAAATAAATGGCCTAAAATATATATAAATATATATATATATAGATTTTGCATTTAAATATTTTTTCTCATAAAATTTCAACAAATCATTCAGATTACATAATTAGATGCTGAATGTAAATATGGTTACTGGCTAATATATGTTAAGAATTTATGTAATGTTAAACCAACTGAATGAACACTGCATAACAAAAATCATCTGGTATTTTATTTGTCATTCAGTTCTTAGAAAATGTTTAATGTGAGAAGGAACCAAATTGTATTGCTTTGCATTTTTTTTTATTGTTAGTGAAATTATGATGACATATGGAAGATGTATTTATTTGTGAGTATAAATATTTATATATTTAAATAATTAAATGTGTGCTCTTTATTTTCTTTCTTTATTAAAAACTGAAGAGATAAAATTTTATATAGGTAGTAATTAATAGATTAATAGTACAATGTTTCCTGTCTAATATGAAACTTGTTTGTAAAAATCTTACATTTAAGGGTGAGCGTCAGTAAATTTTCTGCCCTATCCGCGCTTTGTTAACTTTTGCGGCACACATATTTCGCCGAAATTCTGCTCAAACAGTTGCGAAATATTTTTTTATAGATAAAATGCTATGCTTAGATTATATTAAAATTAAATTTAATACCCAAAAAAACATAGAATATATGTTTTATTTTAATTTAAAATATTTTTGGTGCTGCCATCTGTTGTCGTAATTTAATTTATACCGACTATTTTTATTTTTTAAAGAACATTTTTAAATATCTATTCCTTCTAATACAGTGTTAAATACAACAACAGATCATATATAATAATGCCACAATCACGGAAAGGTAATTTATCATTCTATAAATCTGATAAGGGATCTGAATGTACATCACTGAGGATTGCAGTTTTGTCTTCAAGTCAGTTCAATTACGTTTCCGTGATTATGGCATTATATATGATCTGTTGTTGTATTTAATAGCGTATTAGAAGGAATAGACATTTAAAAATGTTCATTAAAAAATAAAAATAGTCGGTATGAATTAAATTACGACAACAGATGGCAGCACCAAAAATATATTAAATTAAAATAAAACATATATTCTATGTTTTATTGGGTATTAAATTTAGTATTAATATAATCTAAGCATAGCATTTTATCTATAAGAAAATATTTCGCAACTGTTTGAACAGAATTTCGGCGAAATATGTGTGCCGCGAAAGTTAACAAAGCGCGGATAGGGCAGAAAATTTACTGATGCTCACCCTTAACATTTCGTTTTGTGTTATGAACTTTATATTTTTTGAAAAATTTCTTGTTAGTCAACAAAAATCAATGTGAGCTTTGTTTTATAGATGAATAATCCAAAATCTGAAAGTAAATCTACTGATCATGATGATAATGATCATACACAACCAATTAATTTGGTGGCTGCACGGACAGCTGTGCCAGTTACATCTTTTTCTTCTGGTGCAACTGTTTCTACTCAACCACTTGCAATGCGTACACATATGGAATCAAAGCCAGGACTAATGGTATGTCTTTTTTTCTGCATATTTAAAACATTATTTTAAAATTATAAATTTAAAAGATGTAGACTATATCAGAATCAGGGTTGGTTTCTTCCAGTATGGAAAAAAGGAAGAGCTTTAATATACGGAATCTTGGCATAATCTGCCATTTTTTTGGTGAGCAAAAATGTCGCTAAGGGAGATGGTGTTTGAAAAGTGATTATGAATGCCATGTTAAGCTTAGTGGGTAAATACTTGAAAAATATATAACTAAAATTCAAAAATGCATTAAAAAACAGATATGTCATACAAAAACGAAAGATGCCAACAATGTAAAAATGGATAAAATAATATAAAAACAAAATATTTTCATAGGAATGGTTGTTCTCTGTTGAAGGCTGCAATGTGGAAACAGGCAATTGTGCTACAGTTGATCTGTAGCAATTCGAACATGGACCTATGACTGTTAAAAAGCATCACAAAATTCAGTCTTGCTGACTGGCAGAGGTCACACATAGCAACAGCTATATGTGCAACAGGTGTACCATGTCTCATAAAGCACAGGCTTACTTTCACGCAGTGGACATAACATGAAAATTAGAAAATTTAAATTTTCACTTTATAAAGAACACAGTTGAAATGAACTGTTTCAAATAAAAATCGAATACACTCTCTTACATGCATATGCTTTACTCTTACGACGTGGCACAGTTAGCTACAACACTGCTAACAAAAACTGCATCAAGGGATTACTACATCGTGCCAATAATTGCACCGAAAATCTCATCAAATGCAAATTTTGTATACTAAAGCTGTACCAGAAAAGACTGCCCTTGAAGAAATATCATTTCACCATTTTGGAAGAAACGAAAAAATATGATTATATATGATTATATGAAAAATATAAAATTCTAAATCAAGTTACTTGAAAAGGTTTACTAATTTTAGTCATTCATTTGGAGTAAATTATTTTATGTCATTCCTTTGGAACTTTGAATATACTTATTAAACTTAGGTGAACTGAATAATTTCATTAATACAGAATTTAGCAGCTCAACAAACAGTATATATACTTCTTATCCAACTATATAATTATAGTTTAGTTTTTTCGAACAGAATCATCATTATTGGAAAGTATGTAACGAAATATATTTTGCGGAAATTGCGTTTTTTACAGGTCATTAAACAAGATTGTTTATACAGAAGCTACTAGAATGGAAAAATTATAAAATCGGGAAAAAAAATCAAATCAAATTAAATTAATCATCTTTTTATGAATATAGTCAAAGAAATACTAATTTAAATAATATGTCTGACAGTTGTACATGTGTATAAATGTCCATATGTATTTTGCATAATTCTGTTTAATTTACTTTAGTTATATTATAAAGTTTAATCTTTTTATTTTTATTTTTAAAATTATTTATTTTCTTTAGACTTTGTATTTCTGAACACAATCTCCTAGGACACAGGGTCAAGTAATGGGTCCTATTGTAGGCACCCAAGTCTCATCTTCTCAGCATTTTGCTGCAAAATCAGGTACTTAGTAACTCATATTTAACTATTTTCTGTTATACAATTTTTAAATTTTGTTGATCTTTTGTTAAAATTTCATACTACTTGAGTTTTGGTGTAGCATTAAATGTTAATTTAAATTCATAGTTTAACATACAGCAAATTGTTAAATTTATATATTTGCAGCTAAAAGTGTTAATCTGAAAAATGAAATATTTTAGTTCACAGGTTTATTCAGTTTCTTTTTTTCACATGATGGTCTCTATGGACCAACGGCCGTACCGTGCTGAAAACACCGGTTCTCGTTAGATCACCGAAGTCAAGCAGCATCGGGCGCGGTTAGTACTTCGTGGGTGACCACCTCGGAACGCCGCTTGCTGTTGGCCATCTCGGGTGCGGTATCCCCGTGGTTTGCGCGCTAGATTTGCACGCTGCCACAAATGCCGCCGTGTTCATGCGGAGTACGATCACGTTAAACATGTGGGTCCATAAGTCCTTCCGAGAGGTTGGTGGTAGGGGAAGGAGGGTACGGTCCCTGTGGATGCCTCCCCCACTGGGTTCCGGTCTAAATTGGGTGGCACTTCCCGTCCGTCCATACAGTTACCTTACACCTTTCTGGTAGGTCGGACGGTCTGGGTCTCAACAACAACATGATGGTCTCTTTTTTTTAAAAATTTAGTTCAATTTTTTTAAAACCAAATACACCCAACTCTTTTTTTTTTTACACGAATTTGAAGTTACACAGTTCAAAAAAGTCTTCCTTTTTTGAAAAATTTATTTGATCTAACACGATTTCAAAGTCATTGTCTTATATTTATGTACGTGACCATGAGCAGTCTAGTATAAATTGCAGTCTTTGGTACCAGTGTATCAAAAAAATTCACGTTTTTACTACACTTCAAAAATTAGGCAACACTGCTATAATGTTAGCGAATAAGGGGATTCCCCAGTATACTGTGGAATCCCCTTATTCAAAGAGATCTCCCCTTATCAGTAACTACTGGGGAATCCCTTTATTCGATAACTCTACCGAATAATTATGTAACTAAATATTATTTCTTTGTTTCTATTTTTAATTTTGAGTTTTCTATTCTTAATTTTCGATTAACAGATTCCCTTTTTTTTTTGTGCTTGCACTACTTATTTTTACCTATGAATTATGTATTTTAAGTTTTATTGCTCAATAAAATTGCATAGTATGTATGTATCATTCGTATGCATATCAGAACTTTTACAGTTTTCAGCATTATTTTACACTATTTATAAACTAAATGTAGTTCTTTATTTCATCTTACACAGTTTTCGGATAACATGGAACGTATCCCCAATTTTACTATAGGAAACTTATCTTTATTTACACGAATTTCTGAGGAACTTATCTACCGTGTTAAAAGAGTTGAGTGTAATCTTGGGGAAAATTCCGAAAATTGTATCCAAAGAATACTTTTAGTAAATTTACTGATTTTGCTTAGTTATTTTTATTTAATGACCAGATGATTTAGTATTCATATTCAAATTATTTAATTTAAATGGTTTGCAAAAAATATTACACTATTAGAGCGGCCGACCAAATGGCTACTCATGTCCTTGTCGACGAGTCGCTCGGTCTGGGTCTTCAACACTCTATTAGAAAATTATTACTTTTTTAAAATCAGGAAAAGAATTTATAGTTTATGAAAGGTCTCGAAAAATAATCCAGATCTCTTATGTACAAAAGAACAACAATTTTGATTCATTTATAAATATATAGTAAATTATTAGTTTATATATTTGTTGTTAAAAGCGTTACATTGAAAAATTAAATTGTTCTTTAGTGCCGAGGTCTGTACATAATTCTTATAAGCAAGAACCATATACTTAATTTTTGTCTCTGTCTTTGCGTGCATATTCTGATGCTGTTGTCTCTCCTATTTTTCCAACTTCACATATTTTTTTGCCTTTTTTTTGTATGAAGCTAAATAGTCTTTTAAATCCATAATGTACATTTTTTGTTTGAATCATGGTAATAGATATTTCGTTATTATACTGACTTACCTGGGTTAAACATCTACCAAAACTGCAAAGTTATATTTATATTTTTTTTATATTCTATTGTGTATACATTAAAACTGTGATTTTGAGTGCAGACCCTTCTAGTGTATTAAAAAATAAAATATACTATTCTTTTGAGCACCTAATGGAAAATAGTTTGCTAGATTATAGATGTAATTATTTCCAAACATTTATTTTACAATTTATTTATTTAACAAATGTAGTGTGTTTGTTTTGATAAATGGCATATTGAAATAAAAACATGTCCTTGAATTAAAAGTTTATAGTGTATCCCATTACTGTAAAATCACATAATCGATTATATTTTAGCTGTTTGTCTTGAAGCATTTTCAATCTTTAGTTACAGTAAAGCAAAAAAGGATTTCTGTTATAGATTAAATGTAGGCGCACAAAACAAAATCACTCTGTTTTTGATAACATCTTGCTTTTACAGAAACAATTCTTTGAAGCCATTGCTAAACAAGCAGAAACAATTTTTTTGAACTCATTGTTTAAAGTTTATCATTTTTTTTTCTTATTAAATCTATTTTATATTTTTGAAATTTACATGCATTCATATTTTAATATTGTTTTTATACTTTGATTAGCTCAAGATTTTAAGAATACAACTAGTTTTACAGGTTAGTTATGTTTCTTAATCAGTAGATTTCTTAAAAATACTAGTTTAGTTTTGTTCATATTTTATTTAATGTGTCAATTTCTATTTTTATTTTTTCAGTTTTAATTTCCCTACGATACACAGTATTTGTAAAGTTGTATATTAAGATCATAGATTCAATGTTTGAATTTTGTCTGTGTTTATTATATATATTATAAAAATTGAGAAATTTAAATTAAAATTGCTATCTATTCCTTCAGAAAACTTTCTTGAATTTCAATCAGATCATATCATGTGGGTCATTCCATATGAAATCTCCAGATTTAAAAAAATTGTGTAGTTGTAGGTTTTTTGATTTTCCATGTTTCTTTGTATATGTTATCGTATAACATAAAAGTACTCTGAAAATAAATTTTGAGAATATTTTCCTAAGCCTTTAGGAGATATGGGTCTTCAAACCCCTAAAATGAGCCAAAATAAAAGTTATTGTCCATTAACACAAATTGAGTATTTTTAGAGATAATGACACAATGTGTGCCTCCGACCTGATCAAACTGCTGCTCGTACCCTAGGATGAGTCGAGCGGTCTGTGTATTCAAAACAATGTGTGCCTAAGTAGAGATAATTACCTGTGCATTCATGATGTAAAATCATAAATTCCGTAGCATAATTTGTCAGGCTGTGTGTGTGTGTTCCCAAGTCCAAGGTCACAATGCCCATTTTGTCTGAAACTTTTGCCTGAAACTGAAATCTGAAACTTGCAAGGAATCAAGTATTGCATAATAGTTAATTGTGGTAAAGTTTTGGAGTTTCAGATTTTTTTTGTTTTATTGCTACGTAGTGATGAATAAGTCGTAAAAGTAAGAAATCTTAATTTTGACTTACCCTATATGGTGGAACAAAAACGCATTTTTCTTTTTTGCAAACTTTTGTAATAGGAGGCAAAAGTTGCTTAGTATGAGATGTCTTTATTCAAAAATTGAATAATTTTGATTAATATATTTTGGTGTTACAAGAGTTTTAAAAATTGAAAAAAAAATGTGAAAAAACACCATTTTCCAAAATGTTTACAGATTATTTTTTATTTACTCTAATGTGATAGAGTTGAAAGTTGTGTTTAGTTATAAAATGTCTTCTTACCGAATTTAAACAATGTCAATTAATTCTTTTCCCTTTCACAAAAGAGTTGAAAATTGTAAAAAATGAAGAAATGTTTCAGATTTTATTTACTAATAGTATATTACATTTTATGCAATTTCATATGGCTCTAAAGATGCATAATGTTTTTTGCCTTGTCATAAATAGGAATAAATTGTTTGTTAATTTTTTCTGTGTCTTGTTACATAGAATTGAAGTGTCTACTTCATATCACATTTTTCAGTCAATTCTCACTAAAATCAGCACTTCTGTAGTAGAGCTGCAATAACCATGAAGACATGTATACTTAGGAGGGGTAGAAAGAGCTATATATTTGCAATAAGACTATAGTTTACTTACTTTTTAATTGATTATACAGGTATGAATAAGAATGTAGGTTTACATTTTGATGATAGAAGAAATGAAGCTAGAGTAGGTAAAAAAGGAACCAAATATTATCGTAAAACAATATTGAAGAGCACATAATATTTTAAAGTCCCAAAGTCTGAATGGATCTAGCACATTGCTCCATATAAAAGACTATTGGATACTGAATAAGTGGGAATAAGTTGCATTACATTTAACACGATAAACCACAGTGTTATAATCAACTATACTTCACTTACAGCAGCTTAGTAAACACAGACTTGCAAATATACTGCACCCACAACTCCTTCTAAATATGAATCATGGTCATTACAGCTTTACTATGGAAGTGCTGATTTTGGTAAGAATTGCATGATAAATGTGATGTGAAATTTGACACTTCTACTTTATGTAATAAGGTACAGAAAAACATTAACAAACAATTTATTATTATTAATGAGTAGGCAAAAAACAGTATGCATCTTCAGCACCCTATGAAGTTCTATAAAATTAAATATCCTGGGATAAAGATCTAAAATAAGTCGTTCTGCATTTTTCGCAATGTTCAATGCTTGTGATGAGGAAAATAATTGAATTTTTTTTTAATTCTGCAAGAAGACATCTTATATTTAAAGGCAACTTACTCTATTGCGTTAAGTTGACTAAAAAATAAATAATTCAAAAATATTTTCAAAAAATGATATTTCTTTCCTACGTATTTTTCAATATTCAATACTCTTGCAGCACCTAAGGAAATTAAACACAATCATTTAAATTTTAAATGAAAACATCTTATACCAGGAAGTAATTTTTTCCCTCTATTATGAGAGGTTTGTGAAAAAAAATGTTGCACAGAAAATGCAAAGTTTTGTCACATAAACTTTTGTATTTGAAACAGTCAAGTTAGAAGTTGATTTTTAATCACATTTTATAATCACTATTTTTTCCTTGGCATTTTGGAAAAGGTACTATAAACTCAAGCTAATTTCAGGAAAGAATTAAAACTTTCTCTGATAGCTAGTTTACATTTTACAGACGCAGAGACCATGTGTCTCTGGATGTCGCATCAGAAGTCAATTTAGTATACGCTATTTTTTTCTCAACATTTTGGCGATGGATCACTCCAGTTACTTTCAGAAATTGATAAAAAATGCTATTTTAATATTCAGTGGCTCTTTTATTTTGACAAGTTTGTATTTCATGAAACAGGATGACATGTCATCTAGTATTTATTTCCAAAATCATATTTAATATGCTAAATTTTTTCTAGGTACTTTGGTAAAAAATAACTCAAATTAATTTCGGAGATTGATAAGTGATGATATTTCTGATGTTTCATAAATATTTTTTGTAGAACTAGTTTGCATCCTACAAATGGATGGGTGCCACATTGTTATGCATTCAGTACATGAATTACATTCTACAGCTTGAACCCTGTATAAATCAGTTTGATACAGTACACGATTGGATACTCGGGAATAAATTGAATTGACACACATGATTGCCTTGTGTTGTGGAGGTGTCCAAGCCATAAGATTGTACTGATTCTAGAAAAAATTTTGGCTGCCAGAACTGGTGTTTTACTGCAGAAATTTTAATCGCCACGATCACAAACTTTGTCATCAATGGCAACCTGGTGACCGAGAATCTGCATCTTTAGAAAAGAGATTGAAAGAATGGGCAAGATTTTTTACAGATTGTTATCTGCTAGACTTATGGACAAACCTGGCAGAGATGTTTGGAATAATATGATGTAAGCTCTAAATATGGTACAAATTTTTAATGCAGAGCTTTTCTTTAATGAATGCTTTAAGGAATATAATAAGAATTAAAAATACTTACTTTTATTAAGTCCTAAAAAGCAAAATTAAGTTAGTTGAAATGTGAATGGATATTTTGAATTACTAAGGCACTTCAAAAATGTTTCCATGCATCTGATCATATGTATTAGGATGTTTGTCCAGTGATTTAAAATAGGAATTCTGAGTTTAGAAAATAGCATATATAACTGTGCTGCATCAGTTGCTGAAGTCAATAGAGGAATTTTTAATTTAACATGTAATCAGCACCAACTTTCAAACATTACTTTCAGGCTGTACTTGCATTGAGGAAAAGGAAGGAATGTACACTCATATCCAAAAGTTAAGCATAGTTGCTGTTTATGTGAAAATTTCAGGAAATCTACATTGGAATAGAAGGAAATGTGGTATGCGGGTGTAACAATACTAAACAAGGATAATAACTTTTTTTTATGCAAAGAAAAGGTTTGAAAGAAAAAGGGCCACATTACGAGTGTCAACCTCAGTGAAACCGAGTGTCAACATCAGTAAAACCGAGTGTCAACCTCGGTGAAACAGAATGATTAAAACAATATGATGCTGCAGTTTAATACAGTGTGGGGGAACCTCGGGTAGTTATGCATGCTGCACAACAATTTCCCATACTTTTGATGAGGGTTTAGATGAGTTGTGTGCTGAAAGTGCTCCAAGCCTCGCAGAGATCAGTTTTCAATCCCAGAACGGAGCTTGGTGGGTAGTGGAGGTTTGCAAGATGTCTCCCGAGCATATCCCATACATGCTCTATTGGCTTCATATCAGGACAGTTGGCAGGCCACTGCATGTGCCTGCCAACATGCAGTGGCGCAGTTGTACACTGTAACCCAGCGGATTCCACTGTAACCCAGTTGTCTGTGCTGGATATATTCAGTTTGAAGGGAGTTGTCGACCAAGGCCGCACGGTCAGGAGGTGTGTTATCATCCATGAATATGAAATCAAGACCTCTAAACAATAGAATGATAGGCTCAAGGACTTCATCTCTGTATCTGTCACTGGTAACCGACCCTGTGTCAAAGATGTGGAGGTCTGTGCGATCGACCGTCATGATATCTGCCCAGACCATGACTCCCCTAAATGAAAAACAATGTTTTTCCATGATGTTTTCTGGGTGAAAGCGTGTTTCACATCCTCTTCAGATTGTGGTACAACGTGAATCAGTTTGCAGGCTAAACCTGAACTCGTCGCTGAACATGATATTGTTCCACTGTAAGTGTGCACGTTTCTGTACAGACGTCAAGGGGATTCAAACTGCTGGTTGTCTGGCACAGAGACCATGTGTCTAAATCTCCTGTAAACAGTTTGTCTCGAAACAGTGACTCCTGTGGCGGCTGTCAGGGCTGAACCTATTTGTCTGGCAGAACGGTTCCTCTGATGTCACACAGTTATCACCAAATATCGGTCTTGCTGAGTAGTTGTTATCCTTGGCCGACCAGGTACTGGTCATCTGTTAACATCTCCAGTGGTTTGGAACTTCTGCCACAGTCTGGAGATCCCACAGTGAGGCACATTCAGAATTCAAGATGCTTCAGTTTGGGATCGACCGGATTCCAGCATACCAATATTTCGTCCCTTCAAAAACATATTCAGTTGGCATCTTTGTGATATCTTTCGTCCTTTTTTATTGTTAACGACGTTCCATACCACAGCAATTGCGAAATTCTGCCTCATCTGGCCATGCCGCTCGAGGCCGTTTTATAATCGGTCCGACATGCACCAGAGCTTTGCGCATGTCGGCGTTGACTGAACTGTTTTGCATATGCACAATGATTTGCCTTTATTCCACAACCATTGTATCCATATTAACTCCAAATTTTTTGCATTTTACGAATTATGCTTCATTTTTGGACATGAGTGTAGTTATCTGCAATAGACCAGTCATTATTCCATATAATATATATCTCAGTGGTGATCATAGTAAACAAGCAGCAGAGCTTTCTTAGTTTAAAAAAATTTAATTAAGTAATAACATTTGTAAATCTAACTTAATGTTTGTAGTTAAACTATATATTAATTCTTATGTTTTGTTTCATTTAGTTTCACCTTTGAATTTTTTGCTTTACAGTAATTCGGATGCCCAGTGATATTAGTCAAGTACAAGGAGGCACAGCCACATCAACTTCTGGTGGTACATTGACATCTGGTATTCTTCCTTCTGCTCTTAGTGGGAGTAGTGACAGGCACTTGATACCAACTGCTGTTCAACCAGTCATTACTACTGGTCATACTGGTCCTGCCCTGGCCTCTCTTATCAGAGGATCTCATCAAATATCTCCAGCTGGTCATGTCCTTCATCCAACATTTTCAAGTCATGTTCCAAGAGGTAGTCTATGTTTTAATTTTGCATTACTTAATTGTAGACTTTTTATTAACTAAAGATAACTGTTAGTGAAAGAGAAATGTCTCAAAATTATAAAGTCATAAACTTTTTATGTGTTTATGCTTTGTGAAGGAGTAACAAACACTCTCTCAAAATTCAATGCAACAGATATACATTATTGAACTTTCACATAATATAATTTTAACTATTGTAAGTAGGAAGCTAAAATTTTGTATTTTGTATGAGATTCATAGAGTATATGTCCAGATCAGGGTTAGAAATTAGAAGCCAAAAAATATGTTGTCAAATGGCATCTTACCATTTTTCCTTAGTTACTAAAGGTTTTACTTGGGTGTTATTTTGAAATTACTTATTTTCTTTACGTTATGTAGTTCATAAATTACCTTTTATTAGTGGCTTAATCTTGACCCACTACATGGTAAACCTGAAAATAAACACTCACCACAGGTTGATAAATGGTGCAGTTTGGCAATTAAATGAAACTTGCTATAACTCCCCCTGATTTTGTTTTAATCGAAAAACTGTGCAAAAATTTACCAACTGGCGTTTTCTCTCTTCCTAATTCCCATCTCTCATATTTATATATATATATATTACATATTAAGTATAGATAACCATATTTATCAATTTAAAAAAGAAAAAAATCCTTGATAGTGTGGCCACTAAATTAAAACAGTCTACAGGCCACTTGCTACTAAGTTGAAATTCAAATTTTCATGTCTACTATGCGGACATATACAATTTACTATGTGTGTATGTCAAATTGCTAGAAGGCAGAATAAATATTTGATCAATCAGAACTTGCGTTATACATGTGAAAAAAGCTGAAAAGTTATGCATAAAAAACTGGTTATAATTTTGATATTTCAATATTTTAATCTGTTAAAGTTTTCCAATGAGAAGGAAAGCTGTAACATGTAAAATGTCATATGTTGTAACTCAATATTTTTTCTCTTTCGTGAAATATTTATTCAGAACCATGAGATGTTTTGTTTTAAAGAAATTAGGAAGTGAAGTGAACTTGAGGATTCTAAATATGGTTAATGATGGGTGAAGTTTAAAAAGCAGAATTAAAAGTATGCATTTATATTCTGCTAGACAAGTTTATAGATTCACTTATGTTTTAAATCTCATTATAGATAAAAGTTTAGTATATATGTTGCCAAGTAAGTTAGTAAAATAATTTTATATTTTGACGTGAAGTCTTTGGTTAGAGTATTCAGCTGTAATCAGAGCGTTAGTTACAAACAGTTGTGAGTAATTTATAGCTCTTTAAAAGCCCTACAAGGTTATATAATTAAATTTTGGATTGGGTTCTTAGTTTTCGAAATATAGTGGTATAATTTTGATATTTTAGTATTTTAAACTATTTTGAAAAGATGTTCCAATTTTAGCATTTTAATATTTTGAACTATTTTGAATGCCTAAATAAGACAAACTACCCACAGATTAAGATCTTATATATGCAGAACTTTTTTGGCCCCATCAGACTGGAGCTATAATTGATTTTTTTAAATTACTCCACATTTTAAGAAAAGAGTAAAAATACCTCTTAAAAATTCTTTATGGCTGTCTTTGCTTACTACCTGTAGATCATGTTTTTATAGCCATTGCCACTCGTCCACACAGGGTTGGCATTGAAATGTTTATAGTACAAAACTCCTTAAATCAAGAAGTTTAGGTTTTTTCTAGTAGAAATATTTGCCTTGAACCCAGTAACAATACAGGACAGTAGTATAGCACTGACCACCATTAACCAAATTTTAAGTGCTCAGTGTTACAGTGAAGTAATTCTGACCTGTTAACAGACATTAAAGCAATAAAGTACTTAACTGATTTTAAGTAATTTGCTTTAAGAATTTTTGTGCTCACTGATCTGCTGATGACAAGGAAGTGGTATTGACTACAAAACCATTGTCTGCAGGTGATAAAGGATATCTGTTGAGCAGTTTTTTGCTTATATAAGTGAAATGACCAGCATTTTCCTCAATTATTTATTATGAATACTAAAATTGTGTCAAGTCTTCCTAATGTTTGCTTCTACTGGTAACTATGCAAAATAATAATTCCCATCTTCTCTCCTCATAATCACATTATGCAGAAAATAAAATTTCAGTGTTCTGATTCATTGTACCAGTTCTTAAACTGATAAAATTATTTCTTTTATTTGGTTATTCACATATTTCTAGAATTGACAAATAATTTACATTGTTTTTTTTAGGCCCTGCTGCAGTTGCTAGTATTAGTACTGCTCCAAAATCTGCTGTTGCAACTCCTATTCTTAGGACACCTCATTCTTCAAGCACAATGGCACTTGCACCATCATCAATGATGGCACTTCATGCACCTGTTAGAGTAGGTTTTTCTGGATGAGTATTTCACTATAAATGGATGATAAAATAGTTTGTTTAGTGGTAGATTGTTATTCAATAAATGTTCCTTGCATTTCTATATCAAAATGAACTAAATTTTTTTTTTTTTTTTAAATTACATGTCGATACTTAGTTTATGTTATGTCACATCTGACTGTTGATTTGAACTGATTATTTTACCACATCTGAATGTGAAGGCATTATTTTAATTGTGGTACAGCTCCATTTTTATTCATTCAAGATATGTATCTGGTCTTTAACCCTTTCGCGACGGTTGGCACGCCCGCGTGTTGGCTGTGAACTTGCATTCAATGATGGATGGCACACATT
This sequence comes from Amaurobius ferox, assembly GCA_951213105.1. Taxonomy (NCBI): domain Eukaryota; kingdom Metazoa; phylum Arthropoda; class Arachnida; order Araneae; family Amaurobiidae; genus Amaurobius; species Amaurobius ferox. The sequence continues at coordinate 109,970,226 of OX578136.1, forward strand.
CGTGACGGAGAAAAATTTACCCTAAACGGCGAGAGGCACGTATGCGTGTTTTCACATGGAACATTTTAATTTGTCTACTAGATGGCGTTAAATGTTCGTGGCAACAACTTCAATGTATTTTACAGATAGTTGACCTTGGCATAAGGAGGATCTAATGAATTATTTCTCCATTTGGAGCGGTGAAACATGGTTTTGTAATATAAACAAAAAGAGCACTTCTCGCAGCATCAACAATTTTATAATTGAGTTTCAGGTCTTGTTTTAATTTAAGCTTTATGATTTCGTTGGTGAATCATAAGAAATAAGAGAGTATTTTTTTTATTTGGCTTTTAGAGGCAGTGAAATTATTTGTTTATTTCGGATAAAAGAATGGGAGCAACTAACGATTATTTTGTATTCAGATTTGTATGAAAAATATACATCAAATAGAAAATAAATATGTCTTTTATTCCTGAAAAAGAAAATTTTTGTGTTGAATAGGTGATTTTTAGTGAATTTTTTTCGAGAGTTAGGCTTAGCGCAAAAAAATTGCCGTCCCGTGGGAACAGTTGGGAAGCGAAGCGCTCCGTCCTTTGGGCCGTGGCAGTTCCGGAATGCCGCCGTCGCGAAAGGGTTAATATAGAATGGAGGCTCAGGAGTTGAAATATTGAAAATCAAATGGTCCTTATGCAGTTGGCAGAGTTTTCTGTCTATTCTTTTGAGTTCATGAAAATGAAGTAGGTTATGCTGAATGAAGAGAGGGGGTGGGCTAAAGATTGCACACCACTGTTAAAATGTATGATTGTATTAGATATTAGAAATGCACATATATGGTACAATTCTGCGGAAACATGGATTTCTGCTTTTTTGGCACTGATTCTCACCATTCCTCGTATTGATGAAAATCTGTAATAATATTTTAATGGGGTGAGGTGGAGGGTAGTTTTGTTAGCAATGAAGCCAAACAGAGAACAGTGAAGTGACACGTTCAATTATTCTCGATGGCGATCTTGATCTCCCTAAGCAGTAGTGCCATAGACCGTAGCTTCAAGTCACAGAGGGCATCCGACCTCTTTGACTTGAGTTCGGACGCCCATAGGAGAGTGATGGGCAGTAGAAGTTCAAGGTGCAGAATGAGGTGAGGCACTCACTATAATTATCGAGGCAAGGGGGTGATGTGTCTGTAGTACATGGTGCATTTTGTTATGAGTCATGATTGTTCATTTTCATTCTTCTAAACCGGCCCCATGTCTTGGAAAAATTTAGTATAAAGTTATTTTGATTTCATGCCCATCTTTCCTTTTCTGATGTTCCTATTTTGTTTTAGTTTCTTCAGATGTGAAAAGCAATAGTATTGAAGAGTATTGTTTCAGAATGTTTTTTATTTTGCCTAGCTTTTCATAAATTTTTGTTTGTTGAAATATGTTTTAGTTTAGCCCTCAGATTTTTATTTTAGTCGTTCGTGTGGCAATTAGAATGATGTATATTATTTCTGGTAGTCCAAAATTATGTGACATTGATCATCTAGAACAGTATTTTTCGAACTTTTTTTTTCGCAGAACTGTTTTGAAATTTAATTTGATGGCAAAACTCCAAAATTAGAAAAAGTCTCTTGTGGTTTAAATTATGCATTCAAAATTTTACCCATTTTCTTTTTTGTCATAAAACTATCATGTCATGGAACCTCGGGTTTCTATGGAACATACTTTAAAAAATGCTAATCCCCCTTAAAAAAAACTGAATTCAAGATCATTCATTGATCATCTAGAACAGTGTTTTTTAAACTTTTTGGTTTCAGAACCATTTTTAATTTATACAAACCATCACATCGTAGAATCTCGGAGTTCCGCTTAAAACGCTTTAAGAAACTGCTGATCTGAAAAAAAATAAATTTAGATATGACAGATTAACAAAGTCTTTTAATTTGAAACTTGTTGATAAACAAATTGGTGTGTTGGTTGATGACAGCATAAAAAAGTAAATGTGAGTGGGAAAGTTCTGTGCAGTCTTTGTTCTTTGTTGTGACTTAATTTACTATGGTAAAACATTGTATGTGACAGTAGCTGACCACCTGAAAACAAAACAAGCACATGGAGAAAGTGTTTGTTAAAAAGCAAACTATACTTTGCCAAGCAAATTTTTTCATAAACCATCTTCAGCGGCTTCTGCATCATCACTAAATGTTATCTTACCATACTTAATGTTCCCCTTCGTAATACATATAAACTTTTTTGGACACCTCTATATCTTGCATTTCATTTTCAAAATATAAGAAAATAATTTCTAAAAGAGAAATATCAAATTGAATTTTGAGGTATTTTACATGTATTAAATTATTAGTGAATCAGTACCATGGTCTGGAAATTTTTTTACAGAATATTTATTAATGGATTTTTGGAAACATTAAGCTTACAATATTTTTTAATCTTATTTTTCAATGCAATGAATGAATGAGTCTATAATTTGTTGTATTTCTATTAAATATTCCATGATTTAAATTCTTAAATTAATTTCAATCCATGCATAGTTTAATTTACCATGTAAAGTTTCTACTGGTAGTATGCAGTATGTTTGTGCAAGTTCAGACTTGTTGCGTTGGATGTCTTACAAAATTCAGCTTTTTCTGGTGGAGGGCTGTACCATGTCTGAATGCACTAAAATGATATTTTAATGAATATGTGTTGGATTTTATTATAATTCCTTATTTAATACACAAATATCTGTACTCATATAGTAATACATTTTTATTTATAATACAGATTTATTTGTCTTGTTTTTTTATGTTTCCCACTTTCTATTTTATTATCTCTGAAATCGACATGATGCAACCCCCTTAGCTCAGTATGTAAAAGTAGAATTTAAAGATTTCTGTGTTCAATAATGTCTGTAATTAATATCTTCATTTAATGTTATCTTGGACATCACTATTAATGGCTTTTATTTCACAATCTTTGAATCCAGTTACAAATACTATTTTCTTTCTTGTTACTGATTTCTGAAGATTTTTTAGTACATAGAAGTCACATTTCAGTGCATGCATTTTTTTCTTACCAGTGTTCTTTTCTACTTCATAAATGTCTTATGGTGAATAGGATCATCTTTTTCCTTAAATTTTTCTCAATGAGACTGAAGTCTTATTTTTTAGGCAGATATAAATCACCAGATAAAAAGCTGTATAATATTTGGAAAATAATAATGGTATCTGCATTTATCTTTTGTTTGAAAGGCCAATTGTAGAGCATCTCTTTAAAATCACTTACCTTAGAACATGTGAAATGCAGTTGAGTTGTACCACTAATAAAATATTAACTTCCTTGTTGATTTCTCACATGCCTGTACTGTGGTGCTATTTGCTAGCAGTAAAAAGCTGGTTATGTATTGGTTTCAAAATTCAAAGAATACTCGTGTACAGTCATGAAAATGTGTTAATTACAATTTTATAAAAAGTGGAGTATTGCCACTATTAATACACTCGTCAAAAGTGAAATTGCAACACCATGATAGAATACATGTAGCCATATGTAAATCATAGTACCGGTAGAAGAGAGAGTCATATGCAAATGATTAAAAAAGTGAATAAAGATATGCAAAAGAAACCTGCTTATTCAGTAAAGAATGTAGTCCCCACGGGCAGCTATATAGGCCACTAAACGTCAAGGCATACTATCGATGAGACTATTAATGGTTGCCTGCCTTGCCAAGCAGCATCCACTGCAGCACATAGTTTGTCTATGGTATGTACTGGTAGTTCCCAGTGCACCTGATGTATAATGAAGGCCCACGCGTGTTCAATGGAACAGATATCTGGTGAGGTTGCTGACCAGGAAAGGGTGTGAATTCCATTCAGGCTGTTGAGAGTTCACTATGCGGTGTGGCATTGTCTTACTGGAACACCGTGCTGGGTACGGTCTGCACCAATAGCCAAACCACAGGCATCATAATTTGTGTGGCATACCTGTCTGCCGTCAGATTACCAGCAATGTACATCAGAGCTGACTACTGATCGAACACGATACTGCCCTATACCGTGAGGCCGGTGTGACGCTCTGTGATATGGGCTGGCAAGTGGCGTTCCCTGGAAAGCTGCCACACCAGTCCACGGCTGTCATTCCTCCACAAGCAGAAGCAAGTTTCATCCGTAAACAATACCCAATGCCATTCATTGGTCCAGTTGCAATGACTATGACACGACGCCAAACGTGCATCCTTGCGTCGAGCGCTTAATGGCACCCCAGTGGTTGGCTGCCATGCACGCAGCTGTACTTCATGCAATCTGTTATGAATGGTTTGAGGGTACACAGGTGCAACCGTTGATGGTGGCAGGCTATTTTGGATATCACTTGCCATTGCGAATGGATCTCGAGCAGTTTGGCGAATCTTCCGGTCTGTGTGCTCTGTTGTGCACCTGTTCGATCCACTGCTTTGGCATGTTTTTGATGTACCTGCATCTATTGTGTCACGCATCGCTGGAGGTTACTTACGTCGTGCCCAACACGTAGCAATTACATGCATCGACAAACCAATGTCATGCAGTTCCAGGAAACGGTCTCGCTCCTCAGCCGTTAACTGCTGATTTCGAGACATAGCTTCTTCACTTTTTCGAAAATTGAGCTGCAGCAAATCGTCGGGGATAGCATTTACGGGACGATTCGTCTGCTGAATTTTATCAACTGGATGTCATGTTTTTAAACTGGATGTCATGTGATCCAATACATACTAAAACTTAATTATTTGCATATGATTCTCTCTTCTACCGGTACTGTGATTTACATATGACTACGTTCATTCCTTGATGGTGTTGCAATTTCTGTTTTGATGCATGTATAATTCCTTTGTTACAAAAGTCTTCATTATTAGATATTTTTTTAAATGCACATGCTGTGCAAAATGTAAGCATGGTAAATGAAATATAATGTAAGCTAACTATTACAGTACCATGTAGTATTCTGTTTTTGATATTCGCCAGACAAAAGATTGGATTTTTTTACCAATGCATATTTGATTTATGTTATACACTTGTATGAGGTTTAAAATCTAGTTTCATTTAAAAAATATTCCTTTCAAAATTCTGTTTTAGGTAATAAAAAAAAGTGTAATTTTGTAACATCTTAATTTTAAGTTGCTGCAAAATAGGCATGCTTGTATTGTGCCTCATATGAGCTTTATTTGAAAATATTGTTTTCATGTAAGTACAATATTTGGAAAAGCCAGGGAACTTTAAAATTTTAATAAAGCATTTAATTTTTTTTTTATGTTTCTAGGATGTATTGAGTTTCTGTTTGCAGCGTAATTCCATTTCTAAAACTTGTTTCATATTCTTTAGTTTTCAGTAGATTTAATAATCACTATCTCACTTCATTTGCAGGTAAAATCTCTTACATTAGCTGGAAGGACTGCTACTCCTCCTGTTGCAGCTGCCACTTCATTACCTCAAGTGGTTGACCTGCAAAAGTTAGTCAGCATTTAATTTTTCACATAGTATTTTATATTAATATGTTTAGTATTAAAAAAATAATGTATATGATTATAGTTGATACGATGTCCATAAAATGAATTGAAATAGATTCAGTTCTTATTTGCATTATGAATTCTATTGTTAGAATTAATAAATATTTGATTTATGTTCATATTTTAGGTTCATTTCTTTTTAATATGGATTGTATTGCAGTTAATTTTGCCCCTTATAACATACTTTATTTGCCCCATGTTAAACAATGGGGAAAAAAAAGTATAAGTTTTTAGAAATGTTATGAATTAGTATTAAGTATTTCTAATATATATGTCTTATGTTTTGATAAATGTTATCGGGGACAGATTTCTAATTTTGCCACTTTTGAGCATTAAGTTATATGCTACTAAGATATATGCTAGCCCAAGACACTAATATAGTGGGTATTTTGAAATTCTGATCTATTTGCCATTTGCAAACTCCATTTTATTTACAGACTTTATTTTTATAAAGTTCTTTGCTATTGATGTGTTTAGTCACTTTTGTATTCTATTTATTTTTTTTTTTTTCAAATTTTAGTTGTGTATGTTCAAAATTAGTTAATTATTTGATAATTGCTGCAGTTTAAATTATAAGTACTCTGTTCTTTTTTTTGTCATTCCTAGTTAATTTCCTAGGTTTGCCTGTTAGTGTATCTGGCTATGCTTATCAATTGTTTAAGAAACAAACCTTCCTCTTTTGAATATTTATGTTTTCTGAAAGTAGTAAGAAAAATATAAATATATATTTAACTATACATATATAAAATGGTATATATAAATAATATAAATGCATATAAAATTTTTTAATAGATTAACATAGGAGAAATAAAACAAGGACCTGGACACAAAAACCTCTTCCTAATTATTTTGTTTTTGATTTATTTTTCTTTAAAATGTATGTAAGAAATTCATTTTCTTTTTCTTTTAGATCATCTCTTGGGCATAGTCTACCTTCCAATGCAACTCATGTGGGATTAACATCTCACTCTTTTGATGGGTCTGTTGTATGAACTGGAAACACCCATTCTTCATCAATCACCATTGCAAAACCTATGAATATTTCACAGCCTATAGTGCAGCATTTGCAGCAGGTAAAAATGTCCTTCAATTTTGTTTTTATTACTAGGAACCTCCGCCCCTGCTTGCTGATGCTCACCAAACCACAAAATTCTTCATTAGTGTGTGTGTGTCCTAATTGCTAGCTGTCACTAAGCTTGCTTCACAAGTTTTCTGTAACACCTGTTGGCGACATACACCAATTGGAGATCTGCCCCTGTTCACTGCCACTCATTCACCACCGCGAGTACATCTCTGATCCCTTCTAAAATGTCAGAAATTGTTAATGCAGGTGAATAGACAGCTCAGTCCACTTATGCAATCTATGTGCACCTACACAGCAGGCGTGATATGCCCCAAATAGGATTAAAAAAATGTAAAGAAAATGAAAAATACTTTTATATCAGTTGATTTAAATATTTTTTATTTTACATAATAAAAGAAGCTGTTTGTGTCGTTTGTAGTGGAAAGTCAAATCTTTAAACAGCTACTAAATTCAGTAAAGGGGTCAGTGCTCCCAGGTCAATATGTCTTGTCAAAATTTTTTTAAAGTTTGATTTAGTTTTTTAGTTATTTTATGTTGTAGGGCAATTGTTGCATAATAGATAGACTCTTTAGCTAACGAAAATATTATCAGAGTTTCATTATAACACCATCGGAAAGATTGAAAAATGTTCTTTCCAATGATTTTTGAACAAAACCCATAGAACAATTCCTTCATATTTAATTATTTAATTTTAAATTACATCAAATATGCTTATTTTAGGCTACTTTTTTTTTTTAACGTTGCATTGGACAATGGAATATTTACACATTTCTAACCTTTGGCATAAATTTGGAGTAATTGATATCTTCATATTCTAATAAATGTTTCTATGAAACTATTTCTGACTTTCTTTGAATTTAAATTGGGTCCATAAAAATTGATGTTTCTATTTTCTGTTGTAAATAGTATTTTATTCACAGAAAGACAACATATGTGTTGGCGGTTGCTGTGTAACACGATCAAAATTACATAAGTTTCCATTCTTCATGACATCACATTTAGGGGGAGGGGTGTATTCATTGAAGTCATTGTTAAATTGTATTGCATATTTGTTATGGTTGTGTATGGAAAAAATTGAGTTCTGTAATAAATTTTGTTCAAAATAGGCATTTAGGAAATAGGGGGGTGTTATTTGTATTGTATTATGTATGTAACGGGTACTTATTTTGGACCAAGGCAATGCCTTGTAATTTATTCTAGTATTTTGTAAATGTCTGTTGAACAAATTAGCCATTTTCCTTCTTTTAAGAAAATATGTTAACTAATGCATAAGTTAAAAAAATGATTTATTCGTGTGGAAAATCGAAAATTTTGATGTCTTGGAATAAATTTAAATAATAATAAAAATAAAAACAGTCACTTTAAATCACTACAACCCTGTAATCAGTGCATCCATTTTCTGTATTATAAATCAAAGATAAATGTCAATTTTAGAAAATGTATAAATTTAAATTTACACAATTTTATACATTTAGATGTCTATCCTCATATATATTTTCTTTTTTGCTATAGATATATGATAAGGGTACTCTGAAAACTGTATCTAACTTAGTACCAGTGACAACTGTTGTATCGAGCTCCTCTTCCCATCAGTCTTCTCCATCTGCATTTACCTCTGTAAATGAAACATCAGGAATTCCTACTATATCCAGGACACCTGTTTCATCATCGTACTCAAATATCATGCAATTATCTTCTGCCAATAATTGTCAACCTCTTCAGACACTTAGAACTGCTCATGTGCCACAGGGTATGCATTCACTGACTTCATCTGGACCATCTCACCAAACTTTGACAGTCATCGCTTCTAAGTCTCTCATGCCAATAACTCATTCGATTGCTCTGGCTACTCCTACTCCCCGAACAGGTAAATAAATTCTTTTGTCATATAATAGCATAGGTACTGAACATTCCCTATGATTTAAGCAAATAAGCAAATTTTAAAAGCATTTCCCTTTCTCCTAAAAATGGATGTTATTTTTTTTAATATTTCAAAGAAATATAGCAGTTTTTACATTTCATATAATACATGGTAATATATAGGGTATGTATTGGAATCATGTCGCAAATCGCAACATGAGTTTTTGCTGGATCTATAGATTTTGGGACCTCTAGAACAGGAAAATGACTATTTTTAGCATGATGTCTGTGTACCACCAGACAAGTTTGTAGATCTTAAATCTTGTCCGAAGTAAAGTTTAGTTTATATGCTACTAAGGTTTTTTGTGCAATTACATTTATTGAATTATTGAAGAAATTAAGAGAAAATTAATTTAGGTTTATAAGTGATTTGGGTTTATAAGTGTAATTTTAAAGTCATGTGCTGCTCACATTAAATTTTAAGTTTCCTTACAATGCATGGTGATGTACAGTATAAAGAAAGTATTGGAATGAGGCCACAAATTAGAATTAAAAGTTTTGATGAATCTATACATTTTGGACCCTTTAAAAAATGAGTGCATTAGTATGATGCTTGCGTGTGTGTTTGCATGTCTATGGAATGTATGTATCCACTCTAATTTAAAATCTACCTGAGGAAATTTAATAAAATTTGGTAGTTTAGCCACTTATACAATACCCTGATACTGATTAGATTTTAGTATATTATGAAAAAATAGAACTTTTCTGGATTTTGATGATTTTTCCAGGTTTCCTGATTTTTAATGGTAATCTCCAAGTTTTTCTCAATTTTTTTAGAATTCTCTAAAGTTAGGAATTTTTGGTACTTATCGGTTATAGGGACCATGGGTTAGCGACTGCTTTTCTGAGATTTTGCCAATACGCATATTGGCGATATAATCCGATACGAGAAATTCACTGCAAACACAATGATTAAAATTTAATATATAATGGGGTTTGATCAACTTTACTTACCAAAAAAATATTGTGTTACATTGAAATTTGTGGCAGCTAAAACTCAGCTATTGCCAATAAAATTTCATTAAATTTATCACTACCGGTAACACTTCACTTAAATTCTGCGAGATATGTACAATATCTGGCTTCTGCACTTTATTTGAGCTGATTTTTTCGTTAACCCCCCCCCCCCCCCCCAACACAGTTGTTATTAGATACTTTCTTCAATAAACAAAACAAAAAAACACTTTTAATTTAAAATCTTAAGAAATTATAGTTTTAAACAATCTGTATTACAGAATTATTTCTGAAAAGAGCCACTTTTTATCAAAAATGATCGGCCGTAATCTGAGAAGCGAGATATAAACATCGAACAAAAATGTATGCATATTTTTTGATGGCGTGATACACTGGTAGTCGTGATGGCAGTGACTCATAGAAGAATTTTGAAGTGCGCAATTGCATAATTACTACCACATCACTTTAAGAGGGATTGTGTCGTGGGAAAAAAGAACTTTTAGACTTATGGTTTTTTTTTTTTTTTTTTTTTTTTATATAGACTCCACGTATAAGTCGACTTCTAGAAGTTTTTTTGTCACAAATTTCTCGACTTATATGCTAGTATATATAGTATATCGCCAATGTTCGTGTTGCCGACAACTTGGAAAAGCAGTCGCTAACCCATGGTCCCTATAACCAATAAGTACCGAATTTTTAAATAAAAATTCTCTGTCAAAGAAAATTTCTATTGACCTTGCTACTTCTGCCGTTTTGTTTCTTCCATGCATAAACCAAGCACTGCACCAACACTAAGTCACACCATTTGCACTTTATTGATACATACTGTTTCAAATGTTTAATTTACAACCCAATTTAAGACACATTTTAGTCAATTAAACTGAAAAAAAGTCAAATATCATAAATCGGAAAACTTGTCTGCATCAATTTTACAAACTAACCACTGTTAATTGCATATGTCTATTCTGTAGTTTCATTTTTCAAAAGGTATTCATTTCCATCCATGCGTAGTTTTCAATTATTTGAATTAAGCAATGCATTTCTTCTTTGCATGTTTCATTATTAATTAATGTTTTCATGAAAAAATGATTAAGTGCAATTTTCTTGTGTGTAGATGAAATTCAAGTGTAATGTTAAAACATCCAAAAGTACCCCTTTTCACCCATGTGTAGTTTTAAATCATTTGAATTAAAAAATGTACAACATTCATTTTTTTTTTTTCTGTAGTATGTTTCATTAGTAACTGATTGGTCTGATCGGGGTTGTAAAAAAGAAAGATTTCATTAGGTCAGACATAGAACTTAAGTCCCACCAAAGTCAGTAAGCATCCTCCAAAAATTCTCTGTGTTTATGCTATTGAAACTATGTAAAAACATTTTTTTCATGCAGTAGGTGTATTTAATGTAAAAATAGGCATGTTTAATAAAAAATGCAGTAGGCAAGTTTAATGCAAGTTATCATTTTTTGTATGATGAAAACATTCTTATTTTCTAAGTGATATTGAACAGGTTACACACTGACTTGTAGAGTGCTATAAAAAATGCTCACCGTGCTATCTACTGGATTTTTATTTTCAAATCTTAGCAGGTAAATACTTGATTTGTATGCACAAAATGAATATTACCAAACCGATTACCCTTGGATAATGGTCTTCAACCTTTTATGAACCACAGGCCATATTTGGGCTGTACATACAAATTCATGAGCATATGCACACATGAATACAAGTGTGTACACTGTAGTTTTCTACTTTTCTATATTGAAGAATCAGTGACATAACTACCTCATTTTGAGCTCCTTGATCTTTTGTTAGATTTTTACCTTTTAGCTTGCAGTCTGATTTTGCTGTCTTAAGAAGAATATCTACTTTGCAGTGTTAGGTTTTACAATAAAAAAAAAGACATAATTATTAGCTTAGCGAAAATTTGTTTATTAAATTAATACTTCAAATTAGTTCAAAGAACAAATTACAAAACTCTGATCACAGGCAGCAATTCTGAAAGAATTAATAAGTTTAAATTTAATCATAAACATATTTAGAATTTTAGAATTATCAACTTAGTTAAATTAAAGAATCAGTATAAGAATTTTAAACTAGATTAAAACATATTTAAATACCATCATAAAGTATTAACAATGGAATATTAAATTTTAAAATTAAGAATTTTCCCAAGCTGTAATAAATTAAGAAGGTTTAGAAAATTGATCTCAGAAATAAAGCTTTTGCATTTTAAATTCAAAGAATTAAATTAAAATCAAACATTTCAGATATTGAATAAAAATAAAATATAGTATTTAAGAAATTAAAAATTCTAAAAACTCCAATTGTTGTATTCACCTAACCGGGTCATTTAAAGTTTGTCAGGAATGATGGATAAGCCGATGATCAGAAAAGTTCATGGATTCCATGTAGACAGTAAAGATGCAACATATTTCCTTTAATAGGAGGATAAAATCAAGAATTTAGACCTAACAGCCACATCTGAAACTTTCGGAGCTTCATAGTTTACAGCCAGAGGAAAATTTCCGAACTTGACATCATCAGATGCTTCTTTCTGCATAGCACATGGTAAACTTCAAAGATGTATTACTGCAATGATTGTGTAATATTTAAAAAGAACAAAAGACGAAGAAACTTCACCTAACAATTAAATTAAGTATTATAAAAAGAAAACACTTTGCGTGGAACGAAAAGTTCCAAAGAAAACATCACATGGAACATAATTTTCATTGAAAAGTGAGCAGCACGCTTTTTGCGCAAACAAGTGGAAATTTCAGCAGCAAAACTGAAACTTAAAAATTCCGTGAGTGTATTTATTTATACGAGTGGAAATCGAGAAAAGTTTAGAAAAACAGCAGCAATTAAAATCAGCTTAGAGTTGCCAAAATTAAAGCTCAAAACTTTTCTAGCAGATTATCTGGAAAAAAGTGAGCTAATTAAAATAATTCACATTTTCCAAAAAGGGACAAAATCATTTAGGTGTCACATCGAAAAACGTTCTAAGTCAAGAATTCCAAACTGGCTGCAACTGAAATTTTTGAAAAGTACTGAACATGGAAATAATTGGTAACTATAGAACCAATGCAATTTTTAACTACAATGAGAAAATGAGGTATTAAATTAAAGGGAATTTTAAGGGGAATCAAATAAATAATTGTTTTTATAAATTTGCAAAGCAAAAGTAATATTAATTTAGGAAATGGAACATTTTTAATTAAGAATATTAAGAAAATTAATTTAGAAGATTAAAAAAGTCTAATTAATGAATAAATGAAAAAACAAATAAATATTATTTGAATATTACCTAATTGAAAATATTGAGCCAGGGAAAAAATAAATAGAAGTAAATTGCAAACCCCCATATTACATAAATTCTAAAGCAACCCAACAAGAGCAAATATATCAGGTGTGGCTTAGTAATTTAGATGGTGCCAACAGTATGATGGAGGGTCAAAGAGCAGATTCAATCCTTAACTCTTGCTGTAATAGAAAGACTGTTCATTCTTGTTTTTGGCAAGCAATGTAAATATAGTATATATTTTAACTAAGATAGTCGTCATCACTTTTATGTATGGGTATATCTAGCTCCTAGTTTAATAAAACACTTGTATTCATATGCACACATGAATACAAGTGTGTACACTGTAGTTTTCTACTTTTCTATATTGAAGAATCAGTGACATAACTACCTCATTTTGAGCTCCTTCATCTTTTGTTAGATTTTTACCTTTTAGCTTGCAGTCTGATTTTGCTGTCTTAAGAAGAATATCTACTTTGGAGTGTTAGGTTTTACAATAAAAAAAAAGACATAATTATTAGCTTAGAGAAAATTTGTTTATTAAATTAATACTTCAAATTAGTTCAAAGAACAAATTACAAAACTCTGATCACAGGCAGCAATTCTGAAAGAATTAATAAGTTTAAATTTAATCATAAACATATTTAGAATTTTAGAATTATCAATTTAGTTAAATTAAAGAATCGGTATAAGAATTTTAAACTAGATTAAAACATATTTAAATACCATCATAAAGTATTAACAATGGAATATTTAAAATTAAGAATTTTCCCAAGCTGTAATAAATTAAGAAGGTTTAGAAAATTGATCTCAGAAATAAAGCTTTTGCATTTTAAATTCAAAGAATTAAATTAAAATCAAACATTTCTCAGATATTGAATAAAAATAAAATATAGTATTTAAGAAATTAAAAATTCTAAAAACTCCAATTGTTGTATTCACCTAACCGGGTCATTTAAAGTTTGTCAGGAATGATGGATAAGCCGATGATCAGAAAAGTTCATGGTTTCCATGTAGACAGTAAAGATGCAACATATTTCCTTTAATAGGAGGATAAAATCAAGAATTTAGACCTAACAGCCACATCTGAAACTTTTGGAGCTTCATAGTTGACAGCCAGAGGAAAATTTCCGAACTTGATATCATCAGATGCTTCTTTCTGCATAGCACATGGTAAACTTCAAAGATGTATTACTGCAATGATTGTGTAATATTTAAAAAGAACAAAAGACGAAGAAACTTCACCTAACAATTAAATTAAGTATTATAAAAAGAAAACACTTTGCGTGGAACGAGAAGTTCCAAAGAAAACATCACATGGAACATAAGTTTCATTGAAAAGTGAGCAGCACGCTTTTTGCGCAAACAAGTGGAAATTTCAGCAGTAAAACTGAAACTTAAAAATTCCGTGAGTGTATTTATTTATACGAGTGGAAATCGAGAAACGTTTAGAAAAACAGCAGCAATTAAAATCAGCTTAGAGTTGCCAAAATTAAAGCTCAAAACTCCGCTAGCAGATTATCTGGAAAAACGTGAGCTAATTAAAATAATTCACATTTTCCAAAAAGGGACAAAATCATTTAGGTGTCACATCGAAAAACGTTCTAAGTCAAGAATTCCAAACTGGCTGCAACTGAAATTTTTGAAAAATACTGAACATGGAAATAATTGGTAACTATAGAACCAATGCAATTTTTAACTACAATGAGAAAATGAGGTATTAAATTTAAGGGAATTTTAAGGGGAATCAAATAAATAATTGTTTTTATAAATTTGCAAATCAAAAGTAATATTAATTTAGGAAATGGAACATTTTTAATTAAGAATATTAAGAAAATTAATTTAGAAGATTAAAAAGGTCTAATTAATGAATAAATAATGAAAAGACAAATAAATATTATTTGAATATTACCTAATTGAGAATATTGAGCCAGGGAAAAAATAAATAAAAGTAAATTGCAAACCCCCAAATTACATAAATTCTAAAGCAACCCAACAAGAGCAAATATATCAGGTGTGGCTTAGTAATTTAGATGGTGACCACAGTATGATGGAGGGTCAAAGAGCAGATTCAATCCTTAACTCTTGCTGTAATAGAAAGACTGTTCTTTCTTGTTTTTGGCAAGCAATGTAAATATAGTATATATTTTAACTAAGATAGTCGTCATCACTTTTATGTATGGGTATATCTAGCTCCTAGTTTAATAAAACTTCCTCTGTAATTGGCTGTAATATTAATATATAGTTAGTTTTATGGGTACTGATGTATCATAAAAATTGTAACATGAAGAGAAAAAGCAAAATTAATTGATTTGTTTCTGCTTAGTTAATTGATTTGTTTCTGCCTGTCTGTTATCGGCAAACTTTTGCAAAGTACAGTAAATTAAATGATATATATTTATACTCTGTCATAACTACTCTGGTGCTCGCAGAGTCTGGTGCTCGTAGTGCAACTTGATAAAGAGTAAAATCATATACCTATAACATATCTGCTACTAAAATGCATGGTTTTATCTTAGAATTGCAAGATGTTTGTATAAAAGTTATTAAAGAAAGAGGGAAACATTTTTCATAACAGTTGTTATACAATTATTATATAAATATACTGTACTGTGTGCATATATAAAGTCTTTTATAGATTGCTATTGTATTTTTTTCAGTTAGCTAAAGGCTTTTTCTGGGTTGCTTTCATTTTGTTGGATTTCTGTTGAATGTGATTCCTCTATATTTGTGCTGATGCACTTTTCAATTATATGTATTTTTAGCAACTCCAATTACTACAGTTTCAGCTGCTGGGGGAAATATATCTATTGTGCCCGGCCCTACTCAAAGATCTCTGACAATAACAAATGCCATAACACCCACTGCAATACCTGTTGGTAAGTAATTTTATGATAAAAGTGTTAGTTATACTATACTATAATATTAGTAATTACAGTCTTTTTAATAAATACATTTAAAAAATAGAATTTGAAAATCTAATTTTAAATGCAAGTGAAACAAAAAAGATCAATCATGCATAAAGCATAGATTATGAAACACTTTCCAACTTCAATGCAATTTCATTTAAATATCTCAAAATTGCGATACATTCCTTGGTAATATTTTAAAAATTATCACAATACTACATTAATTTATTATATTTGAAAACTTAAAAGTTCATCGAAAAAAATGAACTTCGTTCAAATGACATCAATTAAATATAAATCGCCTGGCTCCTCGGTAATGTTTTTAACATTATCATAATACTACAATAATTTATTATATTTGAAAACTTCATCAAAAACAATTGAAATTTATTCAAATGACTCCATCGAAATATAAAACGCCTGGCTCTCTCTATAAAAGCAGCATTTCATTTATAAATATTTTCCCATTCATTTCATTTATCACAATACTATAATAATTTATTTTATTTAAAAACTTTATTTTATTTAAAAGACCATGGAGGTACAAGTAATTAAACTCTATGCTTAAAACTTCATCAAAAAAATCGTCCTTCTCTCTGTAAAATCAATGAATATTTCATTCATATCAGCTGTGCAGACTCCATGAGATAAATAATTTTGCTTTAAAGAAATACAGCAATTCTTATACAACTCATTCTACATATTTTGCTGTTTGCATTTTACATAAGTGAAAAATAGGCTTCGTTGTAGAAATAATCAAATTTGGATGATCCTTTAAACTCAAATATATTGTAATTGCATTGTTTCAGTATGTAGATGCACAGAATTTAAGCAAAAATAAAGTGGTTTTAGGACGGATACAACACTCAATATGAATTAAAAAGAACCTTAAAAATCACGATTTTGAGACAAGATGGATGCCATATTTCAGTTTGAAGTGGGTCACGTGATCTCTTCATATAATGGTCACGTGATTGCTTCATATAAGAGGTGTAATTATTTTTTTAATTTTTATTTAAAAAACTACTGAATATATTTTGCTGAAATTTTTTTTTTATATTTTATGGGATAATTTGAATATTACCTAAAATTTTCGAAGCAATTTGTGAATTTTAAATCCGCTTAAAAAATGTTTGAAAAATTAGGTACCATAGGGTTCAATGTATTTCATTTTTTCAACCCGGATTCAATCCAAAACTAATTAGGTGATATTATTCATTTTATATTTCCATAGGTTCCACAGACCGTCTGAACAACATACTAAAATTTCATTTTGATTAAGTCATTTTTATGACAGTTATTATGCGAACGGACAGACAGACAGAATGAACAAAGTCATAAACACTTTTCAACTTTGTTGTAAAGTGTTAACAAAGTGATCGACACTTTTTATTACATTTAACACACATTCTAATTATGATATAAACTCTACTTGACATATCTGTAGTTATTTTGTCTAATAGTTTCAAGTCAAAAATCTTTTTATGTTAAATTATTTTATTTTATTCACCAAGGAATTAAAATTTATTGAAAGTGTGAATTCCAATATAAATTTTATTTGTAGTACCAAATCCTTTTCCAAGTTAAAATGCTATTCGCTGAGCCTCCTCAGCCAAAAATCTCATGCTATGTTAATGATGTAGATTGGTAAGCTATAGTAAAAATTCAATTATTTTATGTAACATTTTAAAATAATATATTTGGAAAAGTAACCTATATTGAATCATTAGAAAAAAATCTTTGTGCAGTAATAAAGTGATATATGTTTTAGGTTTGGATTATTTTTATATTATATTATATATTTGTACAATAATGAAGTGATATATGATATGCTTCTCTACATATAAACATACTATACATTCTATGTACATATTCTATACATATTATATATTTGGGTTTTCTAGGTATAGAAACCCAACCCTGGCAATATTACCTGCTATAAAATGTTTTCTTATTCTCAGTTTTTCAGCTAAAGTATACCCCCAATCTTCTATGACTCCCCGTACAACTACTGAAGCTACTACTCAAGAAAATGTCCGTTTTAGTTGTTTTATTTCTCAGGGTTTAATTTCAAATACCACTCGTGGTACAGCTCCAACTACAATTACTAGCAGTGGACCTTCACCTGTTACATCTGAGAAGCTGCCTGAAAGGTACATTCTTTGAAAAAAAATATTATGTTTAGTAATGTTGCAGTTCTCTAGTATACATGTATATTTGCATACTTGGGTATATACCAGTCAATGCACTTGTTAAAATGACAGCTGTGCATGATTATCAAAGGTGATGTGGAAGTTAGGTGAGATAATTCAGTAGTATAGAAGTAATCCGTAAAAAATCTCTTTATTTACAAAATCAAAACTTGAGCACATTTTCTTGTGTTAAAATATAAATTCCCAACTTGGTCGGTACTCGTCTCCAAAAGGGCAATTTCAATTTTGAAAGGTGCAGTTCGCTGGCATGCATGTATATTTATGTGTTTGTATAAATCTATCCACTTGTTGAAATGACAACTATGCATTATTTTTAAAGGGATATGTAAGTTAGATGAAATAATTCAGTAAAGTGTAGAAGTAATCCTTAAAAATCCCTTATTTACAAAGTCAGAACTTGAGCACATTTTATTGTAGAACATAGGAGTAGTCGAAAGCCCAGACCGTCCGACTTGTCCTAGGACATGAGCAGCATTTTGGAATATAGTTTGGAGTAGTGTAAAAGTAATTTCTTAAAAATCTCTTATTTACAAAATCAAAATTTGAGCACATTTTATTGTATTAAAATATAGGTTCTCAACAGGGTGCAAAATAAATTCATATTATTTAGTAGCAAACTGCTAATCTGAATTTCCTTTGTTGTTGTTGAGACCCAGACCATCCGACCTACCAGAAAAGTGTAAGGTAACAGGTGAATTTTCTTTGTGTAGCAGTTTCAACATTTTGACTAGCAATTAGTTCACTACTATTATATCACAATTTTTTAAATAATGTACCTATACGTATATAGAGATGTCAGGTTTGAACACAAAATAACAAAGAAAAAATTACTTTATTTATTTATTTATTTATATTTATTTATTCGCAATAAGATTACCATCAGAGAAATCATGTTCTTATTCAAAATCTGACAAAGAAACATATTTTGCTCACTTTCTGTGTTTTTAACTGGTTTGGAAAAAAAGAAAAATATGCAAGGGCGGGAGGGAAATTTGTAATAAGGAGCGATGCACATTTATGAAAAGATTTTTTTTTCACTCATAGACCATTTCTCGTGATTTTTAAAGTTACATCACAAAATGCTATGCAAATTAATTTTTACATCGCAAAACACAAATTTTCCATTGCAATTTGTGATGTGATACCACTTGTTTTGCACCCTGGTTGACAAACTGATCAATACTGACCTCTTAATGGCAGTTTCACTTTTGAAGGGTGCAGTTTGCTGGTATGCATGTATATTTACATGCTTGTATAGATCAACGAATGCACTTGTTGAAGTGACAGCTATGCATTATTCTTAAAAAGATGTGAAAGTTAGATGAAATAAGGTGTAGAAGTAATCCTTAAAAATCTCTTATTTATGAAATCAAAATTTTAGCACATTTTATTGTAGAAAGTGTTTCAGTATAAAATTATTTTATGTGATACTTTTTGAAATAATAGAAAGTAATAATTCATAAGTTACATATTGATTAGAGAGACAACGACACATGAAATTTCAAGGAGGTGGTGACCATATATATATAGGGTGGGAAACTGTTTTTATAAATTTACTAGAAAAATAATTATTCCACACAGCTGTATTTCAGTGTACCTGATCCAAACACTTTTCGAACATAAACAAGGTTAAACTTTAAAATGCCAGTTATAATCTAATTATATATTAAAATATTTCATTGAGCTTTCTTTAAACTAAATCAAAATTCAAATTACTTCTTTAATGTTTTTTAATTTTAGTAGATAAAATATATAGGGATAGTGTGCAGCATCAGTGTTTACTTTTTTTACTACTCTCTTCTCAAATAATTCCCAAGCAGGCATTAGCAAAAATTGAGTAAGTTTGAGAATACATGTTCAATGTCATTTGGAACAGGGCTGTCTCCAAGATCTCCAAGAACTATGCAACAGGTGTTTTTAAAGTGGGGGAACTGAAGGTTGAAAATATGAAAAGACATTATTTACTGTGTCAAAAATTTGACTAAGAGAATGGGCGAACTTGTTCTCAGATATTTACATGAACATGCTAGAGACATTGCAAAAAATAAATTTATCTAAGGAACAGCTTCATTCTGCCTGTTGTATAAATTATTTGCGGTGTCTGCAGCTAGTGGTGACTTTTTTTAGCAGCCACAGTTAAAGATAGGCATCAATAGACCCCCGTAGCTCTTCTATAATAGCCCACATTTCTAAAACAACATGTCTATTCTCTCCTTAACTAAAGTGGATTTCTATAAAACATGTCTATTCGATGTTAAGATTGGAATTGTGCAATTATATTTCCTATCACTAAGAAATATCTGTATGTAAATTACTTGAAATGCTGCTTAAATATGTAAAGCTTAAGTGGCTAAATAAAAATCTACATTGTTAACCGCTTCCCTTACCAATTTTTTTGAAAAAAAATGCAAAAAATCATCATATTTTTTTATTCCATTATTAAATATAAGGAACTGAAAAAAAACATAATATGCAGGTTTTAAGTTGAATTTTTAATTTTTTACAGGATTAAAAGCATTTAGTTTCATCATGAGTTTACTATCCCGAGTTAACTCGGGCATTGAAAAAAAGTTAAATATTTGTCTTTGTATGATAGTTTTTGAAACAAGGGACAACACAAAGTGATACCTGGCATTCGGTACACTGGTATCTAGTCTCTTTTCTTATTGGCTTACCTCTGGAATCCCTTTTACGTGAGCATAGAGCACACTGTCTTGTTGGATTTGACTTTTTCTCAGTAGCAGGAATAATATCTGGAAAATGCCTTGAGTTTAGCCTGAGTGGTGAAGGACTAATGCTGGGTCTTCCAGATGTGGCAGAAAATTCGTCACAATGACTTTCTGCAATTAGTTTTTCCACGAGCTCCATTCTAAACTGTTTAGGTGATCGTGTACCTCCTGATTTGCAGTACAAAATGTAGCAATTCCACAAAGCTAAATCCAATAAATGAAAGAAAATCTTCTTGTAATATTTCTTCCCTCTTTTTCTTGGTGTTGAATAAGCAGCTAAATGCTGGTCGACTTTATCCACACCACCCATTTTATCATTGTAATCAATTACGCATTTAGGCCTGGACATTGTCTCTCCCCGTTTGTTTGTCACATCCTGCATTTCAATTGTATGTATTGTGGAAATTAGACTAACGTCCTTTTTATCTTTCCACTTCATTACTGTTACTTTCCCTCTCTGAAATCCAATAATTTCTCCTTTTTGTAATTTCTTTGCCTTTAGATTTGCCTTTTTTCTATTCAATCGGAGTGTTCCACAGACATCAGTCTTCCTTTTGATCAAGGTATCAGCCAAATCTGGTGAGTTGTAAAAATTGTCCATTGTAAGACAATATCCTTTGTCCAGTAGTGGTTTTGCCAGAGTCATGACAACTTGGGCTGACATAGGAAGATCAACGAATGAATTATCGAAATTAGTCCCCTTTCCACTGTATATTATGATATTCCAAACGTACCCACTCTTTGATTCGCACAGCAAGTAACTCTTTATTCCGAATCGCGCTCTCTTCAAAGGAATGTACTGCACCCATCCAAGTCTTCCTTTATAAAGAAGACTTGGATCCCACGTGTCTAGCCCGCCAACAAAACTTGGCAATATTTCTTTCGGCCGAGAAAAAACGGGATAAAACAAATCATACTGACAAATTCTGCTACGCCCGAGAATTCTCGGGATAATAATTAGTTGCAATATGTACGAACCCGAGATAACTCGGGTTAATCAGGGAAGCGGTTAAATATGATTTAAAAAATAAAATCACAATATTGCCGAAGCATTGTGCCCTGTAGCGAACATCCAATTACAATACTGCTTCACTTAAAGATGTTTTTTGTGCCTGTTGAAAAGCCCCTAACTGAAGCAAAGTGACATCACATTTTTTCTCAAAATCAAACTTTTGAAAAACCCTGTTAACAAGAATGTTATGTGTAAAGCCCAGAAATTAAGGCAAAATGCCTTGAAATGATTGTTTTTTTCCCTTTTTGTCTCATGTTTGACAATAGTGTCTTTTCTATATTTTTAATGCTTTTTTTGTTTATATTGTTTCGTATTTTTTTTATACTAACATTCTTTATTTCTAAACATGTGTAGTTGATCTATGTGATACAAACATTCACACAAAAAATGTTTCTTTCCCCCCCCCAAATAAGTTCCTTTCTCACTCTGTTAACAGTTTAGATGAGGAAGAATCCATATCGATACAAATTGCTAAACAAATCCTATTAAAAGATTCTACACTCCGATCTAACTTTTATTCAAGCACACTTTTCAAAATTGCCTGATATTACGAGAGCCAGTACTTAAGTTTTTAGAATGTAACAATACCAAAAGTAACAGCTTTCAGTGCAGGCAATTTTTAAAAATTTGAACTTTCACATGAACATTGGCTGTTAAAGAACAGGAAATGCTATGAAATTCTTTTTATGACATCGTTTTGAAGTTAATAAGGTAGTGACAAAACATGAATTTAAGTCGAAGGAATTTTTGAGCTATGATTATGGCTTTTGACATGGGTTGACACCAGGCTTCCGGAAATCTCCCGTCCTTGCCAGGTTAAAATTCGGCGAGGACGACCAATTTTCGGAAATTGCCGTCCTCTCGGACGGCCTTGAGATCAGAGATTCCGTTTAAAAAAAAAAAATAGATAACAAATTGTTGTCATCGTAAAATTGTGGCGAAAGCCGTCCTTTCACGTGCCATGAATGAAAATTGAAATGTCTTCACCTGCAAATTCCCCTAGTGTGCATTATCAATGCCTTCTTTCTAGGTGAGCCGTCAGATCTGAATTGTAACCCCAGGCGCTAGTTATTTTTTCTCCCCTCATCCTCCACCCAGTGAATCCGATGATTGAACGAAAATGCGATAACGCACTCACGATCGAAGTGTTCTCTTCTCCTTTTCAAGGTCTACATGTGCGTAATTTTCGGATTTTCACAAGACCGACAATACCAATGCTTAAATCCAGACCAAGCCCGAAGAAATTTATAAATGTAGAATGAACTCGGCCTGAAGATAACTGCGTCTCAGCAGGCACAAAATGATTTGTATTTAAATATGTTAAAAATAAATTATGTCAAAATTTTGTACGGAGAATTTAGTTTGTTTTCTTAAACATTTATCTTTACATAGCTGAAATAAAAGCAATAAGTTCATGCATTCAATTTAAATTCATTTTAAAAATTTTCAAAAGAAATATGTTTGGCCCGGTCGTAACGGACGTTTAAAAAAAAAAAAAAAGACTCAACCCTGCCCGAAACAATAGAAAACTCAAGTCCAGCCCGGGCCTAAGCCCAAATCCCCATTTAACTCTTTAAAACCCAAACTATAAAATTTTCATTTGCTGTAATAGACGGGAGTAAGTAACAAGTTTGAATTTTTGGAATGGATTCTTCTAGTTTCACCCAGAAGTGTTTTATTTTCTTCCCCACTTTGGTTTCAACTTTAAAACTAAAATGTTTAAAATTCATTCATGGCATTTGTTCCATTTGTTTGACAACTGAAGTTAAAGTATGAAACATCTGTTCAGTCCAAGAAGATTTTCATCTTGATTGACTACATTCCCTAGAAATTAAAAGTACCGATGAGGTTTAAACTGTTTAGACAAGAGGATTTATATGATTATTTATTTACCATGCCTTCAAGTTACCAAACATTGAAAAAAGGAGTGATTCCTTACATATCTTACCCCTTTGCCCCCACCCATAGATCGGAATTCCGCCACTCCGATCCATTATCGGAAACTCCGCATCGGCGACTTTCATCGCGGCGGTTAAGCACTGTGGGGGTGGTGTATATGCAGTTATCGCACTTAATCGTGAGGCAGTTGGTTCTAATTTATTATTGTTGTGCGATGTATTTAAGCACATATATTAAGGAATATAAAGTGAAAAAGAAAATTCTTAGGAGGATGGGCAAAAATTTTCGAGGACGGGTAAAAAATTTCAATAGCCATCCTCGCGAACGGGCTAGATTTTGCCGATTTCCTGAAGCCTGGTTGACACAACAAAAGTGTGCCGATCAAATAAATTCAACATTTGGTGATGAAGCACCATATAAAGCAGAGATTTGAAACTGGTTTAATGAATTTCATCTTGGATGTATTAGTCTCAGTGATGATTTTTGTGAAGATCGACTAAGAACTACTGTGACACCAGAAAACATTGGTGCTGTGTAACAAATAATCTCTTTGTCATGTCATATATGATGGAATTGAGGCATCTTTGAACATCTCAAGAACCCGAGTGCATTCAATTTTACATGATCATTTAAAAGTCAAAAACTGCACATTGGATTCCACACAATGTAACTCAAGCTTAAAAGCATTGTCACTAATTACAACTTGAAAGAGCAACAAAGTTGTATTTACTGTGGGAAGCAGATCAATAGTCATGTGTTGACCTTCAGTGAAAAGTCCGCTGGGACATTGATGTTTGAGTGAAAATGTGTGGTTGTGTTTTAATTAATTTTTTCTGTTGCAAAGTGGAATAAATCTCATTTTGTCATGGCAGTAGATAAATGTCTAGTTAATGGGTCATTCTGGTTCTCAGATGACGAGATTTCAAACTCTCTACTGTAATCATATTTTATAAGTTCTATAATAGTTCTGTGAATTCGCCAGGGTATATACAAGGGCTATTTTTTTTCAAGATCTGATCGGTCACGAAGTAAAAACCACAGTAACAATCAAAACTGTTTTATTTGGAAAATTTAGATACACCTTCCAGCTACTTCTCTACATAGTCGCCTCGCCTATTGAGACATCTGTCGTAGCATGGTACCAACTTTCCAATGCCCTCGTCACAGAAGGCAGCCGCCTGTGATTTCAGCCAATTCTCTACTCTGGTCTGTAGCTCGTTGTATGAGCCAAAGTTCTGTCCTCCTAGCCAGCGTTTCATGTTGTTGAGACCCAGACCATCCGACCTACCAAAAAGGTATAAGGTCCAGCATTTCATGTGAAGAAAGAGATGAAAATCGGAGGGAACCAAGTTCAGGCTGTTTGGTGGGTGATCAAACACTGTCCAGAGAAAACACTGCAGGACATTCTTTGTTGCAGCTGCAGTGTGCGGCCGTGCATTGTCATGAAGAAGGACAATGCCTAATGACAACATTCCTCTTCGCTTGTTCTGAATTGCCCTTCGTAGATGTTCAAGAGTCATGCTGTACGAGGCTGCAGTGATGGTCATGTCACATTCCATGAATTCCATCAGAACACCTTTTCGGTCCCAGAACACTGTAGCCATACACTTTCTGCTGGAGAATGAATGAATGAATGAATGAAATGAAATGAAATGAGAGACAGGTGGCTCAAGAAGAACCCAGCACAGCGACCAGAGGTCTATTGTACTACCCCAGACAGAACAGATCTCTACGAAAAGAAACCAGTAGCTGACGCAAAGATGAGCAGGCACTTGACAGGAATGTTATTCAGCTCCCAGGGTTCAATCACTTGTCGACCATTGTGTTCGAATCTGTGAGCAGAGTAAACCTCACATTTACAGAAAATGTGAGCAGTAGTTTCTTCGCTGTATTTGCAGCCCCTGCAAAGTGAATCTTTAGTGACACCCATAATGTTGAGGTGTCTTTTGAGGGTGCAGTGCCCAGTAAGGAGCCCGACAGCCCTCCTGATGCCAGTTCTGCTGAGCTTGAAAAGTTCCTTTTGACGTGTACTAGGGCAATTGCAGTTGAGAATTTTCGCTTGCCTTTGACCCTTAATATTACGCCAGTTCTTACATTGAAGCTTCCTGAAGATGTCATAAACAATTCTTCTGGTAAGATCATTGGGAATACCCAAGGCTGGCTCAGGGCCAACAAAAGGAGTACTTGAGCCTTTTCTAGCTAATTCATCAGCCAACTCATTTCCAGGAATGCCCGAATATGAATGAATGACATGAAGGTGGGAGGCTCCAGAAGAGCCCAGCACATCAACCAGAGGTCTATTGTACTATCCCAACAGGTGAAGGTCCTTAAGAAAAGAGACCAGTAGCATAGCAAAAATCAGCATGCACTTGACAGGAATGTCATACAACACCCAGGGCTCGGTCACATGTTGACCCAAGTGTTCGAACCTATGGGCGGAGAACACCTCACATTCACAGAAAATGTGTGCGGCAGTTTTTTCACTGTATTTGCAGCCTCTGCAAAGCGAATCTTTCATGACACCCATAATATTAAGGTGTCTTTTAACGGTGCAGTATCCAGTAAGGAGCTCGACAGCCCTTCTGATGCCAGTTTCTGCTGGAGAAGGTTAGCTTGAACTTCATTGGTTTACGGGGCGGGAAATGAGAATGCATCCACTGTTTGGATTGCTCTTTTGTTTCTTCAGTATTGTAACGGACCCATGTTTCGTCCCCTGTGACGATTTTGTTTTAAAAAAATCTTCTCTTTCATCATGGTAGTGCTGGAGAAATGTTAAGGCAGCGCCCATTCGCTGTGTTTTGTGAAAATCGGACAGCATCTTGGGAATCCATCTCGCACAGAGTTTGCGGTACTGGAGTCTCTCACTCACGATGGTATAGAGAGCTGACCGTGAAATTTCGGGAAACAATTCACTCAACACCAAAATTGTGAACCGATAATTTTCTCGAATCACCTGATCCACTCGCTGAGCAAGATCATCAGTTGACACTGGCTTCTTTCCCTGGTCGCCTGCATCATGAATGTCTGTACATCCTGCTTCAAACTTCCTGCACCATTTCCGCACTTTGCTGTCGTCACTCATGAAAGTTTCACCGTACACATTACTCATCCGTCGATGAATTTCAACTGCATTGCACCCCTCAACATGCAGAAATCAAATGACAGCACGCACTTCACACTTGGCGGGAGACTGTATTGTTTGCGGCATGTTTATGTGATCACTGTGCTCTCAGAACTGACAGCTCCGACCTGATATGATCGACAGGCATACTACAGATACTGCGCAACACATCTGCACACAGCTTCAGTGGATTTTCACTGCAGTTTTCATTTCGCGAACGATCGGACCTTGAAAAAAAAAATTAGCCCCCGTATAATACTAACAGTGCTTATATATTAAACTTAACATATTAATATATACATTTTTGTTTTAATGGTATTTACATAATATTTGTCTATTTACAGCAGTACAGTGCGTTTCACTTCTTTAACAAAGTCTCAAAGTGGAAGTGGCTCTTCATATACTCCCTCCTCAACTACGTATCTTTACTATGATCAATATGCATCTAATTTAGCAATACATTCATACAACCCCAATCCATCTTCTTAAAGCTTTACTACCACTCAGCTTCGGCCAGTGCCATGTAAGTTTTAAGCTCTTTGCTTTTGATTTAGGCATGGATGTATGAATTATTTTCAGTTATTAAAATAATGGCATTTAGTACATTCATGCCAGGTAAAATTTGCAACTCTTTTTATTTTTCAAAATATCTTTGTTATTTTGCCAGAAAAATGAATGGTGAAACTTTTTGTGGTTAAAATATATTCATTTTAATTTTAAAGTTGGAAAATTAATCATTTCAATAAATAATTATGCAAATTTTCATTTATCCTTAATATTCTAACGCTATATTATGCATGCATGAGCAAGAATTATAATGCTGGATTAAATTATATAATTTATTATTTGGTATGGATTAAATTATATAATTTATCATTTGATATTTGAATTTTCAGTTACCTTTTAATCAACCCAATTACTATTTTTATGTTTTAATATGTGGCTTTTAAATGCTAATTTGCCACTTTAGCATAAAATTTACTGATACAAAGTGCAGAATATAGTATAAAATCTCTGAAATGCCATTGATAGTTTTATATGGACAATTATAAATTAGTTGCGAAAATAATTTGTTTCTTAAACATTTTAAAATAAAATAAAATTAAATACCATATTTTATTAAAATTGTAAATTTTATTTTTGATATTAATGTTAATTTTTTTTTTTTTTTTAAGTCAGCATTTTAAATTATATTGTATCATGTGCAAGTAGAGATGTAGTGGTGTAAACAGGGATTTCCCTGAAAATTTTCAATTAAAAAATTTTCTCAGAAAATTTTGAAATTATTCTTATATTGCATTTAAGCTAGAATAATATGTCCAGTGATTTTTAAAAGATTTTTATTCTTATATTACAACTACAGTCATATATGTATTAAATAATGTGGTTAAAGAAAGGTTTTAATTTAGAAATATATAAAAATATTCTATGCACAAAAATTTCTAATACCTATATATTGCAATCAGTAACTGCAATTTAATATTTTCATTGAGAACCTGTGCTTTTGGACAGTTATAAGATAATTCTATATTATCTATAACAATAAAAAAAATATTTTTCTAAATCACAAATTTAAAACAATGCACAAAAGAAATAATTAAATGAAAAATAATTTTAAATTGCTAAACCTGTTCTGAATCATAAATATTTTGCTGTTTATTATAGGTATAAAAATAAATTATTAAATATATAAAAATATAAGGAAAAATTAAAAACTACTTATAATTTGAAATTAAATAAATATTATATTATCAATGTTTTAAAAATACCTGTTCATCAGCGTTGGAAAAAATGCTTTTTTTTATACCAAAAAGTCATAGTTCTAGATCAATAAAAGTTTAAATCAGTCATTGAAATAATTGAAAGGAAAATCTGAAGAACTTCTATTTACATCCTGTAGCACGTAAATTATCCCAATATTCTTAAAGGAACTCATTTTAAAGCATTATTATTGTTTGTGTCCCTAGAACCCAAGCAATTTTCATGATGAAAATAGATATTTTTATAAGATTCACATTTTAATTATGCTAAGGGGGCATTGTTTTCCAGCCATTATCAAAAGTGTACTGAAAATGATGTAAATGTGCATTACAACAATCTTAATGTGTACACACGAATGTGTTGTACACGAGTAGTTAACACTTCTCTGAACTATACTATAAACTATACTATACTATATTAATGTATAAGAAATACATTATTATATATTAAAATTTTTTAAAAATATATGTAATTAAACTCTTTTTTAAAATAATTGCTTTATGCAATATTAATATTTGTTTAAAAAAAAATTCTGTTTATGATTGAATATCATGATAGGATGAGTATAATTAGATAAGAGACAATTTGGTGGACATTGAGTTAAACATATATTTAGTGCTATTAAAGGATTTTCCTTCAACAGAATCACATGTGAAAACATTCCACATTTATTATATTTATAAAAATTTTACAGAATTTAATGCTGAGAAAATAAGTTTCTTAAAATAGTGCCTGTTGTTTTATCAAAATGAGTAAAATGTCACTTGTACCCTTCTGATTCTCTTGTCTATTCTTTTTTGTGAAAATAAAGTATTAATTCCCTCCTTTTCTTCCTCAAAATTCAGAAACTAAATGATCAAAGACTTTTTATAAAGTTATGATCTTTTCAAAAAACAGTGTGGAAAGAGTATCATATTTCATTTTCAGATTAATTAAAGATAAAAGTGCGAAACATTTTCCGGAAAAGCATAGCAGAAAATCCTGGAAAAATTTGAATTACTTATGTACCAAATTCCATGAACGTACAATGCTTAGATTTCTTGTTACAGACTGTACACGTACACAGAAACAGATATCTTTTATTATCACAATCTTCCTGAATGTTATGAAGTTTATCTGTAATAATAATTTTGTGATTGACCTCAATGGGTCTCTGTTAAACGCAGTTTCCTGCCAATATTAAATCTATTGAAATGCTAAAAAATTTGATAAATTTATTCCTCCATCATGCATGCAATACTTTTTTCCATATGTTTTTCAGATTTTTTCTTTTTCCATTGTTTGCTCAATTGGTATTTATCATTCATTTTCAATGTTATATCTGTACTGTAATTTTAAGATTTTAAATTACAGCTATAGTAAAAATGTGTTATGTGTTTGTGTTTTTTAGTTTCTCAACATTCTTCAAGTAATGTATCCAATCACTCATCTATATCTGTTACAAATCCTGTTATGGTTGCTGTAGATTCCCGTCATCATGTGGCTTTGCATTCTCCTTACACTACTAACTCAGGTAATATGAATACAATTTCTCAATGGATTGTCAATAATCTCAAAATTCTTTTTAATTGATAATATGGATTGTTCATTTCATCTATCGAACTTCACCTTTTTATTAGTATACTTTTATATTACAATGGATACATCGATTTTGATTAGAATGAATTACCCGGTATCATCTGGGTCCTAAATAAGCATCCACTACATAACTAATACACAAATAACACCACCCAATTTCCAAAACACCTGTTTTAAACAAAAATCAGTCCCAAACTCCATTTTTTCCATGTGGAACTATGCCAGTTGTACAATGCATTTTGCATTTTAACAATTTTATACACATGTCACTGTTCCTTCATAGCAACTAATACTTCCCCAGTAGTGATGTCATGAAAACAGGAGAACTTCTTTTCCCTCTCATAGTCAAATTCAAAATTGTAACTTTTTTATAGACCAACTAAAATTTATAAAACATTCAGAAAAGAGCAATTATTATTATTATTTTTGTATTAAAATCTGAAGATATAACTTCATATTCATAAAGATTAGAATTGTGTAAATCTTCAATTCTCAGATGCAACAAAATATAAATGAAATTGCCTTAAATGCATATATTTCAATATATTTAAAAATAAATATGAAGGAATCGCCCTACGTATTCATTTTAAAGCTCATTAGAAAGAACATTTTTTCGATGCTGTTAAGATGAAATCCTGGGATAATATTTTTAATTGCTAGGGAAACAATATATATGAAAATTGCTCAAAATTGTGCTTCCACAGAAAATTGCTAAAAATCTAACTCAAATTAATAAAAAAAATCTTGCTATGGTACATTATTCCGGGAGCCCAGCTACCCCTGTGCTAAATTTTGAGACTATTTGTAGCCTTGACTTTAAACTATGCATGATGCACACAGGTACACACAACTGCCGTAAAAATGACTTTATCAAAATGTTATTTTAGTATGTTGTTGAGACAGTCTGTAGGACTTATAGGAATGTAAATGAATAATATCACCCAATCAGTTTTGGATTGAATCCAGGTTGAAAGAATGAAATACATTGAACCCTATGGGACCTAATTTTTCTAACATTATTTAAGCGAATTTAAAATTCACAAATTGCTTCGAAGATTTTAGGAAATATTCAAATTATCCCATAAAATATATAAAAGAAATTTCAGCAAAATATGTTTGGTAGTTTTTTAAATAAAAATTAAAATAATAGTTGCACCCATATTATATGAAGAGATCATGTGGCCCACTTCAAAATAAAATATGGCATCCATCTTGTGTCAAAATCGTGATTTTTAAAGTTCTTTTTAATTTATATTTAGTGTTGCATCCATCCTAAAACCACTTTATTTTTTTCTGTGCATCTATATACTGCACTAACACAATTACAATAATTTTGAGTTTAAATGTTCATCCAACTTTGATTATTTCTACACCGAAGCCTAATTTTCATGCTTTGACCGCTAGCTGTGAGCATCACAGCTAGTTTCTCTTAAAACTTGTTTTTGTAGAAAAATTCTTATAAATTTAAAACTCTTCTCTTACTTTGATCATTATACAATTTTGAACATCCTATTGTTATATATTTTTAGTTTGGCCACATTGATTTTTTTTTTTAGAATCTGAACTTTATTTTTCAAGCATGGTATTTATAATAAAAGTATTTTGTTAAAATAATTAATCTCATCTTATCGCAAATAACTTCAATATATCTAGTTGCAAGATCTGGTATGTGCATGAGTGAATTCTTAATTGTTCGAAATGTTGTAACAATAAATAAAAGAAAAGTTTATATTTATTTCATATAGTTCAAACTGATAGACCCCTTTTCTTCCGCTGTCATGAATAGGTTAGACTAATGCTTCTTCAAAACATTTGAAATATATTCTTGATTCTAAATTATAAGTGAGTAAAATTGTCTAAGCCTCTATAATTCATGCTAGCTGAATTTGAAAAACCATATTTATTTCCATGTCACTATTTTATGTAGATCACCTATTCTGTGGTTATCTTGTCTGTGGTTGAGGGATTTGTGAATTAGCACTAAAACATATGAAGTTACAGTTTGTAGGTCAGGATTTTCATAGTATGCCAAGTTGTTGTAGGTTAGGTACGCTGAGTTATATATTTTTCTGAATGTGAATCTAGTTCAATTAGGCTGGAAAATATTTTCTTTGGAGGTATAGTAATATCCCTTCATTTAATAGTTAATAGGTCCCATAGAATGAGCACATGCAAATCTTGTACATCTGATGTGAATATTGTAGATTTATATAACTAGGTTTTGAAACTTAACTATGTTATGACTTTGGTTTTAGTCACCATCTGAATGTGTGTAAATCACCGAAGTCAGGCAGCATCGGACGCGGTTAGTACTTGGGTGTTGGAAATAATCAATACATCGTCATCAATACATCATCATCGTCATCAATACATCAATACATATGTTGGAAATAATCAATACATCGCGATTCATGTTCCCGTGAACGGGCGTTTATGCAAATTTAATATGAACGACTCTTCCCGTTCACCGGCGTGAACCGTGACGTTTTTCAACATGAGGTTTCATGCAAATCAGTTCTCAATGCGTACGCATCTGATTTGCATATCCGGGGGCGTTTCCGGAACTGTCCATTCTCGGATATATAGGGCAGAGGTTTCTTGAAGGAGACAGGTCGATCGAGATCAGACAGATCGATTAGATCGGATCAAACGTCTGAAGAAGTCAGACGAGATAGACACTGATGGTCTGATGCAGGCAGACAGAAATGTTTTTGACAGAAGTACTGCGGAATATCGTTTGACGACGGTGAATAGTCGAAACGGATGCAGATGTGGTCAGTTTGGACCAGCATGTATTGAACGTTAAATTTACTTACAAACGTTCGGAAGCCGCTTTAAATATTTTCCTGATGTTCTATCCTTTGGTTTCCCTTTGCCAAGTGATGGTGGCTGAAATACACGCAAGTGATAGAGGTAGTATAGTAACTTACTACCAAATGCTTCAAGGAATCTCTGTCTAGTCATTTACAACTGAAAATCTTTTGTACATAGTATATTTTGATGTTTTACGGCATGGAAAATTACCAGGTACGTGTAATATGCCGAGTTGTGTTTTTCACCAAATAAAGTGAACGAAGTTTTTCTTTAAAACTGGACTTGTGTACTTTCATGACCCAGCCAACACTTATTGACTCTGACAGTGCGTGCTTTGCTATCTTCAAATTTTAAATTTTCCAATAGAAACGGTTAGGGGGCCAGTTCAACGCCCAATAGAGTCATAAGTGCAAGTATCTTTAAAGAAATCGTTCCAGTGTTCAGATGGGGGCCGCACCTGGCACCATTTTGAAGTTTGTGTGAACAACGAAACGCAACAGTGTAAACGTAAACAGTGTACAAGAACTTTTGCTTCTGCTTCTTCAAAACTACGAGGGGCCATGGAGGCAAGTAGAACGGAGTTGCTGACGCGGGACAACTACGTCACCTGGCGTACCGACATCTCATTCGTCCTCAAGGGAGAAGGATGTTTCGGACACGTAGATGGAAGTGCTAAGCCTATCGAAGAAGACGCAACTGCGAGTCGTCGCGACTACGATGATTTTTATCGGAGGAAAGACCGAGCGCTCGCCATCATTTATCAAAGTTTATCCTCGGAATACAAGGAGTTGATAAACGTCACCGACGAACCTAGTCAAGTATGGAATACCTTGAAAGAACATTTTCAAGCGCCTTCCAGAGCCAACCTGGTTAGATTACTAGATGAGTTCTTCGACGTTCGGCCGGAGCCAGACGAGCCTGTTGACATTTTTTGCTCAAGACTGCGGAAGGCCGTGACGAGGCTTAAAGACGCGAAACACCCCATTGAAAACCTATATGTAGCATTCCAGTCGATTCGGTACCTTCCGGAAGAATTCCGAGGTATCGTTCAACTTATATATCGATGGAATGACTCGGACTTCAAGCTCAGCAAAATACAAGCAGAGCTAGCAGCGGAGGAGAGCCAGCTTAGGCAGCAAGCAAGTGACTTTTCCAAAACTGTGAGTTCAAATTCTGCATATTTTACTTCTAAGAAATTTGTAAATAGAGTAAAAGTGTCTAAACTTAAATTTCCAAATGCATCTCATAATGTGTCTAATGTAAATACTTCTAGTCATAATGTAAATATTTCTAAAAGTAAAATTAAGTGTTTTAAGTGTAACAAACTAGGTCATACTAAATCTAATTGCAATAGAAATAATGGATCTAGTATTGTGGAATTTCTTGGGTCTCCACAGATTGAGGCTAATACTGTAATCGATCCTAGCGATAGACTCAGCTGGGTAGTAGACACTGCTGCTACGCGACATTTCTGTAATAACATTAAGTTATTTTCAAAATTTAATGAGTGCAAAGGCACTTCAATGTCGCTAGCAGTAGGGGATGTCGAAAGTCCAGTTGAGGCTATCGGGACGGTGGAAATGTATGTCCAATTTAAGGATAAGCAAAGTATTATCAAATTGGAAAATGTTATGTATTCTCCTAAACTTAGGAGAAATTTATTAGCTGCATCTGTTCTTGAGGAACAAAATTTTAGTTTTAATGGAGCTAATGGGGTTCTATGGTTTTTTACACCTAAAGGGGAGAAATTCTTTTATGCAAAAAGAAAGGATGGGTTATATTTTTTAAAACCTAAGTATAGTACCCAGGAACAACATAACGTAGAAAACCGTCAATCTAAAGATAGGGATCGAGATGGAGACAAGAAACACAAAAAGGATAAGAAATCCAAGGATAGGGATCCTAGTGCTTCCAGAAAAATAGACAAAGTAAAAATAGCACCTAATCTTAAAGAAACTAAATTTAAATCTGACAAAACAAAAACTAAGCAGAATAGAAATGTGGATAGTTCAATATCTAAGCCTAGCAGTTCAGTAACTGAACTTAACAGTACAAACTGTCTTTGGCATAAACGATATTGCCACATAAACGCTGAATATCTTCTCCAAACCAGCAAAGTTTCTGCTGTAAACGGACTTCCTAGGCTTAAATACAAAAAATTAAATTGTAAATCGTGTAAATTGGCTAAGTCTAGGAGAGTATCGTATAAACCCACCGGTAGGATAAGGTCCACTAAACCATTGCAATTGTTACACATGGATGTGTGTGGTCCCTTACCCACAGCCTCATATGGTGGGAACAAGTATGTCTTAACTATAACAGATGATTATAGTAGAAAAGTTTTTGTTTACCTCATGAAACAGAAGTCAGAAGTATTTTCACATTTTAAAGAGTTTCAGGCCAGAGAAGAAAGGCAGTTAGGTACTAAAATTCTATGTATCCGGACGGATAATGGAATGGAATTCTGCCATGATAAGTTCAAAAATTACCTGAAGGATATCGGTATTAAGGCTGAGAGGACTAACACATATACCCCACAGCAAAATGGAGTATCAGAGCGATTCAACTTAACCGCATTTGACTGTGTTAGAGCCATGTTGAACGACAGCAAATTACATGACAGATTCTGGGCGGAAGCAATATTGTGTTTTGCATACACTAAAAATCGAATATGTCACAAATTTAAGACAAAAACACCACATGAGCTCTACAGTGGTAGAAAACCTTCAGTCAAACATCTTAGAACCTTTGGTTGTAGAGCATGTGTAGGCAAACCCAGTCAGCTCAGAAAGAAGTTAGACATGAAAGCTACAGAAGGGGTGATGGTAGGCTATGCTACTAAAACTAAGGGCTATAGGATATTTTTGTCAGGGGAGAAACGAACAATTGAGACCTGCAATGTGAGGTTTGATGAGGGTGATGTAGTGGAAGGCATCCTGGACCCAATTTTTCCCAGAAATATCTCCTTAGGGATATCAAGAGATAACCTTTCAGAATACTCCGACGGGGAATATCCGAGAGGGCAGTCTGATGGGGGGGTAGGAGAGAGTGAAGACACTGGTGACGATCCGTCTGAATCCAGTGAGGAAACGGACTCTCCTGCTGACTCCAGTATGACTCCTTGCTCGGATATTGCTTGGCAGCGAAAGACGGTTCCAAGACCCGATGGGAGTAGAACCGATGTGTATTATTACGCTCAAGGAGATAATAAAAGGCTGAGGTCGCACAATGATGTTAAGAAATATTGTGATAAAAGAAATATACAATTTGATCAGCAACTGTTTAATTTTCGGGAAAATAAAGGTCTTAAAAGGGTCAGAGGCAGACCAGAAGCAAGCAATATTGAAATAAATATACCAAAAGGGTACAACGCTGCTATTAAATCTTCCCAGTCCGAAAAATGGTGTAATGCTATGGATGAAGAAATGGCCATAATGCAAGAGAGGGGTGTCTGGGAACTAGTTCCTGCATCCACCTCACAAAAGCATATAGGCAATAGATGGATCTACACTATTAAGAAAGACAAGAATGGGAAAATCAAGAGATTTAAAGCTCGTTTGGTAGCCCAAGGGTATGGTCAGAAAAAGGGAGAATCATACGATGAAGTTTTTAGCCCTGTTGTTAACTTCAACTTAATTAGAACATTCTTCTCAATTTTCGTATGCATGCTTGGCTGGATGCATTTCCAATTAGATATCAAATCTGCCTATCTCTATGCTAAATTGAGTCAAAAGGTATATATGAAACAGCCTCAAGGTTATGTCAATCAGGAACAGCCTGATTATGTTTGTTTGTTGAAGAAAGCCATTTACGGTCTTCATCAAAGTGGAAGAGAATGGTTTAATGAACTTGACACCAAATTAAAAGAATTAAATTTTTTAAAACTTCAATGGTGTAATTGTGCATATATTTACAATAGCAAAGTTCTTATGCTAGTCTATGTGGATGACATAATTCTCTTCTCAAAGTATCAAAGGGACATAGACCACATTGTTTCATTACTTAGCATAGAATTTGATATCAAGGTATTAGGAAAAATTAGAAAACTTTTAGGCGTAGAATTTAAAGAGTGTGACAATAAATTTTTTATACATCAAAGTCAGTATATAGATAAAGTATGTCAAATGTTTCAACAGTATAAATATCCAGTTACTTCACTTCCCATTTCTAAAGGGAATATTCTAAGTAAAATAGATTGTCCAAAGACAAGTGAAGAAATAAAGCAAATGCAAAGTTTTCCTTACAGGAGCTTAATTGGGTGTTTGGCTTTTATATCTAGTAGGACTAGACCTGATATTTGTTACGCCATCAATATATTATCTCAATTTCAAGAAAACCCTGGAATTAAGCATTGGGATGCATTGTTAAGACTTTTAGGATATGTTGAAAAGACTAAAAATTATATGTTGAATTTATCTAACATTCAGGAGTTAAAATTAAATTGTTACTCAGATTCTGACTTTGCTGCAAACAGAGATGACCGTGTTTCACTTGGAGGCATGATACTCTTTATTGACAATGTACCTATTTCTTGGCGTACCTTTAAACATAAGTGTGTCAGCTTATCAACCATGGAAGCTGAATACGTATCACTAACTGAAGCCGCTAAGGAAATGGTATGGGTACAAAACATAATTGAAGAGTGTCATTTACTTGGGTTAAACTTTAATAAAAGTAACAGTGTTATTTTTAGCGACAACCAAGCAGCCATTAATTTTTCTAACTCTCCAATTGAAAACAATAGAACTAAGCATATTGATGTTAGATATCATTTCCTAAGAAATTTAATAGTCAATGAATCTTTTAATGTTAAATTTGTAAATAGTAAAGATAACTTAGCAGATCACTTTACTAAACCAATGACTAAGGAAATAATACTTAAATTTTGTAATAAAATTTTTAAAAACTAAATCAAAACTTTTTGAGATTAAATGTTTAGTCTAAAGAAAATTTTAAATACTAAATTGAATTTACAACTTGGGAATTTTTTTTTTAAAAATGTCATATATATACATTATTGTTTATCTTAAACCTCATTGATATAAGATAGTATATCTTGAGTATAAATTTTTGTGATATTGAATCTTTTTCACTTTACACCTTTGTATATACATCCATTTTCCATGACCCGCATGATGCTAAATAATAGCTTATGTGTATAAAATTTTGTATTTTTCAACTTGGTAAAAAGTATGTGTTGAAAGTTTTGATAAAGGAATTTTATTATCTAATTACTTGCATCATGTATTTTTAAATATTTGGTATATCAATGCAGTCTAATAGTATTAATTATGTATACTTATATTGTGTTAATAGACTAAATTTTTTAAGCTTTTTGAATTATAGTGTTTATACTCAAATTTAAAGTAAACTTAAATTCTATGCTTATACAAAATCTTTTAAAGTTGACTTGTTTAATATGATAATGTGCTTATACTTAAATTTTGGATACTTATAATTAAATTTAAACTAAAATTTAAATTTTTGAATGATGATACTTAAGCATTGAAGTTGTGTTGTATATAAATTTCTACTTGATGTGAAATGTTGTTGTTACAATATTGTCAAAATACTTGACTATTTTTCAGATGCTATAAGTACTTATGCATTTTATTTTAAATTTAATAATGATATAATACTTTAAATTTTTTCCTTCATTATATGTTTGATAGGATACTGGGGGCCATGGTGTTTATTGATATACCTTGGTTTCTCAGAGTAAGTTTTCTTTTGCATATGCATTGAGACTTAAGGATTTGCATGAGGGGGCCGATTGTTGGAAATAATCAATACATCGCGATTCACGTTCCCGTGAACGGGCGTTTATGCAAATTTAATATGAACGACTCTTCCCGTTCACCGGCGTGAACCGTGACGTTTTTCAACATGAGGTTTCATGCAAATCAGTTCTCAATGCTTACGCATCTGATTTGCATATCCGGGGGCGTTTCCGGAACTGTCCATTCTCGGATATATAGGGCAGAGGTTTCTTGAAGGAGACAGGTCGATCGAGATCAGACAGATCGATTAGATCGGATCAGACGTCTGAAGAAGTCAGACGAGATAGACACTGATGGTCTGATGCAGGCAGACAGAAATGTTTTTGACAGAAGTACTGCGGAATATCGTTTGACGACGGTGAATAGTCAAAACGGATGCAGATGTGGTCAGTTTGGACCAGCATGTATTGAACGTTAAATTTACTTACAAACGTTCGGAAGCCGCTTTAAATATTTTCCTGATGTTCTATCCTTTGGTTTCCCTTTGCCAAGTGATGGTGGCTGAAATACACGCAAGTGATAGAGGTAGTATAGTAACTTACTACCAAATGCTTCAAGGAATCTCTGTCTAGTCATTTACAACTGAAAATCTTTTGTACATAGTATATTTTGATGTTTTACGGCATGGAAAATTACCAGGTACGTGTAATATGCCGAGTTGTGTTTTTCACCAAATAAAGTGAACGAAGTTTTTCTTTAAAACTGGACTTGTGTACTTTCATGGCCCAGCCAACACTTATTGACTCTGACAGTGCGTGCTTTGCTATCTTCAAATTTTAAATTTTCCAATAGTGACCACCTGGAAACACCGCGTGCTGTTGGCACATTTGTTGGAAACTTGGTTCTGTTTTCATCGCGATTCTCGTTATCGCGAGAACGTGTTTACATTTTTAGAATGGTTCTACCGTTCTCGTGAACGACTCGTGACGGGAACAGAACATGCCATTCATGCAAATCGCCTTCTCGCCGCGCGCGCATCTGATTTGCATATAGTGAGGGCGCTGCCGTCAACGGTTGTGTTTCCGGAGCGTACCCATCACGGTGTATATATGATAGGACACATTCTCAGTTATTCAGATCTGATCTGATCTTATCGGCAGACCTTAGTGATCTCGGAGTTAGTCAGTGAGACTCTCAGACCATGTAGTAGACATGAAAGACCTTTATGGAAGGCAGACCTTGATCGGTAGAGAGTAGTCTAACTTCCAAAGCCATGACGTGTGACCTGATGATGGTGGCTTCATTAACGTGCACGGCATGTGTGGTACAGTAGCTGTTTTTTCTACTTACCGATGTTATAGTAACTGAGAGTGTGTGCCTATTCATAGACTGTGTAAAACCTTTTTCATGAGCTTGCTAGCTCATTGTATATAGTTTTGCTTTGCAACGAATGTTACAGTGTTTTATTTTGTAACTTTATCTGATGCAATGGATCTCACAACAAATAAATTGTGTTTGTGTTTAACGAGCTTGCTTTCTTGAGAAAACACATCACTACTGCGTATCATCTGCTACAAATTTTTTCTTACCAGCACTTCAGATATGGATATGGCCAAACACTGCTAAATCTGCAAATGACTTTCAAATTTTCTAGTCTAGTCGCTCAGCTAACATAGCAAAGAGCATTTCGAGCAGCCGACATTTGGTTATGGGCCGTAGTATGTCAAGGCCATAACTTTTATCCGTGATAAAGCAGCAGTGAAGAGTTGTGAATTCCATCGACGGGGGCCGCGACCGGCGCCATTTGCATCAAGCAGAAAGGTAAACAACGCACTCTAGTCACAGTTAAAGACTATGGAGGTGAGCAACGGCATAGAAGCGTTAAACAGGGACAATTACGTCACCTGGCGTAATGAAATTTCGTTTATCCTGAAAGGAGAAGGATGTTACGGCCACGTCAACCGTACTGCGTTACCAGTCGACGAATCTACGTCACGCCGCGAGCGAGAGGAGTACATGCGCAGCAGCGACCGCGCACTTTCCATCCTGTTTCGAAATATCTCGACAGAATACAGAGAACTGCTCGACATCAGCGACAGCCCGGCGGATGTGTGGGAGAAGTTGGAGGCGCATTTTGAGGCCCCAACGCGCGCTAATTTAGTTCATCTGTTGGACGAGTTTTTCAGTCTTCGCCCGGAAATCGAGGAGCCCATCGATATATTCTGTACGAGGATTAGGAAAGCTGTCACCAAGCTCAAAAATGTGAACCATCCCGTGGAGAACGTGTACGTGGCATTCCAAGCCATCCGGTATCTACCAGATTCTTTCCAGAGCATCATCCAAACTATTTATCGTTGGAATGATACGGACTTTAAATTGGATAAAATTCAGAAAGAACTCTATCTGGAGGAGGGCAGGATTAGACAGTTGAAGAGGGATCATGACAATAATAATGTAAGTTCCAATTCATCTGTATATTTTTCCAATGTTAACGCTAAATGCAAAAATGTTACCAAAGTTAAAAAGTCTATTAAGGTCATAGGACCATGCTTTATGTGTAATAAAAATGGTCAAGTAAAGGCACAATGCCCAAAATTGAAAAAGATGACTAGCTCTAGTATTATTGAAGTATTTTCAAAAATAAATGTAGAAGCTAATATTGTTGATAATCCTGACAATAGGCTCAGCTGGGTGATTGACACCGCTGCTACGCGACACTTTTGTAATGATGTTAAAATGTTTTCAAAATTTGATAAATGTAAGGATACATCTATGTCGCTAGCAGTGGGTGATATGGAAAGCCCAGTTGAGGCTATTGGAACGGTGAACATGTATGTTAAATTTAAAGATCATACAAATAATATTGTGTTACAAAATGTTATGTATTCACCAAAATTACGGCGTAACTTGTTGGCCGCATCTGTATTAGAAGAGCAGGGCTATTCTTTTAGTGCAGCCAAAGGTGTTCTATGGTTTAAGACTCCTGAGGGAGAAAATTTCTTTTACGCTAAACGTAAAGAAGGATTGTATTTCTTAAAACCACAGTACTCAACTAAAAGTTTAAATAGTAGTGTTGAGGGCCGTAAA
Organism: Amaurobius ferox; assembly: GCA_951213105.1. Classification (NCBI taxonomy): domain Eukaryota; kingdom Metazoa; phylum Arthropoda; class Arachnida; order Araneae; family Amaurobiidae; genus Amaurobius; species Amaurobius ferox. The sequence continues at coordinate 110,011,813 of OX578136.1, forward strand.
GGAGATCAGGATAGAGCAAAAATTCTAAACAGGTTAGAAAAACCCCTGCAACAAATAGTAAAAGTCAAAACAAAATTAGGCCTAACTTGAATAAAAGGAAAAACAAATCTGATTTAAAATCAAAGTCAAATAAAATTAGTGGTTCAACAGTTGAAATTCTGAACAAAACTGAATTATGGCATAGAAGATATGGCCATATTAACTCAGACTACTTGCACCAAACAAGTAAAGTTTCCGCGGCAAACGGACTCCCAAAATTAAAATATGCAAAAGTAAATTGCATTCATTGCAAACTTGCAAAATCTAAAAGAGTTTCGTACAAACCAATAGGCAGGATTAGATCTACAGAACCTTTGCAATTACTGCACATGGACGTTTGTGGTCCAATGCCTGTAGCTTCATTGGGGGGAAACAAATACTTCTTGACTATTACAGATGATTTTAGCCGTAAGGTGTTTGTTTTTATTTTAAAACAGAAATCAGATGTATTTAAAGTTTTTCAAGATTTTCAAGCTTGTCAGGAGAGACAATTAGGCAAAAAGATTTTGTGCATCCGTACTGATAACGGCATGGAATTTTGTCACGGTCAATTTAAAGCTTTTTTGAAAAAGTTAGGGATAAAGCATGAAAGATCTAACACTTATACACCCGAACAAAACGGGGTATCTGAAAGATTCAACCTGACAGCGTTAGATTGTGTCAAGGCAATGCTTAATCAAAGCAAAGTTGGTGACAAAATGTGGGCAGAGGCAATCCTATGTTTTACTTATACAAAGAACAGGATTTGCCATAAATTTAAAGTTAAAACTCCACACGAATTGTACTATGGGAAGAAGCCTGCTGTATCCCATCTCAGAGTTTTTGGATGTAAAGCTTATGCTGGTATAGCAAAACAGCTTAGGAAGAAGCTAGACCTAAGAGCTCAACTGGGAGTTATGGTAGGATATGCGGAAAATACCAGGGGCTATAGAATTCTTGTGAAAGAAGGAAAAATATTAGAAATAAGCAATGTCCGTTTTGAGGAGATGGAAGCAGCGGAAGGCGTCCATGACCCCATTCGACCTAGAAACTTCACCCAAAGGAAATCGGGTTTTACTCGAACATCAGATTCAGGATCGGGATGTTTGGATAGTGAGTCAGAGGAAGAAGCAGGTGAGAGCCATGACACTAGTCATACTAGTGAGGAAGAGGACTCTCCTGCTGATTCCGATCTGACCCCCTGTTCAAACATAGATTGGGAAAGGAAAGCTGTACCCAGGCCTGATGGAACTCGAACTGATGTTTACTACTCGGTGAGGGGTGATAAACATAGGCTGAGAAGTCATAATGATGTTAAAAAATTCTGTGCTAAGGCTAACATACATTATGACCAAAATTTGTTTAACTTCAGAGAAAAGAGAGATATCAAATCCAGGCCAGAGGCAAGCAACATAGAAATAATAGGTGATATTGATCATGCAGTTTCTTTGCTAAAGGGAGAATTTGATATCAAAACTCTAGGGAAGGTCCAAAGACTGTTAGGTGTGGAATTTGCTGAAATCAAAAAAAAAATTTTATACATCATAGGCAGTACATTAATAAGATTTGCCAAATGTTTGAGGAATTTTAGCATTAAACTTTTGTAATCAAATTTTCAAAAACAAAATGATTAAATTTGTAACTTCTAAATTTTTTCTTTCTTTTACAAATATGGTTAGGACATTGTATAATTTACTCCTCCCTCTGTGATGCAGATACTTGTATCTAGAGTATATATATGTGTATTGTTTACAATGAACTTTTTAAAATTTTTCACATTACACTGAATGTATATATATATCCATGTTTTCAATTCCCGCATAAGACAATTATGCTTATGTGTATTACTTTGTGTGTTTACTCCTTGTTATCACACACTTTATGATCCATTGACAAACCACTTATTTAAATTTGAATACAATACAGAAAGAAAAATCTTTTCATTATCTGTGTCACTGCTATTAGTATTAATTATGTATACTGGTCTTGGACAGAGATGATGAACAGCCATAAGTGAAATTTTTTAATCTTAAATGTTAAATTTAATAATTATACATAAAATTTTCTACATAATTGAATTTGATATTTATAGTGAAATTTTTTAATCTTAAATGTTAAATTTAATAATTATACATAAAATTTTCTACATAATTGAATTTGATATTTATAGTGAAATTTTTTAATCTTAAATGTTAAATTTAATAATTATACATAAAATTTTCTACATAATTGAATTTGATATTTATAGTGAAATTTGTTTTAATCTTAAATGTTAAATTTAATAATTATACATAAAATTTTCTACATAATTGAATTTGATATTTATAGTGAAATTTTTTAATCTTAAATGTTAAATTTAATGATTATACATAAAATTTTCTACATAATTGATTTTGATATTTATAGTGAAATTTTTTAATCTTAAATGTTAAATTTAATAATTATACATAAAATTTTCTACACAAATTGAATTTGATATTTATAGTGAAATTTTTTAATCTTAAATGTTAAATTTAATAATTATACATAAAATTTTCTACACAAATTGAATTTGATATTTATAGTGAAATTTTTTAATCTTAAATGTTAAATTTAATAATTATACATAAAATTTTCTACACAACTTGAATTTGATATTTAAAGTAAAATTTTTTTTAATCTTAAATGTTAAATTTAAATCATTATACTTAAATTTTCTTGAAACTTAAATTTTGATTGACTTAAATTAAAGTTTTGGAACTTAGTGTTTCAATGATATCTAAAATTTTTCTTTCAATGATAAAAATTTTTTTGCTCAACATGAAAAGTAATGTATATACTTTATGTTTTTGCTGGATACTAAAGAACTTGACATTTTTGCTGTTATGTTTTTTAGAATAACTTCATTGATTGATAGCACGTGCGCCGAGATTTGGGGTTTTGCATGAGGGGGCCGATTGTTGGAAACTTGGTTCTGTTTTCATCGCGATTCTCGTTATCGCGAGAACGTGTTTACATTTTTAGAATGGTTCTACCGTTCTCGTGAACGACTCGTGACGGGAACAGAACATGCCATTCATGCAAATCGCCTTCTCGCCTCGCGCGCATCTGATTTGCATATAGTGAGGGCGCTGCCGTCAACGGTTGTGTTTCCGGAGCGTACCCATCACGGTGTATATATGATAGGACACATTCTCAGTTATTCAGATCTGATCTGATCTTATCGGCAGACCTTAGTGATCTCGGAGTTAGTCAGTGAGACTCTCAGACCATGTAGTAGACATGAAAGACCTTTATGGAAGGCAGACCTTGATCGGTAGAGAGTAGTCTAACTTCCAAAGCCATGACGTGTGACCTGATGATGGTGGCTTCATTAACGTGCACGGCATGTGTGGTACAGTAGCTGTTTTTTCTACTTACCGATGTTATAGTAACTGAGAGTGTGTGCCTAGTCATAGACTGTGTAAAACCTTTTTCATGAGCTTGCTAGCTCATTGTATATAGTTTTGCTTTGCAACGAATGTTACAGTGTTTTATTTTGTAACTTTATCTGATGCAATGGATCTCACAACAAATAAATTGTGTTTGTGTTTAACGAGCTTGCTTTCTTGAGAAAACACATCACTACTGCGTATCATCTGCTACAAATTTTTTCTTACCAGCACTTCAGATATGGATATGGCCAAACACTGCTAAATCTGCAAATGACTTTCAAATTTTCTAGTCTAGTCGCTCAGCTAACATAGCAAAGAGCATTTCGAGCAGCCGACAACATTTCGGGCGCGGTAGCCCGATGGTTTGCGCGCTGGATTTGCACGCTGCCACAACTGCCGCCTTGTTCATGCGGAGTACGATCACGTTAAACATGTGGGTCCGTAAGTCCTTCCGAGAGGTTGGTGGTAGGGGAAGGAGGGTACGGTTCCTGTGGATGCCTCCCCCACTGGGTTCCGGTCTAAATTGGGTGGCACTTCCCAGCCGTCCAAACAGTTACCTTACACCTGTTGGAAACTTGGTTTTGTTTACGTCGCGATTTTCGTTTCGCGGGAGCGTGACGTCATTATTCTAAATGATTTTTCCGTTCTCGTGAACGAATCGCGATGTGGACAAAACTGGGCTTATCATGCAAATCACCTTCTCGCCGCTCACTCATCCTGTTTTGCATATCCAGAGGGCGTTGCCGGCAACGGTTGTGTTCCGGAACGCACCCATCATCGGATATAAAAGCTGGACACATTTTTGGTTTAAGGTAGATCGATCGGTTAAGGGATCGATGCAGCGGACATATCTTGGATAAGATGGAGATTGCTGATCTCAGACGGATCTACATAGAGTCTTATTCGATGTAGCTGAATGTTAAGATAATGTTTATCTGTAGACGCGGATGTTTAAATTAAGTAAATCTTAAAGTTTTAGTGGTTCTCAGTTTAGGAGACCATGTTGTTCCGTGTTGTGGACTTTATGCAGTGTTAATCCGTGAAGTTTAAAGTTTTGCCGTAGCGTATGACCAGCTATATGCGGCATTGGGAAATGCACTTTGTTACGTAAGTTTGAAAAGTTTTTATTCTACTTACTCGTGCAAAGACTGCTTAAACCAAGAATGGGTCCAAGTGTGGAACCTTTTTCTGAAACCTTACGAATGAGCTTGAGAGCTCAAGTTTTTGTATATAGTATGCTTTGATTTGTTTTACATTGCCACAAATATATTGTAAACAAATGCAATGGATTCGCTTCTTAATAAAAGGGATTTGAACCAAAATGGAACTGTTTTTTCCAACACCTCTACAGTTAGTTGTATTTTTACAACTACCATTTGACGTTGTTATCACCACGAATTCTGCTTATTTTCCAGCGAAGTTGTTCAACTAGAATTCGTACCTCACTTCAAAATTTTTTTTTTATAACCAGAAGGTTTATCCTGTGCATCCTGACAGGTTATATGAATGAGCGTATCATCTTCTATAGTTCTTCTATCAGCAGACACCACCTGCCAGCAGGTTATGGGCCCCAGCTCCCCCATAACAACGTTAAAAATCTAATTTAGAAGTGTTAGTGTTCCATAAAGAAGCCGAGAATTCTGTCGACGGGGGCCGCGGACGGCGCCATTTGCATGTCGATGAAAGCGTAAACAAAAACTGTTCAGTTCAGTTCCAAAAGACCGCCTTGCCATGGAGGCAAATAAAATTAGTATATTGACAAGAGACAATTACGTCACATGGAGAAATGAAATTTCATTCGCTCTGAAAGGAGAGGGCTGTTTCGGATTTGTAGACCGAACAGCGTTACCGGTGGATGATAAGACGTCACGGCGTGACTATGAAGAGTACATGCGCAGAAGGGACCGCGCGTTAGCTATCCTGTTCCAGAACGTTTCATCTGACTACCAAGAGTTAATAGACATTAACGACGATCCGGCAGATGCGGGGGACAAGTTAAAGACACACTTCGAAGCGCCGACTCGTGCTAATTTAGTGCGCTTATTGGATGAGTTCTTTAGCCTGCGTCCGGAGCCAGATGAACCAGTGGATATCTGCTGCACGCGTTTAAAGAAAGCAGTCGCCAAACTGAAGGACGTTAAGCACCCGGTGGAAAGTGTCTATGTAGCATTCCAAGCCATTAGATACCTCTCGGATGACTTTCAAGGGATAGTCCAGCAGATCTATCGGTGGGAAGATAAGGATTTTACCTTAGAAAAAATCCAGCGCGAGCTATCTGAAGAAGAAGGACGTATCCGGCAACTCCGTAGTGACAGAAATCATGTAAGTCAGAATTCATCTGTATTTTTGTCTCAATGTAATGTAAATATAAAAAGTAAAAATAACAATGTGTTTAAGAATAGAAAACCAGTTAAAAAGGTCATAGGACCGTGTTATTTTTGTAAAAAGGCAGGTCATGTAAAAAGAAATTGCCCTACTCTTAAGTCTACCTCTAATATAATAGAATTATATTCTTCTGCTAGAATTGAAGCAAATACTGTGCAGGATCCTAGCGATAGACTCAGCTGGGTAATTGACACCGCTGCTACGCGGCACTTTTGCAATGACATTAATCTGTTCTCAAAATTTAAAGAAAGCAAAGGTGCATCTATGTCGCTAGCAGTGGGTGATATTGAGAGCCCAGTTGAGGCTATCGGTACGGTCAAAATGTTTGTTCAGTTTAAGAATGTAAGAAGTGATATTGTTCTTTCTGATGTTATGTTTTCACCTAAGTTAAGGCGAAACTTATTAGCTGCATCTGTTCTTGAGGAACAGGGGTATAAATTTACAGGGGCTAATGGGGTATTGTGGTTTAACACTCCAAAGGGGGAAAAATACTTCTATGCCAAAAGGAAAGAAGGCTTATATTTTTTAAAACCTCAATACAAAACTCAGAATGGAAATAACAATATCGAAGACCGTAAAAATAATGAACAGGATCAGGATAGGGATAAGAAATCTAAGAAAGATAAAAAAACCCTAAATAGGAACAGTATTAACAAAATGAAAAATTTGCCTAATGTAAATAAAAGTAAAGATAACTCTGAGGTGAAGTCAAGGTCAAAGGGAAAAGTTAATGAGAAACCAAGTTGTTCGGTTTCAGAAGTTTTAAATAAAACTGAACTCTGGCATAGGAGATATTGCCACATTAACACTGATTATTTATATCAGACAAGTAAAGTTTCCGCGGCTAATGGACTCCCTAGACTAAAATATGCAAAAATTAATTGTACACATTGTAAATTAGCTAAGTCTAAGAGGATTTCTTTTAAGCGAATTGGTAGGATAAGGTCCACTAAACCTTTACAATTACTCCATATGGATGTGTATGGTCCCTTACCTACAGTTTCAATGGGTGGAAACAGATACATTTTTACAATAACTGACGACTTCAGCCGGAAAGTGTTTGTGTATATCATGAAACAAAAATCAGAGGTGTTTAAAATCTTTAAGGAATTCCAAGTTAGGGAAGAGAGGCAGCTAGGCAAAAAGATTTTGTGTATCCGTACGGACAATGGTATGGAGTTCTGTCACAACCAATTCAAGGCATACTTAAATAAATTGGGGATTAAATCAGAAAGGTCAAATGTATATACACCCGAACAGAACGGGGTTTCTGAGAGATTTAATCTAACAGCACTAGATTGTGTAAAAGCTATGCTTGATCAAAGTCAGGTTGATAACAGGATGTGGGCAGAGGCGATTTTGTGTTTTACACATACAAAAAACAGGATATGTCATAAGTTTAAAACCAAAACACCACACGAGTTATATTATGGTAGGAAGCCAACCGTTGCTCACCTCAAAGTTTTTGGGTGCAAAGCTTATGTTGGCACAGCCAAACAACTTAGGAACAAGTTGGACATGAGAGCCCAAGTAGGAATCATGATCGGTTATGCCGAGAGCACCAAAGGCTATAGGATATATATAGCAAATAAAAAGAAAGTTGAAGAAACAAGTAATGTAAGATTTGAGGAAGAAGAGGCAGCGGAAGGCGTCCTGGGCCCTAATTACCCTAAAATCACCTTGAGGAAATCAAAAATTACTCAGTCGATTGACTCGGAATCAGAAAGTTTGGGAGGAGTGTCAGAGGAAGAATCAGGTGAGAGCCATGACACTAGCAAGTCTAGTGGGGATGAGGACTCACCTGCTGATTCTGATCTGACACCCTGCTCAGATATTGACTGGATACGAAAAGCAGTACCTAGGCCTGATGGGAGTAGGACGGACATTTACTACTCAGTAAAAGGTGACAATAAAAGGCTGAGATCTCATAATGATATCAGAAAATTTTGTGTGAAATCCAACATTCATTATGATCAGCAAATGTTTAATTTTAGAGAGGAAAAAGGGGTAAGTGATATCAAAAGAAAACCGGAAGCAAGCAATGTCGAGATCTTGATACCCAAAAGCTATAGATCGGCAATTGAATCTCCCCAGTCCGATAAATGGCAAGAGGCCATGAATGATGAAATAGCTACAATACAGAAGAGGGGTGTCTGGGACTTAGTGCCTGCACCCATCTCACAACAAAAAATAATCGGAAGTAGATGGGTTTATACAATTAAGAAGGATGAAAGGGGAAATGTCAAAAGATTCAAAGCTCGCCTAGTAGCTCAAGGGTATACCCAGATAAAAGGGGATTCATATGATGAAGTGTTTAGCCCTGTGATTAATTTTAGTTTGATCAGAGCCTTCTCCATATTCGTTTGCATGCTTAAATGGTGCAACTGTGCTTATATATACCAGGATAAAGTATTAATGCTGGTTTACGTAGACGACATAATTTTGTTTGCTAAACAACAAAAAGATATAGACCATACTGTTTCACTTTTGAGTAAGGAATTTGATATCAAAGAATTAGGAAAAGTCAAAAGACTTTTGGGTGTGGAGTTTAAGGAGATAGAAGACAAATTTTATATACATCAAGGTGATTACATTGACAAAGTTTGTCAGATGTTTAAAAGGTTCAAATATCCAGTTTCCTCACTACCTATTGCAAGGGCGCGGTAGCCCATTGGTTAGCGCGCTGGAGTTGCACTCGGTAGGCCCGGGTTCGATTCCAGCCACTGCCAAAACTGCCGCCGTGTTCATGCGGAGTACGATCACGTTAAACATGTGGGTCCGAAAGTCCTTCCGAGAGGTTGGTGGTAGGGGAAGGAGGGTACGGTCCCTGTGGACGCCTCCCCCACTGGGTTCCGGTCTAAATTGGGTGGCACTTCCCGACCGTCCAAACAGTTACCTTACACCTTTCTGGTAGGTCGGACGGTCTGGGTTTCAACATCAACAACTACCTATTGCAAAGGGCAGCATCTTAAGCAAGATTGATTGCCCAATGAATGATAGTGAATTAACACAAATGCAGGGTTTCCCTTACAGAAGCTTGATTGGATGTCTAGCCTATCTGTCCAGTAGAACTAGACCAGACATATGCTATGCAGTTAATATTCTGTCTCAGTTTCAAGAGAATCCAGGGATAAAGCATTGGGATACATTATTAAAATTATTGGGATATGTTGAAAAGACCAGAGAGTATATGTTAAATTTGTCAAATATTTGTGATTTAAGGCTAAACTGCTACTCAGACTCAGATTTTGCAGCCAATAGAGATGACAGAGTGTCACTTGGTGGTATGTTATTCTTGATTGATAAAGTACCAATTTCTTGGCGAACATTTAAGCACAAGTGTGTTAGTCTGTCAACGATGGAAGCTGAATATGTTTTGTTGGCAGAGGTCGCTAAAGAAATGATATGGATGCAAAACGTTATGGAGGAATGTAAAACGCTAGGTTTAAAATTTAACAAAAATGATTGTATAATATTTTGTGACAACCAGGCAGCAATAAATTTTTCAAATTCCCCAATTGAGAATAGTAGAACTAAGCACATAGATATAAAGTATCACTTTTTAAGGAACTTAGTTGTAAATGAGTCTTTTAAAATTAACTTTGTCAATACTAAAGATAACGTAGCAGATTACTTCACAAAACCAATGACTAAAGATAGGGTTTTAAAATTTAGTAATGATATCTTTAAAATGTAAATTTAACTGTTTAAATAGAAATTTTACTTTAAAATTTTTACACATTTTCCAAAGTATAAATGGTTAGGGTATCTTATAATTTATTCCTCTCTCATTGATACAAATGAAATGTATCTTGAGTATGTATTGTTATGTGACAATGAACTGTTACTTTTCTCACATTACACTTGAAAAATATATATCCATTTTTACTACACGCATAATGCATTTTTTTTTGCTTATGTGAATAAAATATGTGTCTGAATGTACATCATTGATATAATTCACATGAATCATAAATTTTTTAATCTGTGCTTATCTCATATGTATGTTTACCTTCTGTATCTTTTATTATCATTGCCATTGTATTGGGTATTTATTGTGTATACTAGTCATGGGCTAACATAATAAAACTTAAATTTTTAATCTTAAATGTTAAATTTCATAGTTATGCACTAAATTTTCTACAAACTTGAATTTGATGTTTGGACTTAAATTTTTAATCTTAAATGTTAAATTTAATAGTTATACACTAAATTTTCTACAACTTGAATTTGATGTTTGGACTTAAATTTTTAATCTTAAATGTTAAATTTAATCGTTATACATTACATTTTTTACAACTTGAATTTGATGTTTGGACTTAAATTTTTAATCTTAAATGTTAAATTTCATAGTTATACACTATCTACAACTTGAATTTGATATGTATAATAAATTTTTTAATCTTATTAAATTTAATAACTATACCTAAATTTTCTAGAGCTTAAATTTTTGATATCTTTAGATTTTTAAATTTTAAATTTAATGTTTCTATAAATTTTCAAAGTAGTAAAGAAATATAGCTTTCTTTAGTATGAGCTAGTACTTAAGAAGGGCAATAGTATAGTTATACTCAGTTTCTTTTTACTATGTTATCCTTAAACATGTAATTTAAAGAATGCTTATGATCTGCATAATAGAGAAGTGTACTTATTTGATTGTTGCCATTTTGAGATATAGAAAAAGGCTGTTCACTTTCTAAAATGTTATAAAAGTATTATAAATTTCTTTAATGTATTAAATTTTGTGTATGCATACATTATGTTTTTAGGATACTAAGGACCTTGACATTTTTTGGTCTTGATCTTTAGAGTAACCTTTTTGTTGGATAAGAGCATGGGCGCCGAGCATTGGTGTTTTTGCATGAGGGGGCCGATTGTTGGAAACTTGGTTTTGTTTACGTCGCGATTTTCGTTTCGCGGGAGCGTGACGTCATTATTCTAAATGATTTGTCCGTTCTCGTGAACGAATCGCGATGTGGACAAAACTGGGCTTATCATGCAAATCACCTTCTCGCCGCTCACGCATCCTGTTTTGCATATTCAGAGGGCGTTGCCGACAACGGTTGTGTTCCGGAACGCACCCATCATTGGATATAAAAGCTGGACACATTTTTAGTTTAAGGTAGATCGATCGGTTAAGGGATCAATGCAGCGGACATATCTTGGATAAGATGGAGATCGCTGATCTCAGACGGATCTACATAGAGTCTTATTCGATGTAGCTGAATGTTAAGATAATGTTTATCTGTAGACGCGGATGTTTAAATTAAGTAAATCTTAAAGTTTTAGTGGTTCTCAGTTTAGGAGACCATGTTGTTCCGTGTTGTGGACTTTATGCAGTGTTAATCCGTGAAGTTTAAAGTTTTGCCGTAGCGTATGACCAGCTATATGCGGCATTGGGAAATGCACGTTGTTACGTAAGTTTGAAAAGTTTTTATTCTACTTACTCGTGCAAAGACTGCTTAAACCAAGAATGGGTCCAAGTGTGGAACCTTTTTCTGAAACCTTACGAATGAGCTTGAGAGCTCAAGTTTTTGTATATAGTATGCTTTGATTTGTTTTACATTGCCACAAATATATTGTAAACAAATGCAATGGATTCGCTTCTTAATAAAAGGGATTTGAACCAAAATGGAACTGTTTTTTCCAACACCTCTACAGTTAGTTGTATTTTTACAACTACCATTTGACGTTGTTATCACCACGAATTCTGCTTATTTTCCAGCGAAGTTGTTCAACTAGAATTCGTACCTCACTTCAAAATTTTTTTTTTATAACCAGAAGGTTTATCCTGTGCATCCTGACAGGTTATATGAATGAGCGTATCATCTTCTATAGTTCTTCTATCAGCAGACACCACCTGCCAGCAGGTTATGGGCCCCAGCTCCCCCATAACAACGTTAAAAATCTAATTTAGAAGTGTTAGTGTTCCATAAAGAAGCCGAGAATTCTGTCGACGGGGGCCGCGGACGGCGCCATTTGCATGTCGATGAAAGCGTAAACAAAAACTGTTCAGTTCAGTTCCAAAAGACCGCCTTGCCATGGAGGCAAATAAAATTAGTATATTGACAAGAGACAATTACGTCACATGGAGAAATGAAATTTCATTCGCTCTGAAAGGAGAGGGCTGTTTCGGATTTGTAGACCGAACAGCGTTACCGGTGGATGATAAGACGTCACGGCGTGACTATGAAGAGTACATGCGCAGAAGGGACCGCGCGTTAGCTATCCTGTTCCAGAACGTTTCATCTGACTACCAAGAGTTAATAGACATTAACGACGATCCGGCAGATGCGGGGGACAAGTTAAAGACACACTTCGAAGTGCCGACTCGTGCTAATTTAGTGCGCTTATTGGATGAGTTCTTTAGCCTGCGTCCGGAGCCAGATGAACCAGTGGATATCTGCTGCACGCGTTTAAAGAAAGCAGTCGCCAAACTGAAGGACGTTAAGCACCCGGTGGAAAGTGTCTATGTAGCATTCCAAGCCATTAGATACCTCTCGGATGACTTTCAAGGGATAGTCCAGCAGATCTATCGGTGGGAAGACAAGGATTTTACCTTAGAAAAAATCCAGCGCGAGCTATCTGAAGAAGAAGGACGTATCCGGCAACTCCGTAGTGACAGAAATCATGTAAGTCAGAATTCATCTGTATTTTTGTCTCAATGTAATGTAAATATAAAAAGTAAAAATAACAATGTGTTTAAGAATAGAAAACCAGTTAAAAAGGTCATAGGACCGTGTTATTTTTGTAAAAAGGCAGGTCATGTAAAAAGAAATTGCCCTACTCTTAAGTCTACCTCTAATATAATAGAATTATATTCTTCTGCTAGAATTGAAGCAAATACTGTGCAGGATCCTAGCGATAGACTCAGCTGGGTAATTGACACCGCTGCTACGCGGCACTTTTGCAATGACATTAATCTGTTCTCAAAATTTAAAGAAAGCAAAGGTGCATCTATGTCGCTAGCAGTGGGTGATATTGAGAGCCCAGTTGAGGCTATCGGTACGGTCAAAATGTTTGTTCAGTTTAAGAATGTAAGAAGTGATATTGTTCTTTCTGATGTTATGTTTTCACCTAAGTTAAGGCGAAACTTATTAGCTGCATCTGTTCTTGAGGAACAGGGGTATAAATTTACAGGGGCTAATGGGGTATTGTGGTTTAACACTCCAAAGGGGGAAAAATACTTCTATGCCAAAAGGAAAGAAGGCTTATATTTTTTAGAACCTCAATACAAAACTCAGAATGGAAATAACAATATCGAAGACCGTAAAAATAATGAACAGGATCAGGATAGGGATAAGAAATCTAAGAAAGATAAAAAAACCCTAAATAGGAACAGTATTAACAAAATGAAAAATTTGCCTAATGTAAATAAAAGTAAAGATAACTCTGAGGTGAAGTCAAGGTCAAAGGGAAAAGTTAATGAGAAACCAAGTTGTTCGGTTTCAGAAGTTTTAAATAAAACTGAACTCTGGCATAGGAGATATTGCCACATTAACACTGATTATTTATATCAGACAAGTAAAGTTTCCGCGGCTAATGGACTCCCTAGACTAAAATATGCAAAAATTAATTGTACACATTGTAAATTAGCTAAGTCTAAGAGGATTTCTTTTAAGCGAATTGGTAGGATAAGGTCCACTAAACCTTTACAATTACTCCATATGGATGTGTATGGTCCCTTACCTACAGTTTCAATGGGTGGAAACAGATACATTTTTACAATAACTGACGACTTCAGCCGGAAAGTGTTTGTGTATATCATGAAACAAAAATCAGAGGTGTTTAAAATCTTTAAGGAATTCCAAGTTAGGGAAGAGAGGCAGCTAGGCAAAAAGATTTTGTGTATCCGTACGGACAATGGTATGGAGTTCTGTCACAACCAATTCAAGGCATACTTAAATAAATTGGGGATTAAATCAGAAAGGTCAAATGTATATACACCCGAACAGAACGGGGTTTCTGAGAGATTTAATCTAACAGCACTAGATTGTGTAAAAGCTATGCTTGATCAAAGTCAGGTTGATAACAGGATGTGGGCAGAGGCGATTTTGTGTTTTACACATACAAAAAACAGGATATGTCATAAGTTTAAAACCAAAACACCACACGAGTTATATTATGGTAGGAAGCCAACCGTTGCTCACCTCAAAGTTTTTGGGTGCAAAGCTTATGTTGGCACAGCCAAACAACTTAGGAACAAGTTGGACATGAGAGCCCAAGTAGGAATCATGATCGGTTATGCCGAGAGCACCAAAGGCTATAGGATATATATAGCAAATAAAAAGAAAGTTGAAGAAACAAGTAATGTAAGATTTGAGGAAGAAGAGGCAGCGGAAGGCGTCCTGGGCCCTAATTACCCTAAAATCACCTTGAGGAAATCAAAAATTACTCAGTCGATTGACTCGGAATCAGAAAGTTTGGGAGGAGTGTCAGAGGAAGAATCAGGTGAGAGCCATGACACTAGCAAGTCTAGTGGGGATGAGGACTCACCTGCTGATTCTGATCTGACACCCTGCTCAGATATTGACTGGATACGAAAAGCAGTACCTAGGCCTGATGGGAGTAGGACGGACATTTACTACTCAGTAAAAGGTGACAATAAAAGGCTGAGATCTCATAATGATATCAGAAAATTTTGTGTGAAATCCAACATTCATTATGATCAGCAAATGTTTAATTTTAGAGAGGAAAAAGGGGTAAGTGATATCAAAAGAAAACCGGAAGCAAGCAATGTCGAGATCTTGATACCCAAAAGCTATAGATCGGCAATTGAATCTCCCCAGTCCGATAAATGGCAAGAGGCCATGAATGATGAAATAGCTACAATACAGAAGAGGGGTGTCTGGGACTTAGTGCCTGCACCCATCTCACAACAAAAAATAATCGGAAGTAGATGGGTTTATACAATTAAGAAGGATGAAAGGGGAAATGTCAAAAGATTCAAAGCTCGCCTAGTAGCTCAAGGGTATACCCAGATAAAAGGGGATTCATATGATGAAGTGTTTAGCCCTGTGATTAATTTTAGTTTGATCAGAGCCTTCTCCATATTCGTTTGCATGCTTAAATGGTGCAACTGTGCTTATATATACCAGGATAAAGTATTAATGCTGGTTTACGTAGACGACATAATTTTGTTTGCTAAACAACAAAAAGATATAGACCATACTGTTTCACTTTTGAGTAAGGAATTTGATATCAAAGAATTAGGAAAAGTCAAAAGACTTTTGGGTGTGGAGTTTAAGGAGATAGAAGACAAATTTTATATACATCAAGGTGATTACATTGACAAAGTTTGTCAGATGTTTAAAAGGTTCAAATATCCAGTTTCCTCACTACCTATTGCAAGGGCGCGGTAGCCCATTGGTTAGCGCGCTGGAGTTGCACTCGGTAGGCCCGGGTTCGATTCCAGCCACTGCCAAAACTGCCGCCGTGTTCATGCGGAGTACGATCACGTTAAACATGTGGGTCCGAAAGTCCTTCCGAGAGGTTGGTGGTAGGGGAAGGAGGGTACGGTCCCTGTGGACGCCTCCCCCACTGGGTTCCGGTCTAAATTGGGTGGCACTTCCCGACCGTCCAAACAGTTACCTTACACCTTTCTGGTAGGTCGGACGGTCTGGGTTTCAACATCAACAACTACCTATTGCAAAGGGCAGCATCTTAAGCAAGATTGATTGCCCAATGAATGATAGTGAATTAACACAAATGCAGGGTTTCCCTTACAGAAGCTTGATTGGATGTCTAGCCTATCTGTCCAGTAGAACTAGACCAGACATATGCTATGCAGTTAATATTCTGTCTCAGTTTCAAGAGAATCCAGGGATAAAGCATTGGGATACATTATTAAAATTATTGGGATATGTTGAAAAGACCAGAGAGTATATGTTAAATTTGTCAAATATTTGTGATTTAAGGCTAAACTGCTACTCAGACTCAGATTTTGCAGCCAATAGAGATGACAGAGTGTCACTTGGTGGTATGTTATTCTTGATTGATAAAGTACCAATTTCTTGGCGAACATTTAAGCACAAGTGTGTTAGTCTGTCAACGATGGAAGCTGAATATGTTTTGTTGGCAGAGGTCGCTAAAGAAATGATATGGATGCAAAACGTTATGGAGGAATGTAAAACGCTAGGTTTAAAATTTAACAAAAATGATTGTATAATATTTTGTGACAACCAGGCAGCAATAAATTTTTCAAATTCCCCAATTGAGAATAGTAGAACTAAGCACATAGATATAAAGTATCACTTTTTAAGGAACTTAGTTGTAAATGAGTCTTTTAAAATTAACTTTGTCAATACTAAAGATAACGTAGCAGATTACTTCACAAAACCAATGACTAAAGATAGGGTTTTAAAATTTAGTAATGATATCTTTAAAATGTAAATTTAACTGTTTAAATAGAAATTTTACTTTAAAATTTTTACACATTTTCCAAAGTATAAATGGTTAGGGTATCTTATAATTTATTCCTCTCTCATTGATACAAATGAAATGTATCTTGAGTATGTATTGTTATGTGACAATGAACTGTTACTTTTCTCACATTACACTTGAAAAATATATATCCATTTTTACTACACGCATAATGCATTTTTTTTTGCTTATGTGAATAAAATATGTGTCTGAATGTACATCATTGATATAATTCACATGAATCATAAATTTTTTAATCTGTGCTTATCTCATATGTATGTTTACCTTCTGTATCTTTTATTATCATTGCCATTGTATTGGGTATTTATTGTGTATACTAGTCATGGGCTAACATAATAAAACTTAAATTTTTAATCTTAAATGTTAAATTTCATAGTTATGCACTAAATTTTCTACAAACTTGAATTTGATGTTTGGACTTAAATTTTTAATCTTAAATGTTAAATTTAATAGTTATACACTAAATTTTCTACAACTTGAATTTGATGTTTGGACTTAAATTTTTAATCTTAAATGTTAAATTTAATCGTTATACATTACATTTTTTACAACTTGAATTTGATGTTTGGACTTAAATTTTTAATCTTAAATGTTAAATTTCATAGTTATACACTATCTACAACTTGAATTTGATATGTATAATAAATTTTTTAATCTTATTAAATTTAATAACTATACCTAAATTTTCTAGAGCTTAAATTTTTGATATCTTTAGATTTTTAAATTTTAAATTTAATGTTTCTATAAATTTTCAAAGTAGTAAAGAAATATAGCTTTCTTTAGTATGAGCTAGTACTTAAGAAGGGCAATAGTATAGTTATACTCAGTTTCTTTTTACTATGTTATCCTTAAACATGTAATTTAAAGAATGCTTATGATCTGCATAATAGAGAAGTGTACTTATTTGATTGTTGCCATTTTGAGATATAGAAAAAGGCTGTTCACTTTCTAAAATGTTATAAAAGTATTATAAATTTCTTTAATGTATTAAATTTTGTGTATGCATACATTATGTTTTTAGGATACTAAGGACCTTGACATTTTTTGGTCTTGATCTTTAGAGTAACCTTTTTGTTGGATAAGAGCATGGGCGCCGAGCATTGGTGTTTTTGCATGAGGGGGCCGATTGTTGGAAACTTGGTTTTGTTTACGTCGCGATTTTCGTTTCGCGGGAGCGTGACGTCATTATTCTAAATGATTTGTCCGTTCTCGTGAACGAATCGCGATGTGGACAAAACTGGGCTTATCATGCAAATCACCTTCTCGCCGCTCACGCATCCTGTTTTGCATATTCAGAGGGCATTGCCGACAACGGTTGTGTTCCGGAACGCACCCATCATTGGATATAAAAGCTGGACACATTTTTAGTTTAAGGTAGATCGATCGGTTAAGGGATCAATGCAGCGGACATATCTTGGATAAGATGGAGATCGCTGATCTCAGACGGATCTACATAGAGTCTTATTCGATGTAGCTGAATGTTAAGATAATGTTTATCTGTAGACGCGGATGTTTAAATTAAGTAAATCTTAAAGTTTTAGTGGTTCTCAGTTTAGGAGACCATGTTGTTCCGTGTTGTGGACTTTATGCAGTGTTAATCCGTGAAGTTTAAAGTTTTGCCGTAGCGTATGACCAGCTATATGCGGCATTGGGAAATGCATGTTGTTACGTAAGTTTGAAAAGTTTTTATTCTACTTACTCGTGCAAAGACTGCTTAAACCAAGAATGTGTCCAAGTGTGGAACCTTTTTCTGAAACCTTACGAATGAGCTTGAGAGCTCAAGTTTTTGTATATAGTATGCTTTGATTTGTTTTACATTGCCACAAATATATTGTAAACAAATGCAATGGATTCGCTTCTTAATAAAAGTGATTTGAACCAAAATGGAACTGTTTTTTCCAACACCTGTACAGTTAGTTGTATTTTTACAACTACCATTTGACATTGTTATCACCACGAATTCTGCTTATTTTCCAGCGAAATTGTTTAACTAGAATTCGTACCTCACTTCAAAATTTTTTTTTTATAACCAGAAGGTTTATCCTGTGCATCCTGACAGGTTATATGAATGAGCGTATCATCTTCTATAGTTCTTCTTCTATCAGCAGACACCACCTGCCAGCAACACCTTTCTGGTAGGTCGGACGGTCTGGGTGTCAACAACAACAACACATCTGAATGTAACTACCATTAGTACTTTTGTGTAAACAACAGTTGGGAATTTTAGAGTTGTAAAATCTCCCCACCCCTACCAAGTTCCAAATATTAAAAGCTTTTTAAAGTGAAAGCATGGAAATGTAAAATTATTGTGTACCTCCCTTGACAATATTGATCTGGGCTTGTTAGAACGTTTACATTCATTTCTTTCAGCAGCTATTTTTTGTTCAATATGTTGGTATTTTAAAGTTTGCTTTAATTTTATTTTAACTTTTTAATTCAGGGAAAGGATCTGATTTATCTACTCCTGTTTCATTGTCATCGAGTGGAACTACCACCGCAAGTACTACTACCACATCTGTTATTGGTACTTCTTTCAATTCTATTCAGTCACAGGCTGGAGTTAATAATCATACATCTCCGAGACCAAGCATTTTAAGAAAGAGATCCAGTGAAAGGTATACCATGTCAATCCTTATTAACTTTTAAAATATTTTGTTTTATGACAATTACCTTTTAATTTTCAAAGATTTTAAAGGATTAGTACTTATCTTTAAATTCCTGAAAAAAATAATTATGTCCTGACATTTTACTATTTGCCCTAAAATTCCTGAATGTTTTACATGCGCTACACAATCCGACCGCTTTGCTCACTGTTTTATTGGATATCATGCTCTTTGCATGCTTTTAAGTAAAATTCAGGACTTTTAAATGATGTCGCTTAATTTATCGCTTTTAATTTAAATAGCATATTTCAGCATTTTAAAATAGAATCATATATTCCAACATTTAAAAATAAAATTGGACATTTTTGTGCTTATAAAATTGCATAGTTTAGCATTTAAACATAAAATCATGCATTTTTGGTCTTTTAAATAAAATCATGAATCAAATTGAAATCAAATTGAAAAGTAAGCATAATTAAATCAAATTGAAAATTTAAATCAAATCACAAATTCTAGCTCTTTTTCAGAAAAGTCATGAATTTTATCACTAAACTTTACTAAATATCACTCAAATAAACTAACACTTTACTAAAACTCAATATCAAATTTTAACACTTTTTCATAAAATCCTGAATTTTAGCAGTTTTAAATAAAATTGCATATTTTAGCACTTTTAAATAAGATTGCAAATTTTAGAACTTTTAAATAAAATTTTGAACTTTGACATTTTTTATAAAAATTAAGTAAAATTGCAAATTTCAGTGACTTTAAATAAAATAATGTATTTCAACACTTTTAAAGAATATTGTAATATGCTTTTAAATCAAATCTCAGACTTACGTTCTTTAAATTTTATGAAATAATTTTGCTAATACACCATTCAAATATTTTATTGTATGTGGTATACTATAAAATATTATAATATATCCTGAAATTGTTCTAAAATTTTGTAAAATAGGTGTCCAGAAATGTTGATTTGCTGCCTGTACTGCCACTTTACTTATAATAACATGTAATTTCTCATTTGAATTTTGTACTCATTGTAAAATAAATTGAAATTCCCTTAATAATATTTGATTTTCAAAATGACTTTTAAAATGAATATGCATTAAAATTTGCAATTTTTCATTGTTGCTGTTTTTAATATTGCCACAATTTGTTATATATTTGCCAAACTTTCTAAAAATGATCATATCTTGATAATAGTTTAATGCTATGGAAATAGTTTAATTTGTTTCCTAATGCAAAATTACAGATAAATCAACAAATTATTACAAAGAACATAGTTAGGCATATAATTTTGACCTTTGAAACAACACCTTTTGGCAAGATATCAGGGTTCTCATGGTCCTTGAAAATCACTAAAAAGTGCTTAATTTTTATTTTGGTTTTCAATTTTTTTACAAGTACTTGAATTTGCAACAAGTTCCTTGAAAATCCTTGAAATTTTTTTCTCCTCATTCTTACAATGTGAATCAAAACCATGTTTCATGAGTTAGTTAATTTTGCCTGAAAATTTGGCAATTCTTATGCATTTATAAAATACAGCTTATATGCTTATGCTATATTGTATCTTTGAACATCGAAAGTCTTAATTTTAAAATCTGAATAAAATTGGTTCTGAAAGCAGTCCTTGAATAAAATATTTAGGCCCTTTCTTTTAGTTCTTGAGCTCCTAAGTTCTTGAATTTTTTGGAAGAAAAAGATTGGGAACCCTGGGCATACTATTAAATGAATTTATTTCTTAAAATATAGAGCAACCAATTATATAATATTAGATGCTGAGGTTCACTCTAAAGCTTAAAGTTCCCTCTCACCAGTTGCCACATGGTGATTAAACTTGAAAAACTGGTGATTAACGAAATCCTGACTACCGGCCAAACTGTGTGATAGTGTAGAATGTCTAATCTCCCTAAACAATCCCACCTGTAACGTGAGAAAAATCTGTCAACAAATGCTATGATACTGCTACGTCTCTCCCGTAGTTTTTCCCCTACGAGGCGATCATAATTTATAGCATTTATTGCCGACAATGAGTGCAATCCGCATTCCTATGCTCTCTACAATGAGCTAAAGTTCCCCCATTTTTACATGCTGTACTAACAGATATTTCATCATTTTTACATCTGACTCAAATTTAAAAGGGTTTCCGAAAGCGGATGCACAAATGAATTAAAAATCACTCGCTAAAATAAAACTGTTGCCTGAAACTCGTCCTCGCTATTTCCAGCTTGTGAATTTATTTATTGGCTAAATATTCATTATAATATATTTTTCATAATGAAAAATTAAAAGAATTAATCTATATGAACGAGTTTTGGGAATATGCTGCATCTCGGGATCCGCACGAGCTAACTAAATCTGGGCGCCCGGCATGAAAAAAGAGTATAAACCTTGGGGGATGGGGGGAATGCTTTTCTGAGCTGAATTGCCGATATTGCAATGTTATGTATTATTGTTCTACTTTAACCTACATATGAATGGCGCATAAACAACCATATGGAAATTATGAATTTGTGAAATTGGTTAAAATAGCGCGTTTGAAGGATACTATCCTGGACGTACTTCGTATTAATTTTGAAGCTAGATCATGAGAATTTCACAATTTTTAAAATATCAATGTACGACAGTTTTTTGCTAGGAGAAATTTCAGATTTCCTTTTACAAATTATACTCTGTTTTAAGTTATTAATCTCTCATCGATGATGTATAAAACAATGATGTATGGATTCCTAAAATGTTTGCTTAGTTGTGTTTCCAGAAGTGCTAATTGTTAACAAGTATTATACATTCAAAGTTAAATTGGTTCCATTTTCAACTCGCAGCCAGAGGCAGTTCACGCCCCTTTCCCCGTTGATTGGAAAATGTGAGTATTTCAATAAAGCAGCGTGTTTCTAGTGATACAAAGTGCCATTTTTCATAGCTGCCAAATCTCCCTATTTTTCCGGGAGTCTCCCGAATTTTGAGGCAATCTCCCGAACTCCCGAAAAATTCCTAAATCTCCCGAATTTTTACAATAATTAGAAAAATCCCTACAAAAGGGATTTTCCTAAGAAAATCCCTATGTTTTTGCAAAAAATCCCTACATTTTTTTTTATAAGAAAATCACTCACTGCAATATTTTCATTCTCAACGTGGCTGTGCACTTTGAACAGGTTAACGAAAAATAAAATTTCCCATGAGCCTCGACTGAGGAAATGACTTCATATGGTTGTTCTGCTAGTAGCTGTCGTGAAGCGAAGTGGCTAGAGTAAGTATATCGATAGCTCCGCTTGAGAAAATCGTAATCGTATCTGACGTCGAGTGTTTATTTTTCTTTTCCGGCTCCATTGTTCTTGAAATCGAGATTGACGCTCGGGGGACAATGCAAATTATTTGATTTCGTAACCATGTGCTCTATATTTGTGATTCTGAAAACTGGTGTTTGTAATTAGAATGAATTCGCAAAAGCAAAAAAAGTATCTTTTACGTTTTAAAGATGCATATTCTACTGAATTTTCATTCATCAAATGGTCAAGAAAAGGAGAATCTTTTGCCTTTTGCTCTGATTGCGGGACTGACATAAACATCGCACATGGCGGAAGAGGTGATATTGTGACTCAAATAAAATCAAAAAAGCATCAAGCTAACGTCAAACATCGGGAAAAGAATTCGAAAATTGAAACTCTTTTCTCGCCATCTGAAGATTTCAGTGTTACCCGTGCTGAGTGTTTGTTCACGGCCTTTATTGTGGAACATAATTTGCCTCTTAGCTGTGCGGACCATGTGGGTCCGTTATTCAGAAAGATGTTTCCAAAATCTGAAACTGCAAAAAAATATGGTTCGGCACGCACGAAAACCACAGCTATAATGCAGTTGATGGCGCTAGATCAATCAACGTTAATATCACGCTTGCAAAAACAACCTTTTGCTGTTGCTACTGATGAAAGTAATGACGATGAAAAATTGTATCCCATCGTAGTAACATATTTTAATCATGTTACTTCACTTGTTGCAAGTAATTTGTTGTGTGCACCAGCATTAAAAGGAAATTCTACAGGTAGGAATATTGGCAATTTTATAATTGAAAATTTGGTTGCTAAAAATATACCTCCAGAAAACGCCATTGCGTTTGGCTGTGATAATGCTAATGTCATGATTGGAAGTAAAAATGGTGTTGCTTCAGTTTTATCCGAATCGCATAAAGATATAATGATTATGGGATGTTTGTGTCACTTAATTGATATTGCCGCAGGTCGTGGATTAAACTCTTTGCCCATAAACATTGACGAAATCTTAGTCGATATTTATTATTATTTAAAAAGAAGCTGCAAGAGAAAAGATAGGTTGAAACAGCTGCAAGAACTCCATAATACTGAAATAAAAAAAAATTCTGAAGCATGTTGAAACACGGTGGTTGTCTGTTGGACGATGCCTAAGTAGAATATTGGAACAATGGGACCCACTATTAAGCTTCTTTGACGAAGAAACTGCATCTTGTAGCAATAAAAGATGTGCTTCTGATGCTAACTTAGATTCGTACAGAATCCCAAAAGTTAAAAAAATGTCAACTCAGGCTTCCGGAAATCTCCCATCCTCGCCGGGTTAAAATTCGACGAGGACGACCAATTTTCGGAAGTTGCCGTCCTCTCGGACGGCCTTGAGATTAGAGATTCCGTAAAAAAAAATAAATAGATAACAAATTGTTGTCATCGTAAAATTGTGGAGAAAGCCGCCCTTTCCCGTGCCATGAATGAAAATTGAAATGTCGTCACCTGCAAATCCCCCTAGTGTGTGTGCATTATCAATGCCTTCTTTCTAGGCGAGCTGTCAGATCTGAATTGTAACCACAGGCGCTAGTTATTTTTTCTCCCCTCATCCTCCACCCAGTGAATCCGATGATCGCACGAAAATGCGATAGCGCACTCACGATCGAAGTGACAGGTTCACTTCTCCTTTTCAAGGTCTACATGTGCGGAATTTTCGGATTTTCACAAGACCGACAATACCAATGCTTAAATCCAGACCAAGCTCGAAGAAATTTATAAATGTAGAATGAACTCGGCCTGAAGATAACTGCGTCTCAGCAGGCCCGAAATGATTTGTATTCAAATATGTTAAAAATAAATTTGTCAAAATTTTGTACGGAGAATTTAGTTTGTTTTCTTAAACATTTATCTTTACATAGCTGAAATAAAATCAATAAGTTCATGCATTCAATTTAAATCCATTTTAAAAATTTTCAAAAGAAATATCTTCGGCCCGGTCGTAACGGGCGTTTAAAAAAAAAAAGACTCAACCCTGCCCGAAACAATAGAAAACTCAAGTCCAGCCCGGGCCTAAGCCCAAATTCCCATTTAACTCTTTAAAACCCAAACTATAAAATTTTCATTTGCTGTAATAGACGGGAGTAAGTAACAAGTTTGAATTTTTGGAATGGATTCTTCTACTTTCAGCCAGAAGTGTTTTATTTTCTTCCCCACTTTGGTTTCAACTTTAAAACTAAAACGTTTAAAATTCATTCATGGCATTTGTTCCAGTTGTTTGGCAACTGAAGTTAAAGTATGAAACATCTATTTAGTCCAAGAAGATTTTAATTTTGATGACTGCATTCCCTAGAAATTAAGAGTACTGTTTAAACTGTTTAGAGACAAGAGGATTTATATGATTATTTATTTACCACGCCTGCAAGTTACCAAACATTGAAAAAAGGAGCGATTGCTTACATATCTTACCCCTTTGCCCCCACCCATAGATCGGAATTCCGCTGGTCCGAGCCATTATCGGAGACTCCGCGTCGACGACTTTCATCGCGCTGTGGGGGTGGTGTATGAATATGTAGTTATCACACTTCATCGTGAGGCAGTTGGTTCTAATTTATTATTGTTGTGCGATGTATTTAAACACATATATTAAGAAATATAAAGTGAAAAAAAAAATTCTTAGCAGGACGGGTAAAAAATTTCGAGGACGGGTAAAAGATTTCAATAGCCGCCCTCGCGGACGGACTAGATTTTGCCGATTTCCCGAAGCCTGTGTCAACTGTAAACAATACAGGGAATGAGATAAAGAAAGAAACATCACACAATACTTCAGATCCTTCACATGTGTCAAAAAAACAACCAGCATTAAAAGTGAAACATAAGCAAAATGACAAAAAAATTAAAACAAATGAAATAACTGAAAATAAAGTAAAAGGCTGTTCATATGGAAGTTGGAAAGAAAGAATTCATGGTTTTTTATCTTCAGATTTAAATAAAGCATTCTGTTTATTTTTGCAAAATATTATACCAGTATTAGAAAGAGCATGCACTCGGTTACAGTCACAGCAACCTTTGATTCACATTTTACGATCATTAATTTTGGATTTATTTAAAGAACTACTCTCGAAATTTCTAAAACCAGATATTGTGAGAAAATGTTCATCACCGCTAAATGTAGATTATCATAGCCGCTACCACCAAAAAGATGATAATGAAATAGTAATAGGAAGTCTGACTTCAAAGGTTGTTGATTCATTAGTGAAAGAAGATAAACTTTCTTTTTAAAGGTGAGAAAATATTTTATTACTGTTTTAAATTATATTTATCATTCTTTCCCTCATAAAAAAGATATTTTGATTAATGCTGAAATTTTGAATGTAACAGCTATTGCCTCGGCTGATTTTTCAAAGTTAAAATTCTTTGTTGATAAATTTCCTATAATTTTATTGAGAGAAGGAAATGAAACTAAAGAAGAAGCTTTAGATATTTTGCAGTCTCAATTTTGTGAATTGCAGCTGGAGATTCTGCCACCAAGTATCAAAGAAGAGCAAAGGATTGAAACTCAGTGGATACTTATTAGCTATATAAAAAATGCAGTAGGTGAGAAAAAATATGAAAGATTAGCAAAAGTCATGTTATCCTTATTAGTTATTCCACACTCTAATTCCGGCCGACCAAATGGTTGCTCTTGTCCTTGTCGACGAGTCGGTCGGTCTGGGTCTTCAACACTCTAATGCAGAATGTGAAAGGATATTTAGTCAAGTCAAGAAAATTAAGACTGACTTTTGAGCTTCACTATCTAATGAAAACTTAGAAAACTTGTTAGTGACTAAATGCGCCAGAAAAACCAAGTGTTTTGAAGAAGAATTTAGTAAGGAGTTCTTAAAAAAAGCAAAAGCAGCTACTAGTTTATTTTTAAGTAGTAAGAAGGATTGAATTTGATATTTTTTAATTATATAGAACTTTTACGTGCTGTATTTTTACTTACCAAAAGATTTCTTTCATTCAATATTTTATCTGCAGAGAACTGTTTTTGTGTCAAAGACATGTGAATGATTATTAAACAGTAACCAATGACATTTTTCTTTATGCATCATATACAGTGTAATGAACATTGTTATAGACTCTGATGAGAATAACTCTTAACGAATGTGCTTATTTTTTAAAAGATGTTTTAATTCTTTTGTATTCGTTGAAATTAAATTGTGTTTATAGATACAATACAGATTGTTTATCATATTTGTTTATTTTTTATGGTGCAGTTTTGTAATAGAGGGAAAAAAAATCCCTACTCTGTCTTGAAAATTCCCTTTTATGCTTTCTGTAAAAAAAGAAATTGTTATCGCGCTGTGCGATTTTTCGACTTTTATCGTGAATTGCAAATATTTAAAAATCTCCCTAATTTTCATTTTCCAAGGTTGGCAGCTATGCATTTTTTAAATTCAAAATACTGAAATATTAAAAAAAATCAAATTTCTTTAAAATCGTAAAGAATTTACTTGTTATGAAGTAAACATATTGGGGAAATTTTAAAATAAAAAGAGTTCATAACGTACGATAATATAATGGAAAAAAAGACTGAAATATCACTATCGCAATGATTGAAAAATTAGAGTAAATGATCAAAATATAAAAACAAGAATATTAATGTATTAAAAATTGCCAAAAATCATTGGTAAAACCCTCTAAATTAAAGCAAAATTAGTGGACAGGCTTCTTAAAAATAAAAGAGGAATAAATAATAGTGAATGCTTCGTAAACTTGGAAAAGTAAAAAATTAAAAAGATCAGGAGGAGAAAACTTAAATGAATTTAATATTTCCTCCAAATGTATTTGAATGCTTCATGATAAATGAATTTTTTTTATGATGTATTGGAAAACAAATATTATAAAACACCTGAAAAGGCCTATAATGAAAATCATTGGCACGATTAAAAATAATTAGTAAATATAAATGTTTAAAATATTCAAACAATGGATAAATGGAAAATTTAAATGCAAAAAACTTTTTAGAAATGGAAAAGATGGTAATATATATATATATATATTTACAAAGTGAACACTTCCATTTATTTAGGCTTAGCCCTTTTTCCACGTGTATAGCGATATAGCTTGTTTTATAAAGTTTTTCTTTTTTCGTTTCCATACCTTTGAATGTTGTTGATTTTCTATAACTTGACAGCTTGTGTTTTATATTTTTTCCACTTGATTGATGATTTGCTGTATTATATTTTATTCTGTGGGTGTTTTAGAAAGTTAGGTTTATCATGTTGCATCTTCTTACTTTTCATACATTGGATTTTCTATCTACTATTATTATTGAAATCATTTTATTTATGAGCTGCATTTGCGCAATAAATTAAATGTATTTAGCATTTTCAATCCATTTACTTAATAACTAAATTCTTTATTTAATCATATTTGCATAGTATCCTTCATATTTTAGTAGTATATATATATATATGTGTATGTATATATATATATATATATATATATATATACTTGAATTGTATTTTTATTTTATTTTTTATTTTTACATAATTCTTATTATTACATTTCAAATATATATATATATATATATATATATATATATATATATATATATATATATATATATATATATATATATATATATATATATATATATATATATAGCGACACTGATTTATAGAAAATAATTAGTTTTAGAGAAAAAAAACACTTAAAATAAGTTTTGAAAATTTATTAAATGTTAAAAATGAGAAGATAGCAATAATAAATGCATGTTAACAGTATTACTCATTAAAAAATTTAAATATTTCTGTGAATTTGTCATGTATTACTATCAAATAATAATAGTAAATTTTGTATTTTGCCAATATCTTAAATGTTCCCCAATTTTTAAAATCTTCCTCCTCCTCAACATCCAAATAGTAGATTGTATAAAAGTAGAACCGCTAAGGGGAGTTTTCTTGCCAACAGACATATATTATAGTGATACCTTGATAAAGTACTCATCAGCTCAAGACATGGGAAGGATTGATTGTGTGACTTATGTCTACTGTACAATAAATCTATAATTAAGTACTGAGTAATAAGAGCAAATTTCTAAATTATTATAAAACATACTTAAACACAATTTTACGTAACATTAAGCAACTTGAAAAAACCATCGCACATTTTGCAGTTGTCAACAACTGGCTATTAAACTTCATGAACCTACCGGCCAGTGGCTACTAACTAAAAATGGGAATTTTAAACTTTAGTTTACTACCTGTTGCTCTCCAGAGTACTTATGCTCATTCGGTTAGTGCTGTTCTTCGTCATGACGTATTGTTAATTAATGAGTTCATGTTCAATTTCAAAATTTTGTTAATGAAATGAGTGATTAAAATCATTTGATGTTAAGTTGATAAATTAAAGAATTTTGAAATTGACATTTTTATAAAAATTAAATCTCTAATTGTGATAAAATCATGTGCTTCTATAGCATCCATAGTCTGTAATATAAAAGATAATAAAATTTCTCTCTGTTTACAGATAGTATTAAAATTTTTTCAATTAACCCAATATTTTTGTGCAAATACTGTAGTTTTTAATTTTTAGTGACATCCAACGAGTTTACATTGACATAGGTTGTTATACTTACATTTAAACATCATTAAGTCTTCATAAAGACTATGTAAGAAAATGTACTTTGGGAAAGTGAGATATAGGTTTCAAAAAGTTTGAAAAGTGCATTTAACATAATAGAATTTTTTCAGTTATTTGAACTTCATTTGAAATTCTAATTTTCAGTCGTAATTTAAATCTGTTGTGTTAAAAAATGGCAAAATTTATCATTCAGGTCTACAAAATTTTTTATTTAGTTACTCCGTGGAAGAAAAGACTGTGTTGGTTCTCATTGAACATATGTGTCGGTGTTCCTTGATAGATTTTCATATATTATTGGGGCTGCCTGGTAGTAAAAAAGTTCAGAATCTATGAGGCTTCATGTTTTGTAATTTAGTGTGCTTAAAGTCCTTTGTTTTGTGAATCTAATATAAATGCAAATCATGCCATTATTTTTTTAATTACTATTTTAAAAATATAGCTGAAATGATATTTCGTTTAATCTTTGAAGCTGTTTTTATGTTTTAAAGTATTTTATTTTTAAAATTTTTATAATTAAAGGAATAAATGCATTTAAAACATGAATAATAAAACAATTAAAATATTTAAATATCAGCAATTTAAATTAATGGGCATTTGTAATGTTCAAAACTTAAAGATTGCTTTTAAATATTTTATGTATTGTGATTTTGAAGTTGGTGTGAGAAATATATGAAAGTTTGATGTGTGAATTTTCTTTTTTCTTTGTTTAGTATATGCAGCATAGCAAAGAAGAACCTGACTAGTTCTTTATGTACTACTGAACCTGCTAGTCCTCGTCCAGATATAAGCAGTAATGTGAGCTTTACTTCTGTACTATCTCCAAAGCCAATCATGTGAGTAAAATATGTCTTATTTTCTTGTTATTTTTTACTGTATTCTATATAACAATGGTCTTCAACATTTTATAATCCAAGGGCCACCTTTGAGTCATTTAGAGACTTGTAGGCTGCAAATACAAATACAAGGATCATTTATCTGGTGTCCCGATATCCTGAGTGCTTTAAAAACTGGAATTTAGCAGAATGATGCCAAATTTGTCACCAACAAACATTTTTGTGCGAAAAATTGGACAAATGATATTTTTTTTTTAATCCTGTCAAATGATCATATGTGCCAACTACTACCAATTTTTCATGTTTTCTGTGGAAAATGTCCTCATAATACGAATTATGTAATTTCCATATTTTCCTATGAAAACTTTCCGTTGCCAGTTGAAAAGTTACAGTCATAAGTGATGTCAATCCATACAGCAACAGGACTTTACATCCACGTAATTCAT
The DNA here is from genome assembly GCA_951213105.1 of Amaurobius ferox. Taxonomy (NCBI): domain Eukaryota; kingdom Metazoa; phylum Arthropoda; class Arachnida; order Araneae; family Amaurobiidae; genus Amaurobius; species Amaurobius ferox. The sequence continues at coordinate 110,041,829 of OX578136.1, forward strand.
TTATACGAAGTAGGATTCAAAAGTTCCCAGACTGAGTCTATAACTTAAAAAAAAATATTATCAATTAAAATGCTGAAACACATCCATCTTCGAAATAAGACCCTTGCGTAACAACACACTTTTGCCATCACTTGTAAAGGTCATCAAAACATTTCTGGAATCCATTTTTAACAATGTCTTTAACTCAGCCGGCGATGCACTTTTAACTTCATTTGTGGATTGAAATCGACGACCCTGCAAGTGACTTGCCAGTTCAGGAAATAAGCTGAAGTCGCAGGGGGCGAGATCAGGGGAGTAAAGAGGATATGGCAAAACAGTTGTTTGCGTTTTTGCAAGAAAGTCAGCGACGAGGAGGGATCGGTGTGCAAGAGCGTTGTCCTGCAAAAACACTCATGATCTGATCCCTTTTGGTCTTTGGTTAATATGCGGGGAACGATGTGTTGACACACCCTATGCATATTAAGATCCTTAGTCAGTATCCGATGACCTTGGATATCCCAATTGATTCTGCTATTTCCACTATTGTTTGCTGACTGTTCCCACGTACCATCGGAGAAACTTGTTTTCAGCGGTGCGGGACATCTGCGGACGGCCAAAGTGTTCGTCGTCATCGGCACTTTCCCTGCCTTCTCTGAAACTTCGATGCCACTCTAAAGCTTGAACTATACATGAACTATGCATTGAACTATACATGAAATTCGTTAAAATTAATTACAAAAAATTTAATTGCCATAGGAACCCCTTGACGACCGACAATGTAATTTGGCACACAAATAGTTCCTTAATGTTTTTAAAACATATATTTTTTGAAAAAAAAACAGTTTCTCTTTTTTAAATTTTCAAAAAAAAAAAAATTATTTTTTAGTTTTTGTTTTAATTGGAGTTTTTCAAAAAATTACAGAGTTAAAATACCATAATCATGTTGTATATCAATTTAAGACTCATCGAAAAAAAAAAAGAACGGCACCAATTTGAGCTCTCAAATAGTTTTGTCAAATAGTTTTTGATTTACTTAAAGATTTCAAAACTTTGTCAGATTTGGCTTTTTTAAAAAAGTGAATAACTGAAAATCTAAGAGCCCCAAAAATCTGAAATTTTACAGTTATATATCCTTTTACAGTTACATATCCTTGGTGAATGCAAATCTCGATGTTTAGTTTAGGGCCCCTTTTGCAAGCAACTGTGGAGGAATTGTTGGCTTATTATTTATCATTGTTTCAATCATTTTCATTTTTTTTTTTCAGAAGAAGTTGTCCAAGTTCATACGACGTGAAAAAGTTATCACATGTAACATTATGTCCATTCAAACCTTGAACGAGATCGTTGACAACCCTGAGTCCTTGGTTTCGTTCTGGTGCAGAACCAGGCTTCTTTCCAAAGTAGGGCTGTATATTCCAGACATAATTGGTAGCGTTGTCACAAAGTATCCAAAATTTTATGCCGTACATGGCTGGTTTCATGGGTATGTACTGGCGGAATGAGCACCTTCCTCGGAAAGCTACCAATTGTTCATCCACAGTAACGTACATTTTAGGGTTATAAAATTGTCACAACAATAATAATTAATAGGGGCATTGTCACAGCAACAATAATTGAATAATATATTGGATTTTATATATTTTATTTTTCCTATGCACTAAAAATTCAACATGGGTCAGAATTGACCCGAACGACTTATGTGTTACAATTTTTACTGTAACAACACTACCATTTGAAAAAAAAAAATTACACATAACTGAATATTTACTACGACTATGAAAACAAAGTCACAAAATATTTTTGAAAAATCCCCAAAAATATAATAGATCTATTCAAAATAAATTTGATTTGGGTCAAAAAAGACCCGAACACTGTAGGAAGGTTAAAAGGTTTACAACATTTCATTGAAAATATAGTCCAATGTTCCATGTTTTTTTTACCTGCCATTTTTTAATTTACTGGTTTATATTTAAAATAATTCTTCTATGGTTTAAGTAATTCTTTTATTCTTGAAATAATTACCTAAATTAAGAAATACAAGGTTTCAGATTTTTTGGGTTCTTAGTTTTTCAGTTGACTTTTTAAAAAAAGCCAAATCTGGAAAAGTTTTGAAATCTTTAAACAGTTATAGATAAAAAACTATTTAACCCAGAGAGTTCAAATTGATGTCGTTCTTTTGTTTTCGATGAGCCTTAATTTGATATACAACATGATTATGGTATTTTAACTCTGCAATATTTTGAAAAACTCCAATTAAAATAAAAACTGAAAAATAATTTTTTTTTTTGAAAATCTAAAAAAGAAGAAACTGATTTTTTTTTTCAGAAAAATATATGTTTTAAAGTCATTAAAGGACTATTTGTGTGCCAAATTACACAGTCGGTCATCAAGGGGTTCCTATAGAAATTAAATTTTTTGTAATTAATTTTAACGAATTTCACGTATAGTTAAATGCAAAAAAAATAATTTTCATAGGAACCCGTTGGCATCCCATTATGAAACTTGGCATACAAGTAGTCCATTAACATCTTTAAAGCATATATTTTTTCAAAAGAATTAAAAGGAGTGTTTTTGAGATTTAAAAAAAAATGTTTTTTGAAGTTTTTCAAAAAATTCAAATTTGAAATAGCATAGGCATGTTATATATCAAATTAAGGCTCATTAAAAGCAAAAGAAAATGACTCTAATTTGAACTCTCTAGGTTAAATAGTTTTTGGTCTACAGAAGTTTAAAGATTTCAAAACTTTGTTAAATTTGGCAGATTTTGCTTTTTTGAAAGTCAATAACTGAAAAACTAAGAGCCCCAAAAATCTAATATTTTACAGTTTTTATCAGCTTTACTGGTACTACCGCTGTACCAAAAACTGTCGATTTCCATGATGTCAAGGTTCAGACCATTGGTTGATTTGACACGGAATGACCCAGTTCCTAATGCTACTAGATTTCAAAGGTTGTACTAAAATGTAAATTTTTAATTTTGGTTTCCTTTTCATAATATTATTCTTGTACTAAAAGAAAAGCAAAATTAAATATTCATGTTTTAGGGGATTGGCTGATATAAATTAACAGCTAACGTAATCTTTTTTTATTTAAGAGACATTTATGTTGAGTTCTGGATGTAATTCCTATTGCAGATATGTTCATTATTTACATAGTTGATTGAAAGGTAGTTTCAATAGGATTTGGTTATAATGAGCAGCTTGGAATCCACTAATTTGCTCTCTAGTCTGTATATTTATTAATTCCTTTTTGCAGCAGAGCTATCCGTAACTTGAAGTACATTCAATAAGTATGTGGCCACGGCTAGGTTACAATAGTAATGTGAATCACATTATTGGGCACCAATATCTGTCTGCTTGCATAGGTAATTCAAAAACCTATTTACATGCATTCTGGGAATTACAATATTCAAGGAAACCTTAACACATATTTTCTTGGGAGTACATTCCATTTCTTAGAAACATAGGTTCCATGCTCTTTCACTAAAACTATTCATAGAAATTCTGAATAATCTCTTTGTTTTCACCTCTATAGCTTGTTATTTATATTCTTTTGAGAGTTTTTTTAAGTGAGGAGAGGGAGACATAGACATTTATTCAAAGTGTCAGATGCATAGATCTTTGATGTGACCCCAAACCTATTATACATATACCATATACCATACTTAAACAATGTTAAGATTTTCTTTTATTTTGCTATCATTTATATTTTTTTGGCATTTCACTCAGTTTTAATATAATTATTTTTTAGTTTTATTATTTCATTTGTTTATACTCGCTAAAAGCAAACAAATCAGGCTCACATTGTACTAATTGAAAGTTCATAATATCCTCATTAAATTCTGTTCATAATATCCTCATTAATAAATGCTAAAATACTTTCAATATATAAATACTATACACTTATATAATTTTGTGTATTAAAATAAACGTTATTTTAGAAATTTGTCTTTTATCTTTTCTCATCTGCCATAAATGTATTTACCTTTCTTTTCATTTTTATAGTGAAAAACAGAAAGAAGTAGTTTCATCTGTCATTCCTGTGGTTTCAGAAAGTCAGAACCTTTTGATTCTTATTTCTACTATTTCCATAAAGAAAGAACCTGGAGTTTCTGAAAGTTAGTGTTATATCATTATTTCTACTCAATTGTGCTCTAATTCCTATTAGTCAAAATTTGTCATATTCTTCATATTCAAGTATTTATTTAATTTTTCATTAATAATTTTTTTCTTTTTTTATTTAGAGCAATATTGATGCCTTAACTTGCCTATATTATTTTTATTTTTAAACTTTTAGTTTGTAATTTGAAGAGTTTAATTCCAAAAGGGCCTAAATCACTTTCGCCTTTCTGTCTTGTATGATACAGCTACTGCATTGCCATTCATGGTAACTGATCTTGAATAGAAAGACTAAGGAATCCACACACAGCTTTGGTCATACTTATTGGTCATTAAGACAAGTTGGGTTTAATATGTGCTAAGATTCGTTAAGAGCAAGACTAAGCTATTTCCAAGGTAGGTATTAAGCCAAAGGTAGAGGATCAGTCTTAGTTAACTAGGCACTATCTATATTTACAGGCCATTCACATCTCTAAGAACTAGTTAAATCATATTACTATATCTAACTTAATATCTTCAGTAGGGCAATCACTACATTTAATATCTAAATAGGGACATTAGAGCTAATTAGGGCATTGATACATTGGTACCAATCTGATTAAGGTAATTGCATAGATATAGGTATATTGTATAGATTCATTAAAATTATACGAATATGCATTAACTAATAATACATTACACTAGTGCATTAAATAAACATTGCATTACAGATCATTACAAAACAATAACTATATGAACTCTGATGCAATAATATTATTGCTTAAATTGAACCTATGATATTGAACCTATGAATTGAACCTATGATACCTTGTTGAAGACTTTGTGTTGTGTTTGTGGCTGGACGTCTACCTGTTATCCCATCAATGAACAGCACTACTGTACTGTGTCATACATTCATAAATATACAACAGTTAACTGTGGCCAAACCAAGTATGAGCATGCCAGTGGCCGCTAGAAATCCCAGTACTGGGCTTCAACCAGGACACTATCCCACTTAGCATTGGACAAAAATGCTGCAGTATTAAACATTGGCACATATAAAGAATTAACTGGGCTAATTTAAGTATGAGCAGACCCATGTCTGCTAGAAACCGGCACCAAGCACCCTTGTGCAAAGTGAGAAATAAATGAAGGCTAGGAAATGAAAGGTGAAAGTGCAGCAGAGAAAGAATAGAAAAGGAGACACTTCTGTGCCATGGATGGGCAAAAATCTGTACAGTGAATTGCTTGCTACTGTCCTGGTGTTTCGTAAGCATTTAGCTAACATACTTGTCATGCGCCAAATGGTAGTTACAAATTTATTAGCTAATAATTGAATATTGAAATAATATTTACTAAAATTACATACTATCAAAATATTTTGATGTGAATAACATCCATGCTTGGAGTTTTTGTGGCAGAAATCGGAGTAGTACGAAAAACCTAAAGACTTTGGACATTTATACCTCTGAATCTAACAGTTAAAAGTATAAATAAGTTTTCTTGTCGAAAATATGGTCCAGCTTATGAATATATATATATATATATATATATATATTGTGAGAAACTTAAAAGTTTCATATTTTGTTTTGTTTAAAGAAATTAGGAGGTTAAATGTAAATGAACTTGCAGATCTAAAGATGTTTAATGATTGGTGAGGTTTGAACAGAATAGAGGGAAATATACATATTCAAGTATATATTTATGTTCTGCCAGGTAAGTTTAGAGATTAACATAAATGTAAAATCTCTTTAGAAATATAAGTTTGATTCATATACCAAGAACAAGTTAGTAAAATAATTTGATATTTTGACAGGAAATCTATGGTCGGTGTATTCAGAAGAAATTATGACAAAGACTAAAAATAGCTAGCTATAAACAGTGAATAAGTAATTTGTAGTGCTTTGAAAGCCTGCAGATGAAACAAATAAGTCTGAAAAAAATTAAATAAACTTATTGAACTTTACTGCAATTTCATTTTACAAAATATTATTCATGCAAAGCCATTTTAGCTCCATCAGACTGGTGCCACCACCAATTTTTTCCACAGATACTCAAAATGGTCATTCAATTTATAATATAAAAAAACTACACTTTATATGAGATTTTGTTCAGAAGTAATTAACTTTTAAAATGTAATTAGGTTAATCAATTCAGATTCGGTTTGAAAATTACTATATCAATACTGTTTTATTGGCTAATAAATTTTGCAACTATCATTTTCTTCTATGATCTACTACTAGTATATTTTTCTTTCAAAGATGAATGACCTGACATTTTTCAAGGGTACTTCAATTTTCAATAATATTAGAGCTCTTTTCCAAATGAATCTTTTCCCAGTTTTAAAATGCCATTTCATGATTTAAATGCCCAATGGCTAACAGTATTGGGGCACTCTTTATTATCCATTACATTCACAATATTGAGATATTTTTATAATCTTCAAATATTTTTCTTTTTATGAATTGGGTGCTTAGGGGTTGGAGCCTAAAAGTTTTCTCCTGAGCTCATTCATATCAAACATTGTCACACCACTTTAGATCTTATTACCATTCTTCCCCAATCATTTGATAATCTAATCTTCTATGATTTATTAAGTAGCAGCTCATCATTTTCCAGGGGCTCATTTAATATGAACATTAGTAGTGCAGATTTTTAATATGTAGTACCGATTTTATTAGAACCATTGATATTTTTATAGTATAATCATCCTAAACTGCAATCCTCATTCTTCCATCATTCTACCCCAATATCACTTAACTGCAATGCTGCCGCTGCTGCAATGTACAAGACAAATATATGAAAGTGATATATACCTTTTTAGATAACGTTCTTAATTTGCACTACCTTTTAAAATTTCAAAACATTGTATAATTTAAAATGATTTTTTATTTCATATTTTATGAACGAAAAAGCATTTCATTTGATGCACAATGCGATGTCACATTTACAAGATAATAACATAATCAAAATTGGGTACTTGTTGACTTTCAAATGCCATTACTCTGTTTAGAAACTATATTTATTTTCCCTTAGAGGTATAAATTACATTGCATACTTTGTATTGATATCTCGATATTGATGTAGCTATAGCTTTATCTATTCAAACAATTGACAACACATGTTTGCCTGTAATTTATTTTTTGAATAATATTTAAATTATGGTTCTGTATAGCGTTATACTTGAAATGATTATTGGTTTAAATCTCTACAAAATATAGCCATTCTAATGCAAAATGTTCTTAATATTAGCAAAAAATTTCATTAAAATATAATCCATGTTTCAATTAAAAAAATAAATGTACCATGCAAATCTACAGATTTCTTTAATTTGATTTCTAGTTTGTATTTTTGCATTGAGTATTAGCTGGGGTATTGAATGCACAGTTTAAAAACTTTCAAAATAATATATAAAGTATTTTTAAAGCTAAATTTAATTTTCATATAAACAAATTGTTTTCTTTGTGCATCTATTTTGGGTGTAACATGTTTTGTTCTCTTTGAATGAGATGAAATGAATTCTCTTTTAAAATTTATAGCAAGTAGTGCAGCTGTATTGATAGTATTATCTGCTATGAAGTATAATTTGGTGAAGCAATTATCTTCAAATTCAATTTATTTTTGCAGCTAGTCTTAGATATTTGTATACATGAACAGATGTGAACTTATTTATTGATTTATCATGTTTTGAGATAGTATTATAGCATCGGATTCTTTTGGAATATTTTACTGAGTTTTTTTTTTTCCTTATAATAATTTGTTATAGAGCAGATAAATAATTTTAATGAATTAATTTTCATTTAATTTAGTTAGAGATGATTTTCTATATTACTTTAAGCTATGTTAACCCTTTTGCTACCAGTGTGCCAGTGTCCATCATCATGGGCCAATTTTTGCATATCTATCATATATGTAAAATTAAAACCTGTTTCTTTGTCCCAGTTTTTTGAGAGAATGGTTATTGTCAATATGCATGTATTCTGTACTATTTGATTCCAATTTCTGTGAAGAATGCTATATGGATGGTCTTTTTTCAACTTTAGTGCAGTAAGAGACAATTTTATTGCGTATGTTATTCTTAATGCAAAGTGAAAATAACTAGCTATTGCTGTGTATCACAAAAATGTAAATATCTCATGCTTCAATTAATAGAATTGTTGATTCCACAGATAATTTAATTAATAGATTGGAAATCAAAAGATATTTATGTGACATCAATTATGTTTGTTGGTGTAACCCATATTGTAGAATGAACAAATAAATTTAATGATACAAAATATGACCATAAAAATTTTCCTTTTTGATATATTCATAATCATTTATAAGATAGCTATGTCAAGCGTGACATCACATGAAAATCATTTATAACATCATAAAATTTGAGTTTAAGCTTGAGCCTAAATTGTTAAAACTTTAATTATCGTTGGCTGACAAGACATGTAGGTATTTCAAGAAAAGGGATTTTTGAGTGATGCGAAATTATTTTTTATTGTTCTGGATATCACCTGAGTTCTGCTTTTGCACAAGGATGCCGTACTAATACAGTAATTGAAGAAGAGTTTTGAAAGAACTGTATTTTATGAGTAGGAGTTGTAGTAATGTTTCTTTTTCTGTAGTAGAGCAATAAAAATGTTTTTATTCAGTGAGTGAAGCCAGGCATTTTAGGTAGTTATTTTATACATTTGCAACCATTATCAACGCTTAGCTCTTTCTGCATGCTTCAGCAATCTTTGAAAAAATGGATTATGCAGTTTGTTGGTCCTTTGATCGATCATAAAATTTACATTTTAAGTTCTTGAAAAAATCTTGAATTTGAAAACAAAACCAATACTTTGAAATTACAACTATCAACCACTCCAAAAACTAAGGAATGGAAAGTTTTTCTAATACACATTTCAGAGTATATACTATGCATATACAGGGTGTCTCAAAAAGATTGAAACATGCTTTAATTCTTTACCTGTTGGAGATAAGTAGGCAGTGTAAATTGAAAAAACGTTGAAAGTAAGGTAGGAAATAAGACTATGTTAATGAAATAGTCGTCCGATTAATTTTCAAAAAGACACACTTTTTTAATTTTTATACGATCTCCTTAGACAAATTTGATCAATCAGAAAATTTTTATTTTCAATGCAACAAGATGATTAAAAAAAAACCACATATCTGTATCTTTAAAATCAACTTAATTATGATAAAGGAAAAAGTTCTGACTTATGCCACTTTCCTGTACCATGTGAAAGGCTTTTTCATCAGTGAAAATAGGGATCATAAACAAATTGACGATGAAAATTGTTTAGATAAAAAGAAAGTACTTAAAAGTACTTAATTATTGAAAAAGTATGTAATTATTGAAAAGTACTTAAGAATCCGTGATTGCATCGTGAGCCTATGCGGAATTCGCAAAAATGTCTCCTATGCATTATCCAGATTTATCTTTTTTGTGATATGTCACAAATTTACATTTCTAATTTGATATATGGTCCCCATTCACAATGTTCAATTTTCAATTAAATATAACTTGCTCAATTTTTAAGATACAGATATGCAGGGGTTTTTTAAGGATCTTGTTGCATTAAAAATAAAAATTTTCTGATTAACCAAATTTGTCTAAGGGGGTCGTATAAAAATTTAAAAAGTGTAACTTTTTGAAAATGAATGGAAGGACTATTTCATTAACGTAGTCTTATTTCCTACCTTACTTTCAACATTTTTGCAATTTACATTGCCCACTTATCTCCAACAGGTAATTAAAGCGTGTTTCAATATTTTTGGGACACCCTGTGTAGTCAAAAATTTCAATTTACACAGTTTTAAACATATTTTACAGATTTTTAAAATAAAATATATATGCTTATGAACATTTATAAATCAAAATTAAGAGAAAATCTTTTCTAAAGTAATTTTTTGCATATTGAGCTTTGTGATGTGTGTATGTTAAAAAACAACTTTTACTTTTGTCCTTTGAGTGTTGGTAGTGAAAGGGTTAAATTGCTATTTTAAAATATTTTCATTTCAAAATGCTTTAGAATGTGTTTTAAACTTCCATTTCCATTTAATTATAAGATTCTTTTGTTGCTTATCTAGCAGAATTTTTCTGTATTTTAAAATATGCTCAAAATTTACTGTGTAAGTTTACAGAAAATTTACTGTGATATAAGTTTACAGAAAATTTACTGTGGTGTGTATATGTAAATTTACTACATGGCTTTGGTTAAGTAGCAATTCAAAAAGCATAAACATACCAATAGATTTGCACGCTGCCACAAATGCCGCCGTGTTCATGCGGAGTACGATCACGTTAAACATGTGGGTCCGTAAGTCCTTCCGAGAGGTTGGTGGTAGGGGAAGGAGGGTACGGTCTCTGTGGATGCCTCCCCCACTGGGTTCCGGTCTAAATTGGGTGGCACTTCCCGGCCGTCCATACAGTTACCTTACACCTTTCTGGTAGGTCGGACGGTCTGGGTCTCAACAACAACAACAATGTAACTGGAAAACTAGAATGATATGGAAAGTTATATACAAAAAAGTCATCTTGGACTTCAGAAGGCTTTTCAGTTTTTCAGGACAGCAAGTTTTATATTGAGATATTTATACTTGATTATGTTTGGCTTATTCATTTTTTATGTTCAGTAGAAACAAGTTCTGGACTGTGTATAGTGTGCTTTTCCACTGTAGCTAGTGTTCTAGAAGCGAACCAATTTATAAACTTACACAGTTGTGAATGTTTATGCTGTATTATTCATAGAATTATTTAGGATTTACTTCAGAATTTAAGATGTACTTAAATTTACTTCAAATAAATTTTGGGTTGATCTATATTTATATATGAATAATATACCCTTCGTATATTGGATAACAAATGATTGTAATCATCATTCTTATTGAGCAGAAATTTAATTATTTGAGGTGTGTGGTCACACTGTGATACACAAAATGTAACTAAATTTAAGGGAATTTTGTTTTAAATTTATGAACTTATGAAAAGCATGGTAAAATTGAGTGGAGAATATTGTGAAAATAATTTCTTTAAAATGTGTATTTAAACACAATTTGTTTTTGCATATTGTAATGGTATTTTATAGAAACAACATTGTGTTTTTATTTATTTATTTTTTTATTATTATTATAACCTTTTCTGAATGTCTGATATCACAATATAGCTAATGTGGTGCCATATTGGTTACAGTGTTGGTTATTGGTGCCATATTGGTTACATATTTTTGGATGAAGTTTTAAGCATAGAGTTTAATTACTTGTAGCTCCATGGTCTTTATTTTTAAATAAAATAAATTATTATAGTATTGTGATGAATGAAATGAATGGGAGAAAGTTATGAATGAAATCCTGTTTTAATAGAGAGATCCAGGCATGTTATTTTTTCTATGACGTCATTTGAATTAATTTCAGTTGTTTTCGATGAAGTTTTTAAATACAATAAATTATCGTAGTATTATGATAGTTTTAAAAATATTACCATGGGATGTATCGCATTTTAGAGATATTTAAACCAGGCAATTTTTATTTCAATGCCGTCATTTGAATGAAGTTCATTTTTTTCAATGAAGGTTTAAGTTTTCAAATATAATAAATTAATGTAGTATTGTGATAAGTTTTAAAATATTACCGAGGACTGTATTGCATTTTAGACTTGTTTAAATAAAATTGCATTGAAGTTGGAAAGTGTTTCATAATCAATGCTTTAAGCATGATTGATCTTTCTTGTTAAAGTTTGCTTTGGATGTCACATTTTGCTACTTAGGTTCTAAAAAATCTTTAAGTTTGGCCACTTGACACAAGTATGTACCCTGTTTTTATAACATTTTGGAAGTCATAGTAGCGATTCAACAGTCTTTCTTTAATATAAAACCAGAAAATTGATACTTGTATAATTTGTGACACTCCGTTGTGCACTGATTTAATCCTAAATCTGGAAATGACAATGCTATGTGTTGTTGCTGTTGAGACCCAGACCTTTCGACCTACCTGAAAGGTGTAAGGTAACCGTACAATGCTATGTGTGGAAAACTTGTATATATTTACTAAAGGTTTTTTTTATTTCACAGATGGAAAAAACTTTATTTTTTAAACTGTTTCTAGTCCACAGAGTAGTTTTATATTTATTTTACCTATTTGGTAAAAACCTATTTAGTGTTGCACTTCTCTTAAAGATTTGTAGTTGTTCGATTTGATTTGACTTATCATGGGACAAATCCGAAGGTATTCCTATCTTTGCTATGCTGGTCAAAATATCAGGATTTGAGTCCTTCTCTGGGCTTATTGCATAAGTGTTTCCCAATGTATCATTAAAATACTTTAGTGAGTTGCTAATCTTAATCAGGCGCATTACCAAGTATATTTATCAATCAAAATATTTCAAACATGTTTTGCAATTTAGATGCATACAGTAATCATAAATACATATTTGATGATTTTAAGTATGACACTTTAATAAAATGTATTATACATAATATTGTGGCAATGAAATTTAGAGGTGTAGTGATGCTTTAATGCAGTCTTCTGGAAAAAACAAATACCCATGAAATTCTTAGCTAATCTACAAAATTCAGGAAATTTCTAGAACTCTCCAAAAGTTGCCAAGTTGGGGATGTTTTGCTAAATTTATTGCTAAACTCGGCGAATTTATTGCCAATGTCAAAGACCCCAGACTTCCAAATTACAATGGTTTTCTGTTCAGACCTTCAAATTATAACAATGATTTTCTGTTATATATTCATAGCAATATGTTGCAAATATGGTGAACTGAACTAACATACTTTTAATTAATTAATTTATAATATGATCCCATGATGTTTGTTCTGGCAAATGAAACTTCATGGAAATAATTTGCCTAATGGAAATAATTTACCATATTTATATAACCCTATGTGCTGATATAAATTTTATGAACCAGAAGAATTGCGAACATGATGAGCTGAACTAATGGCTTTTTAACACTTTACAACAAAGTTAAAAGTGTTTATGACTTTGTTCATTCTGTCTGTCTGTCTGTCCGTTAGCACGATAACTGCCGTAAAAATGACTTAATCGAAATGAAATTTTAGTATGTTGTTCAGACGGTCTGTAGGACCTATGGGAATATAAATGAATAATATCACCCAATTAGTTTTGGATTGAACCGGGATTGAAAAAATGAGCCCTATGGGACCTAATTTTTCAAACATTTTTTAAACGGATTTAAAAGTCACAAATTGCTTCGAAAATTTTAGGTAATATTAAAATTGTTCCATAAAATATATAAAAAAAATTCAGCGAAATATATTCAGCAGTTTTATAAATAAAAATTAAAATAATAATTACACCTCTTATATGAAACGATCATGTGACCATGATATGAAACGATCACATGACCCACTTCAAAATGATATATGGCATCCATCTTGTTTCAAAATCGTGATTTTTTAAGTTCTTTTTAATTCATATTGAGTGTTGTGTCCGTCCTTAAACTACTTTATTTTTGCTTAAATTCTGTGAATCTAAATACTGAAAAAACGCAAATACAATATATTTCAGTTTAAATGATTATCCAAATGCGATTATTTCTACAACTAAGCCTATTTTTCACTTATGTAAAATGTAAACAGCAAAATATATAAAATGAGTTGTATTAGAGTTGCTGTATTTTTTGAACACAAAATCATTTAGTCCAAGGAGTCTGCATGGCTGATATGAATGAAATATTAATTGATTTTATTAAAGAGAAGGACGATTTTTTTTCGATGAAGTTTTAAGCATAGAGTTTAATTACTTGTGGCTCCATGGTCTTAATTTTTAATTAAAATAAATTATTATAGTATTGTGATGAATGAAATGAAAAGGAGAATGTTATGAATGAAATTCTGTTTTTATAGAGAGATCCAGGCGTGTTATTTTTTCTATGACATCATTTTAATTAATTTCAGTTGTTTTCGATGAAGTTTTCAAATATAATAAATTATCGTAGTATTATGATAGTTTTAGAAATATTACCGTGGAATGTATCGCATTTTAGATATATTTAAACCAGGCAATTTACATTTCAATGCCGTCATTTGAATGAAGTTCATTTTTTTTAATGAAGGTTTAAGTTTTCAATTATAATAAATTAATGTAGTATTGTGATAAGTTTTTAAATATTACCGAGGAATGTATTGCATTTTCGACTTTTTAAAATAAAATTGCATTGAAGTTGGAAAGTGTTTCATAATCAATGCTTTAAGCATGATTGATCTTTCTTGTTTTAAATATATTAATATTATATTTCAGTTTCTGTGTATTGAAAAAAGTAATTAGTTTTCAAGTATGGAAATTATTCTTTGTTATATAGAAGAATAAAAAAGTTATAACAAGGAAAATATTATATTAAATTTTTTTTTGAGCTAGTTCTTTTCCTAGGCCCTAGTTGTTTTTCCTCATAGAAGACTTGTAAAAAATTATTATATAGCATCAAAATATGATCACACAGGATTCATTTTTTTGAACTCAGATCAAATTAATACACACTGAAAACTTGTTAAAAAAATATTTTTACTTTATAATTTTCTTTTGTCTGTGTTTGAATTTTCTTTATTAGAATTTAAAATGACCTTAATAATTTACTTATCTAGGATAATTATTATCATCTATGTGTCTAAATGTTGAGTCTGATATTAAAAATTAAAAAAGAAATCAAATCACTTAAAACTTAGTTAATCATACATATTTGATAGCTATCAATAAGTGAAAAACACTTTGTGTAAAGGATAAGGAAAACTTAATAACATATTTCAACACATGCTGCATTTTTATTTTATTTGTGCTTGATTATGTTGCTCAAGTTTTTCTTAGCTAGAAGTTATGCTTCAGAATAAGTAGCCAATTCCTTTATAAGGAAATCAATCTTAGTAGATGCACTTAGAATTACATATTAATTTATGAAAATTCCAAAATTTATTAACATTATTGTTATTTTCATTTACCATTATAATTATATGTATTTTAAATGCATGAAAACCTTTTTCTATTCTAGATTCTAGCTCTTCTATGGAACCGGTAGTGAAAGATACACGGCCAGTTGAAGCCTCCCCCCGAAAAAAGCCAAAGAAACAGTTATTGTATGTTATTAATTGTTTTGAGTGAACAAATGTTTTTGAGCCTAATATAGATTAAATTATCATTTTATTGTTTATTAGCCTTTGGCTCAGCAGACTGCAGGTTTGTCTATGCAATCTTTGATTATTACTAGAATTTGGTAAAACAAATGGCTAATTACACTTTATAGCATAAGTTATAATGTTATATAAAGCAAATAATAATTGAAATTAGTTTTATTGAAGCACAGTGGATATCAGCAAAGCTTCTTTTGCTATCAATTCAAGTCCATTTCTGTTGTTAATGTTGTTTTTCAGCAACTATTTGACCGATTGGCTTAAAATTTTGAAGATTTGTAAAATTCACCAAGTCATAGGTCGTGATGAATCCAAATTTTATAATTCAATGTGTAGACTGGGTTAATCGAGGTCAAAGATCACCACATGTATGAGATTCTTCTGTAGGTCTGCGAATTTCTACTTTTGTGCTAGTTTTTATTCCCCTGGATATTTCTGCTTTTCTCGCTTTATGCCCAAGAAATTTTCTTCTTTCTGCGAGTGAAAATATTTCCTTGCTAATTCCAAAATTTCTCTTCCTTAAACAAGGTGTTTGTCCACAAGTCACAAAAGTTTAAAAAAAATGATGATGGTCATCACTAAGTGAAAATGGTATGGAAAAAAGTGGTGACTTTAACCAGGTGGTCACTTTGGAAAAAGTGGTGACTTTAACCAGGTGGTCACTTTGGGAAAAGTGGTGACTTTTACCAGGTGGTCACTTTACCAGGTTTCACTGTATTTTAGGATTTATGATGAAACAATTTTCAATATTTTAAAATGTTATATTTTATTCAGGTGGCAATGTTCATTGATTGTGTGTTAAAATCAGTATTATTTTTGTTTTTTCCTCAATGTAGTGATTTAAGATCTTATAAAGAATTATATATATATATATATATATATATATATATATATATATATATATATATAATTCTCTACAAGAAAAGTCCTACTATATGTCTATATGCATGTGTGTCTGAAGCGCTTAGCAATAAATTTGGCGATTTTGGGGGAAATGTCAACAAATTTACAAAAACTCAGTATCAAGAAAAAATTAAGCTGACTTTAGACATTGCAATAACTGATTTAAAATTTTCTCTTAACCCTGTTATCAAATATTAAAAATATTAAGCAATTAGCAAAATGTTATTCAATAAAAACATTTTATAATTATCTTATGTATGCTTGGCATCTGAGATTCAATTTAGGAGCAGGTTCTTAGTTGATAAGATTTTATAAGTAACTTCTTTTTCCTAAAGTAAATTGCTAGGATTTTTATTGCCTACTTTTTATCATCACTGGGTTTGTGGAGACAATAAAATCATTGTATCAGTTATTAGCTACAGTGCTGAATAGTTAACAAAATTTTATTTGCAACATCAGAAGTTCTTAACCAGTAAGATTACAGCCCCCCCCCCCCCACCACCACCACCACCACCCCTCTATCCCAAAAGATTGCTCCATGGGTCTTTCCATGTTAATTCATTCAGGCCATGTCACCCACCAACTGAGATTTCCATGAAACTTTTTTTACTTGTTACTACCACCAAGTTATTAATCCATGTGGAAAACCCAGACTGCTCGACTCACCTGAGGGCATAGAGTTGCTATTTGAGTGGCCGGTAGTTATAAAGTTATTAATCCTTGCAAATTTTTTTTTCTGATTAGGACACATCCTTTCTGATATATAAAATGTTAAAGTTATGGAAAATTGCACATAAATGATTTTTCTGACACTCCATTTTTAGAGGGAGTACTTGAGGAGAAAAAGTTATATTTCTGTGTCTAATCTACATATTATCACTACTAAATTTTTGCCACATATTAATAAAAGTATGCAGATTTAAAAAAAAAATAATACTGTATAAATATATTATTGCTTATCTCTGAGAGACACTGAAATTTAATTAGTTTAATTTTTATTAAGATATTTTTAATCACAAAGGCATATTCATTAAGTGAGTATTATAGTGTGAGGCACAAGACTTGCCAGGGTCTCGCACCATAATGCTGTGTATTTTAAATTGAGCCTAAAAGTATAACCATCATATATTGTATTCATCAGCAAAAATGCTGTACAGCAATTTGATTTTAATTATCTCTCTGCATATATCTTTTAAAAATTATGAAATGAATAGCTTTTTGACCAGGGTCCAAACTACAACAGGCCTATTCCTGCCTGCCAAATGGATTTATCCAGCACAATGGCAATTTAAAAAAAAAAAAAATAAATGAAATGATAATAATATTGATGGTAAAAAATAATATCCATTTATGGTTCCCATTTAAAAATTGAGATTTTTTCACCCTAGTGGGATTTTTAAAACTTCAGTGAGAATTTACAATTTTTTGCTTCAGTGAAACAATTTTAGTTTATAAACATCTGCATAATATTACAATTAATAAAAATGCATTTATTTACACAATATATAAAAATTTAACAAATACAGTATATAAATGATAAACTTAGTGAAGCGAATTTGTATTTCACATTCCTGCATTTGTGAATGTGCATTTCACAAATGCAGTAAGTCTGCTTTACCCAGGGTTTAGTAATTGTAGAAGTTCATCTTAAATCACATTTTACAACCACGAATCTTTTATTTCTTTTTCTCAGCATTTTGGGAAAAGAGGCCAATTAAAATTCTATTTTTTATGTTTGGTAACAAGATTTTAACAGAGTGCATGATTTATGCATTATAGGTTTTTTCCATAAATTGTAGGGATATTTTTCTAAAATTTCATAAATAAAGGAATTTTATGTAAATTTGCAAAAAAAGTCAGAATATTTGCACTTTTTACTGGTACAATATGTTATCTACTGTAAAAATCTGATTAGCAGCTATACAATTGTGCTAAAATTGTTAAAAAAAAAAAATCTGAAACACTGTAACATCTAGAAGCTCAATTCTCCAAAGCAGAAACAATTTCTGGTATACATGGATTTCACCATTTCATCCTTGTGTCTGAAGCTCATAGTTTATTGAAAAAATTTATTATATTGGTTGACTATCCTAACTAGCTATAAATACCTATTAGCCTTTACAATTTTTAAATCTTTATCACATCACATTTGTAAATTCAGTGTGCTAGACTAGTTTTTGTTATTTCAATTATTTTGATAAATTCTTATCACAAGCCTTTTCTACATCACTAAATGTTGTAATTTAAGCTCTTCATACCCATTTTGTAAATAAAGCTCTTCATACCCATAAGCTCTTCATACCCAATAAAAATTCAAAAATTTTCTTATAATGGTATTTATTTATTATTATGAATAGTGTCTCTATAAAATATATTTTAGGATAGAATAACTTAATTCATAAGTTAAAACAACTAGATTAGGATGATATTAAATCTCCACTTACCCTTTTCGGCTGTTTAAAAAAAAAATAAAAAAACCTTCGAACATTTTTTTACAGCCTTTAGCACATAAGTTCAATCCCTCAAGAGATATTTATATAGTATTTATTTCTGAAATGAACACACTTTTATTGATTGTTAAAAATTTGGTAGTGATATGTAAATTGGACTTATAGATATGAATTTTTTTCCTTAGTACTGCCTCTAAAAGTGGAGGGTCAGAAAAGTCATTTATATGCAATTTTGTAATTTTCTAAAAATTTTTCATTCTATATCTATATATCTATATAATTTTATATATATATTAGTAACTTGGTTGTAACAAGTAAAAAAAAGTTTCATAAAAATTTGAGTTGTAGGGTGTCATTTCAAAATTTACCTGGGTGATATAACATGGAATGACTCCCTCACATCTTTCCTAGATTGGCAAAATCATGATCACTTGTCCTATTATGACGTTAAGACATTTTAATAACTTGGTTTTGCTTAACATATAGATACTGGGAACAACTGAAAGAAAATTATAAGAAGTTTCTAAAATTTTTTATAGAAAAATGGGAAATTACAATCACACAAGCTAGCTATCGCTAGTGAGATATTTGCTGTTATTTTTGTGCACTGAAAGACAGAATCCCATACTCTCATTATTTAATTCTCATACCTCTTGTTAAGAACCCCTGAGCTTGAATGATAATGAGCTGCATTGTAATTAATGTTGGAAGTCAGAATTACAAATTTCAAAAGTGATATAAGCATTAATATATATATTTTTTATTCCAGAGCAGCGCCAATGAACTGATGGAAACTCATTCATCTGATGGAGAAGAAAATAATTTTGATATAAAGGTAAAAGTGAAAGAAGAACCAGGATTGAGAGGTAAGCTGTATTTTTGACTCTGCAGCATATTATATCTTGCATTTTTCAATTTCCATCAATATTTATTTTTTAAAACAAATTATTTATATATTTACAACTAAAATAACTTTGTTAAAAGCAGTAGGCTTACATTTCTACCAAAATTAATAGTATCGTAATAAAATAACAGCATTCTTTGTTAGGACCCACAAGAAACTCAACTTTCACTCATGAGAGAGAGATCCATGATTGATGAGCAGAAAGCAAATGTGACTGTAGCAGGGAAAGGGTGTTGCCAATGGCAAGAAAAAAAAGATTATTACAATACAAAATTAATAGTATAATCCTGTTTGGTATTTTACCATCCACTCATGCTATTCATTTTGTGTTGTGTGTTGCTTTTAAGAAAGTATTTTAGTTTTACATCAGCAGCTGTACATATTTATACATCATTTTATATATCATTTGAGCTGTACATATTTATATATTATTTATTACTTTAGATTTGACTTTTAATTTTTTCATTAACCCATTTGCATGCAGTATTCATTTTATAGCAGCGATTGATTTAGAAAAATCATATGGGTTAGGCTTTTGTTACTAGTGAATTTAATATTTTGATATAATCAAGATTGTTTTGTTTTGTATTTTAATTTCATTTGCTAAATTATTTATGGAGTAAGATTTATCTTATTTTGTTTTCTCATTTTGAAAATAGTAGAGTAGCCACCATTGTACCCCCTCTGATCATTCTTAACTAATTTTCTTTATATATGTTATAGGGGTGTAGAACATTTTTAAAAATGTTTCCTAGAGGAAAATAAATGTGAAATCCCATTATTAAAATAGCTACAATTTTTTAACCAAAAATTAAAATTGCTTAGTTATATCAAGTATACATTTATACATATATTTGCGACAGATTTGTTAAATATATCATTAAAATTCTGTAACTTTTCTTACAGAATATCTATATTTATTTTTACATTTCTGGTACAGCATATTAATGTATTCTATTGTTTGAAAGACTGTTTTTTAATGAATCCAAAATCCTTATATTTGTTTTGAAATCGGTATTGTTTATTATAGATGAAGAAAAATCCAAATACATCACATTCTACAAAAGACCATCAATGTCTCTTTTAAGTACCTATCGTCATTCTTGGAAAGTTAGACATAACCATTTTGCAAGATATTGTGATGTTAAACCTAAAGGTATGTATTATGTTATCATAGCTCTAGCTCCACAGTACAATGATTCTCATATTGAGTAAATATTTTCTTCAAAACAGCACATATTTCAGTTTCAAAATTAAAGTAATTTAGATTCATGTTCATTATAGCTTGTGACCATTAGTAAAGATTCAAAAGATGTTTAGAGAACAACTGTATTGCAGTAGTGTGTGTAGCATTTAGTGCAGATTAGTGATTGTTTAAAGTTCTTATTTTATAAATTTGTCTATATATAACTAGCAGCATACTCATTCTTCGTACAGAGTATATAATATAAAGAAACTTAAAATTAACAATATGTGTAAATTCCTATAGTATACTAAATGACATTTTTAATCAAAATATTCTGCTAAAATATTTAATGCAATGCTCCTAAAAAGAAATTTGAGAATCTCTGTTCTCGCTATACAAAATTATTTTCACAGGCAGATCTGAAGAATAAAACATCCTGGTTCCTTTTGTAAGCAAATTTACAACACTAAAATTATATGAGAATGAATATATATATATATATATATATATATCCCCATACTACTTATATTGTCGCATATTAGAAAATATGGCAGTGTGTTAGTAGAAGATTACCCGTATTACAATATGAGTCTAAAAAATCTTTGCCAAAATAAAACAGATGACGTAATAAATTGAAAATATCAATAATCCTCATAATCTTTATACCAGGAAGTCGTAATTGATTCCAATATATGCCAATATATATCAAAATATATGCCAATATACCTGTACTACATATATTCTCATAGATTAGAAGATATACCCGTGCATTTGTAGAAGAGTACTCGTACAACGAGTTTAAACAATTTTTATCATAATAAAACAATTGCATAATAACTTGAAAATATCAATAATCCCTGAATCAATAATCCCCGAAAGTATCAATAATAATAATATTTAAACTTGAAGACCGTAATTGATATTATTCAGTCAAAAATGCAATGTCAATGAAATTTATTTTATATACATATCTTTATTATTCAAATTGGAAAAGATTTAATAAAAATTGTATGCCTCATAACACATTGGATTTATATCCGTTGCTAAACGATATGATATCATTTGCTTCAAATAAATTAATGGAAATCATATCATCTGTCTCTCTCTCTCTCTCTCTCTCTGAATAATGCTATCTCAATGGAAGGTTTGGCGACATTTTCGTCAATTTAGCAATAATTTAAAAAATGGCTAAATTTATCACCAAGTGGGATTGTAGAACTGATAGTTCCATTTTGCGACAAATTAACGAAACATCATCATAATACTATCCTCTAACAAAACACAATTAATTTCATTTATTAAGTGCAATTTTATCAATTTCGTGATATTTTTATGGTTTTACATTTTTGTCAATTTGGTGATATTTTAAAAAATTGCTACATGTGTTACTAAGTAGAATGAATGGACTGACTTACAAATGCTACCAAATCATTATTTCAGTACTCTCTTCTAAAAAAACAAATTTAATTTCATTGATTTGCATCTTTTTCATCAATTTGGCGACATTTTCTTCAATTTGGCAAAGTTTAAGAAAAGTTGCCAAGTTAGCGGTATTCCGCTAAATTCGTAGTTCTGAATTTGCATATCTGAAGAATAAAACATCCTTATCCCATTTGTATATGCTAAACAAAAACACTAAAATTGTATTAGAAGACATACCCGTTCTACTCTTATTCTGTTTCAACAATCGGCTAAATGAGTTTATTGGGTAAACATATTATATGAGTTTATTAACTAAACACAATATATATAAGCTTAACTCTTTGCCAAAATAAATGAAAGTGATGTATGCAGTCAGTCTGCAATTAATGTAATTAAAAGAAAAATCAAACCATTCTTTTTTTAAATATATTTTTATATCCATTTATTTATTATTCAAATCGAAAAGATAGTAATTAAACTTAACAGACAGATTTAATTTAATTGCATTTCTGAGCAACATGATATAAGATAGAATTTCCCTCGTAAACTGTGGAATTAAATTACCATTTTTATTTCTTTATATTTTTCATTGTTGAGTAAAAGCTTGTGAAAAATAAACCATGGAGATAGATTTTCCATTTAAATTCATGTTTTCAGAAAATGACTAATTAGCATAAAAAATCTCCCACCAAACTCAGAGATAAAGTTTTAATTCATTTTCAAACGATTTTCAACCTTTTCATTTGGATAAACCATGGAGTTAGAGAGTAGAACTCGGAAAAAGTTTTGTCTTTCATTAATTTCTCGACAACCCCTGGTCTTAGAAATTCGAAACTTGGACTAAATTTATGGGACGCTATTTCAAGGCTATCCACAAAATTTCATTAAATTCGGTTCAGCCGTTCTCCCGTGATGATGAGACAAACAAACGTTTCATTTTTTTTCTAATATCTCCAGAACCACTGGTCGTAGAAACTCCAGACATGGACTAAATTTGGAGTGGGGCTATTCCCAGGCTACAATATGAGCTATTTGCTACAATATGAGTCTGGAAACAGGTAATTTTTAAAAATGTATATGTAGCAAATATATTCTTTCTTCCTTGTGACAGGGTAGTTGCGATGCATTAATTAATATAATCTGTTTATGTACCTACACTTTTGCAACTATGCTTGCTTCTTAAGCATACTCAAGGAATAAGCAGAGTAAAAGCCCTTAAGATATGTAATTTAGGTTTTCAAAAAGTTTGTGGTGGGAGTCCTGTAATAGTAATTGTATAATTTTCAACTGCATTAACAGGTTTAACTGTTATTTGATATCCCTTAAGTGTGTTATTTGGAAAAAAAAAATGTTATTTACTTATGCAATTGTAAAAATTTCATAAGAATGATAAAAAGAGTATAGTCATTATAAAAAGTCCATGGACTAATTTTTAACATTTCTTGCATAAAAAAATATTTTTAAAAGCATAATATGTTGTATTAAAAGAATGCTTCTATTTTGCATGTCTTTTACAACTAAGAAAAAATAACTGACATTTTTTTGCATTTTAAATTTATGTATTTCACATTACTATAAAATTACAATACTTGTACTATTGTACAACCTGAATATACCCCCTGTCTAAAAATTTGATCACCTGATATTCCATATAATTTCTGTTTGAAACTTTTCCTTTTTTTTTTTCTCAATTTTCAAGTTGTTACCAGGTTTCTCAGCTGACTCTTCCTTTTCATACTTATTTTTTATTACTAAACATAACTTAATGCTTCTTCTAATTTGTAGAACACTCCATTTCTAAAGCATGAAAAAATATATGAAAGGTTTATATGTGAAGATTCAAAATTGCAATCTTCTTATTTATATTTAAAAATTTCTCCCCCTCCCCCTTCAAATCTCACTGGTTACCTTTTTTTTTCTAAAAATTCAATTATATTTTTTCACAATTTTCCTTCTAAGAAAGAGGAGCCTGTTACCAGAATTCTACAGTAATATTGTATTGTTGAAAAACTTTATTAACTAATATTTTATTGAACTATTTTTTTAGACTCAATTCCTCCAATATTGCTTGGATATTTTATTGTGGTCCATACATTAAATTCGGCCTTATCTGTTTACAGGGTAATCTGCAGAGAAGCAAAATTGTACAAGAACAGGTATTGGAGTCAAAACAACAAGCAATTAAAGTTTTAGACCATAAAAGTAATGTGGTTGAAATGGTGAACAAATATGTTAGCAAGCGTCCTTTAAAGAAAAAAGACAAAACATGACTACTGTAAGTTCTATGGATAGGTCTTTATAAGAAGTTCGAGAGCAATCGAAAGATTTTATATTGAAGTTACGAAAGTAATGCGTGTTGTGCTTTAATGTTTGTACAGGGATTCCTAATTTCAATTTGTGGATGTACACATTTTAATGCAACTTGTTTCCATGAGGAAATATGCAAAGAATTTTTGTATCTATTTTTACAAGCAATTGTTTTAAACACACTTATAAATTTATTTAATATACACCTCTCTGTGATGATGGGCATCTGGTTCAAATGATTGGATGGACCAACTGAAAAATTTGTAGTTTATTGCTTTCAATTTTCAGTGTTAAATATTTCGTAAATTTGGACTGAAATGGTTTTTTTATCATAAGTAAACAAATTATTAAAAGTTTTAAAGATATTTTTACACTCAGACCCTGGCTTAATGTTGATGTATGTATTAGCAGTATGAGAGGTAACATTACAAAACTGGACATGCATACCAGATGGATTCAATCTCATGTGATATATTTTATGTTATACAGTAATTTTGAGTAGTAACAAATGCAATAATAAATCTTTAATAAGCAATTAGTATCAATAATAAATAACTTTGAGGTCATCATTGCAGAAGCTTTTATTTTGTCTGCATATTATATAATTGTTCTGATCAAATGCACTCTTTTAAAATTTGCAGGCTGTTTACAAGCATTATGGGTGAAAAAAAAAGGGGGGAGTGGGGAATTGCTTATGGAGTAAGAACCTTTACACACATGGCAGTGATAGAGTGAGAACTAATACAAAAATTTCTGTGAGTGACGTAGAGTATATGTGAAGTACTCATTGACTGATTGAATGCATATTGTAATGGTGGCTGCTGATGAGAAGTTATAAGTGTTTTGAATGAATTTTTATTTGTTTTAAATTCAATACAAAAATGATTATAATTTTAAAAACATAGTTATAACGAATCACTATTATGTGGGCAGTGCTTCTACTTGTTCTATATTTTGTACAATATATAAGAAAAGCACTTCTTTCTGACTATCGCACTTACTGGTAAATTTGGTAAAATATTGCCGATTTGGCGACGTTTGGAAAATGTTGCCAAATTGGCAAAAATTCAGCATCTCTAAAAATTTCTTTGATAATCCCTATCACTTTGAGGGAATTATTAATTTAATATCTTTTAATCAAAATAGTGAGTTTTACTGTTCGTGGGACTTGGTAAGGGGTCAAAAAGTAATTGCATTTTGTTAGGGGATTGTGCAGTAATTGTTTCGTTAGATCTTTTCCAGCTTTTCGAAAAAAGGAATAAAAAACATTTAAAATAGTATGAAAGATGCTTTTCTGTAGTTAAAACTTTGTAAGTAGGAGAGAAGACAAACATATAATAGTATAAACCGGCTTTGAAAACAAGATTCAGCATTCTTCTTCAGGATAGGAAAAACAGCAGTTACATTAACAAAGAAAAGTGCCTGCTTTTTCTCTATGTCCATTATTAAGAAGTGCCCAGTTTTGCAAAGACTCAAAACTAAATGCATGCTAGGAAATTGATAAATGTCCATTATCAAAAGGCATTTACAATTTATATGTCTGTTAAGAAAAATTCCACTGTAATTTGCTGATATTAAAATAAGTAATGTAATACAGAATTTCAAAAGTAGTCATATATGTCCTATATTACAGATGCACAAACTATGACTTGCAAGTCAATTCTGCTTATTTTAATATTGCATCCAGCCCATTTAAATATATGGAAAGACTTTACTCAATTTTGGTGTATGATACTGTTACTATTTATTTATTCCGTTCATGGTACCTGAAACTTTTTCTAATAGAAATAATGTTAAAATTTGTGCAACCTTGTTTTAAAAGACAACAAAAAAATTGTACTATATTTTATAACTTTCGTAGTAGAAGCACTGTGCAGGGGCCGAGTTTACTAGAAAATGTTTTTCGTTTCAAGCAGCGTGCAATTGAATTCGGGCTGTATGGACTAGTGTATAAGTGTTTGAATCAATTAGTGGCTATGCAGAGTATTTACATAATTATGTTATAACTTTATTCTTTACACATTGTTCCTTTGCAATGTATATTTTCTGATGAAATGTTTTAAATTGAAGAAATTGTTTTAACTCTTAAAATGTATATAAAGTCATTTTTTCATGTATTATTTTTCCAATGGCTGCATTTTTTAAAAAAGGTATTTTTGAAAATTCTTGTCATTTTAAGGCATGTAAGATTCGATGCATTTTTATGTATATATTGTAAATTTGCACTGTTTGTTAAAAAGTTTTATACTGCTGGTCACTTATCCAGTTTTTTTCCTTGTTCCAACCATTTGGAATAGAATATATTTGTTTGCTTTTTTGTTTTAACAATTTTTTTGCTATGGACTTAAATTCTTATTTCATTTTTGAATACCTCAGTTTCTTTGCATTATGCATGAAATGAATTTTACATGAAATATTTTTAATAATATTCACTTCTAAAGACAATGCAGGCATTCTTGGGCAGTGTAAAATGTTAGAAAAATTGTGAATGTTAAGTTAATGAAATTGTTTGACATCCTTTGTAGAAGGTTTTCTGAAAATTTCTATCAGTAAATAGCACTTTATTTTAATAACTGTAACAAATCAGCAATCCTGTTTCTCAGTTTTATTTTAATTTTTGATTCATATTGGAAAATTTAAATTGCATATTAGTCATAAAATATTCAAAATAAAATTCTTAATAATGTTAAACAAATTAAGTAAATTGAAGTACTGTTATCAAAAATAGAAAATATTTTTATCTCAACTATTTTATCATTGCTTGTATTATTAATGAATATTTTGAGTTAATAACAGTTTAGGGGAAATATTACAAAACAGTCATATAAATTTTTACAGTATTTAGTTTTTTGCATCTGTCTTATTGTCGGAACTGATTTTAGTTTAAATTTTTTTTTTGTGTGTGTTATTCAAATTATTTCATCATTTTTTATTCACAAATACTATGTAATTAGATTTTAGAATTCGAAAATATTAATAATAATTATATTACAACTATTTTATATTGAAATAATTGGATATTCGATACTAAAGTGAGAAAATTTCCCATTTTATAATTAAAAAATGCTATTATTACCTCCTGTATTGAAAATTTCATGCAGCCATAGTTAAATGTTCATTTGCAGCTTTATATCAGCTTAGTAGGCAGCATAATTTCTTTTATACTCTATTTATTTCAACAGTCATTGAGAATAGTGCAACTCGCATAATTGAACTTAGGAGTCAGTTTATCTTGAAAAAGTAAACATTGCATTATCCAAACCTTGCTTTTAAAATATAAATATTCCACATTATGAAAAATGTTTATGTATATGTACAATATTTTATGAAATGAAATTATGTATACAATTGCTGAAGCATGCATATGATTATTTTAGAGTACACAGTAAACCAATAGTTGTGCGTGATTAAGTTTTCTATAAAAATTTCCAAGAATTTCAAATAATTTTTAAAATATTAAAAATATATGAATTCAGTTTAAAAGAGATAAACTAAATATATTATTCATTCCTGTCATTTTTAATGTCATTTTTGATGATTAAAAACAATGGCAGAGTATATTTTTGTATTAGCAAAAATTAATTGTGAAGTGCTAAAATTTTTTTTTAAATTCCTTAAAAAATAAATTTGCATATGAAAAAGGGGGGGGGGGGATTAGGTGTTATTCTAGACGATCATTCTAGAAAACAAAATTATCATAAAATTAATTTTCAATAAGTTAACTCTAAAAAAGAAATTGTGTTTGCAATAAATGTAATATTTGTACATATATTTGTAAATTTCATACATGTATTATATTTACACTGTTATGATTATGTATAATATTTAACAAAACAAAAATCACAAGTGTAAATAATTTTAACATTGTTGATTCATTTTGACATTAGATGCATTTATATATTGCACAATCTCATCTTGGACTTGAATTTTGTCATCAGTCATGTATATGTTAGAGATATTTGATAAGACTTCATTTATTAGTAAATAAAGTGTTTCATCTTTTATGAATGTCTTTCATTCAATTTGTACATGGTTGTTAGGTTACCTGGAAAATGTAGGAGATTTAAAAATGAATGAAAAAATACCTAGAACATTCACAATAAATTGTGTAAAAAAACTGGAAAACTGAAAAAATTGCCATTACTTGTATAATTGTAATAATTCATATGAGGAAAATTAAATAAAATTGCATGGTTTTATCAATGGCATTGAAATAAAATGTTGCATTTGTAATTTCTTATCAAATTATTTATTATGTCTAAAAAACCTTTTTTGCTTGTCTGAAAAGCTCGGATTCTTAATGGACAGTACCTTTTGTACAAATTAAATTTATTGTTAAAAATAGATTGCATTATTTAGATTCTAGTCTGATAAGTTTATTAAAATGCTAGTAATATTGTACTGCCACATCACTTAAAAAGATTAAAAAGAAAAGGGAAATTTAAAACTTATTGTTGCATTTTCAAAATGAATAACATTGAAAATCTTCCTGAAAACAGAAACTGATTGTTGTATCATGCATCACTCATTTTATATCTCCCAAATGAAACATTCTTTAAGAATTTGGATTCATTTACATATTTTATATTATTTTGTTTAAAGGTATATATTAGAGATACACCTTTTAACAACAGTAATTGTCATTTTTTTTATAGAAGAGTAGGTTAAATGTAACACAATCTTAACTAATTTTGCTTATTTTATAATTGTGTAGTTTGTAATCTAAATAAGCATTTTATCATTCTATGAAAATTGAAACATTAACTTAAATGTTTTAATTTATGCATAGTTAAAATTAAGAACAATATGTAAGTTAGGATAGATTACATACCCACATCTATATAATAGTCTAACATGTTTGTGTCTTTCCAGATTTTCTAGAAGCCCCCCCCCCCCCTCCCCGGCAACATGTATGACTGTCTTTGCACACTTATACTATAAGGCCATGAGCCAGAATCTAACAGTCTTTTCAGAACCTCCTGGAGCCCTCCTGGTGACCTAGAGGACTGAATCTTTGCACATTTATAGTATCAACCATTGGACAGAAACTTACTAAGGTGGATTATTTATCTCTCCCCCCACCTTATTTTCTTTTTTCAAAAAATCCATCCAGACCTTCAAGCCTCCCTCCCCTGGTGTTTTAGAAGGCTGACTCTTTGCACACTTATAGTATCAACAACTGGACCAAACCTAATGAAACCAGATTTTCAATGTTTTCCCCAGGGTAGACAAAAGGTAGGGTAAACTCTATCAGAACCCTCTTAACAATTTCTACCTCGGTGACCTAAGAGGCAGAAACGTGATCATAAAGTAAAACCTAACTGGACCAATTTCAATTGATCTGACTATTTTCGACACTAAGCACTATACATTGTTAAGTAAAACAAAACTCATTTAAAACAAGAAAGATCAATTATGCATTAGCCTTGATTAGCACTTTCCAACTGAAATCCAATTTCATTTAAACATCTCTAAAATGTAATATATTCAGCAGTGATACTTTTTAAAATTATCACAGTATGACAGTAATTTATTATCCTTGAAAACTTTATTAAAATATAAATCGTCTACTTCTCTATGTAAAATCAATGAATATTTTATTCATATCACTTATATTCCAGACTCGAGCTAAATAATTTTGCGTGAAAAAAGTTCAACAATTTTTATACAACTCGCCTTAAAATTGCTTAATTTGTTTACATTCTACATAAGTTAAAATTAAGCTTCATTGTAGAAATAATCAAAGATTAGTGATGATGTAAAATAATAAATATTTTAATTCCGTAAGCACAGAATTTAGATACACAGATAATATACAAAAATAAAAAGGTTTTATGAGGTATGCAACACTAAATATAAATTTAAAAGACCCTTAAATATCACGAAAAAATGGCTGGCATATTTTATTTTGCAATGAGGCACGCGATCTCTTAATATATCATGGGTGTAATTATTTCAATTTTTATTTAAAAAACTACCTAACATATTTTACTGAAAATTTTTTCCACATTCTATGTGATAATTTGAATATTTCCTAAAATTTTCGAAGCAATTTGTGAATTTTACCATTGCTTAAAACATGTTTGAAAACATAGTTCCCATAGGGTTCAATGTATTTCATTTTTTCAACTTTGGTTAAGTCAAACTAATTGGATGATATTGTTCATTTTTATTCCTATATGTCCCACAGACCATCTCAACAATAAACTAAAATTTCATTTTGATAAAGTCATTTTTACTGCAGTTACTGTGCGAACAGACAGACAAATAGAATGAACAAAGTCATAAACACTTTTCAACTATGTTAGAAAGTGTTAAAAATGATTTTGTTCGTATAAAACAATACATTTATGACTCCAATAAAAGATGCAGCTTAATTAAGCATGTTACTTTTCCTGTCTTTAAATACTCAAATAGATCAAACAAAACTTACTGCAGATTTTGTATAACAGTATAATAAGATAATAGAAAAATTACTAAAGTAACTATTTTAGCAATATAAGTTCTAAATATGACAGAATAAACATATTATACATGTATATGCAACAAAGAACTGAATTTTTTTTTTTCAAGTCTCTACAAAATTAACTAAAATTTGGAAAGTATCTGTATACATGTGTATATCTACATTCTATAGATCCGCCTATAAATTTATTTTTAAAACTCTTACATGACCATGTGCACTTTGCTTTTTCCAGAAGAAAAATTATAACAAGAGGCTAGTATATTCATTTTATATTTATATTCATTTGCACCCAATGATCCAATTAATGGATCTGTGTCTACAAATATAAAAATCTGATGTGGGCAGCATATGACTTTCCCTGCAGACTTATATCCACGTTCTCTTTATTTTAATTAAATTTAATTCACTTTTAATTCAATTTTCGTTCTCATTTGATATCTGGACCAATCATCGTTCTCATTTGATAACTGGACTTATTTTCAAAGGTGGCATAGAGAAAATACGAAAAAACTAAAATATCTCTGGAATGGCTAGTCCTAGTGTAATGGGGTTGGTCTTATTTTTTTCTTCGTTAAAAATTACATATTAAACAAGCATTTAATGGATATATTTGAGCATACATAGTTTTTTATTTTAGATTCCTAGTTTTTACCTCTCTCCTCTGATTGAAGATATATGGCACCACTTCGATTCAAAGACTTTGCACTTTTCGACTCTTCTTTCACGGCTCTGCCACAGACCAATTGAAATGCTAGCATTTGCCAGTTACGTTTGTGTGTACCCAGTACTCTTATCACCGTTCGTTCGCATCAGTTTCCACTTAATTTATTTAAATTTGTCAGTGCAAAGCTAATTCTTAACTCTAAATCCTAAATTCCTGTGCATCATCTTGCAACTCCCTTTTTAATCTGCACTTTTTCAAACTCTTTAAATTTTAATAACTCTGTAAATTTCAAACTAATAACTTTTAACTCTAATTCTTAAACTTAAACTCTGTTTTTTGTAAACTCAACAGTCTTATCTATGTAATTTTAAACTCAGTCATTCCTCTGTCCAATCATTTCTGATTGGCTGACTGTTAATCTTGGCTCCTCCCCTTCCCTTTCCTACCTACTCGCCAGATCAGCCATCCAAGACAGTATCTACACCTCATCTATGGAAGCAAGCAACTTCACCAGAGCACCCTTCAAGAGCTGAGTGCATTTGCTATCGCTATATCTATTGGACTTGCTATACATTAGATGTGGGGTTACATGTCAGGAGACACAAGCACCCCATAAAAAAGCGTCTTGGCTTGGCTTTCCTCGTTAAAAATTACGTATAAAGCAAGCATTTAATGCTTATATTTGAGCATATGTAGTTTTTTATTTTAGATTTTGACAATTTTTGCGGATCATTTTGCAAAAAAAAAAGGCAGGTTATTTCTTTCCGAATCGTACCAAAATCTAATCAGCACTAGGGTATCCCACAAGCGACTTATCTACTGAATTTTGTGAAATTCTGTCCATTAGTTTTTCAGCTAGAATGAATACAGGCAATTTTTGTGGATCATTTTGCAAAAAAAATGCAGGCTCTTTTATCTCGAATCATACCCAAAACTAATCAGCACCAGATTCGCCCACAAGTGACTTGCATACTAAATTTTATGAAATTCAGCCAATTAGTTTTTGAGTTAGAGTGGATACAAAATCTGCACACACAGACAGAGAGACAGACACACACACAGACGTCACACTAAAAATGGTTTTTTCGTATTCTAGAGGTCTCGAAACTTGTAGATCCGTCGAAAACTCGAGTTGCGATTTTCAGCATGATTCCAATACTTTCCCTATACATTACCATGTATTGCAGGGAAAGGAAAAACTTCTTCAGTCACACTATACAATGGTGTGTTCGTACTGGTGTTTTCTTTTCATACTTAAGAGGATTTGCTCCCAAACTAGTTGATACTTTTAAGTTGATTTAAAAAAAAAATTATTATACAGGGTGTCCAGTGCTATCGGTGTCCAATGGCTATTTCCTCAACCATTAGTCGCAGAGATATACTTTCAATTGCAAAAATGTTTTAAATTTTAAAATCTATTAACTTAGAAACAGTTTAAATCAATAAATACATTCCTATAAGAAATATAAATTTTTATACAGTCCCCTGGTCCAAGCAATTGTATTTAGGAAACTCATCCTCATACAATTTCATGCAAAAAAAAAAAAAAAAAATCCTTTTACGACCAAAATTCACAGAGTTATGAAGCATTAAACTTTGATTTAAGTCGCTTTTCCACGCATAGAAATGTTCCGTTTTAGGCAACCAACCAATCAGGAACGATATTGACTATTTCTCAGCACAAAAAGTGTTCCAACTTTAAACAGCTATAAGTCTGTCAATTTTGGTCATAAAAGGATGATTTGCATAAAATTGTATGAGGATGATTTTCCTAAATACAACTGGCAGGACCGATATAAAAATTAACATTTTTTGGCATATTGCATATCTAGTAATTAGAAATTTTGTGGGGATATGTCCTGATTACCCCCCCCCCCCCCCTGGCTATGTCACTGGTTAGTATGTACTAGCATATGTATATATTTATTTTCAATTTGTATTCATTATTTGTACTATAATTGCTACAAGGCGAATTTTTTATGCATTTTTAAAATGGAAAAAATCAAATTGTTTTGTTCTTATATTAGTGAGGTGGAATGATAATAGTGTTGTGACAATTGGTTCAAATATACATGGAGTTCATCCATTAGTGAAAGCAAAAAGATGGCCTAATGCAGAAAAAAAATTGTGGAAATAGACCAACCAAATATAATTGCTCAGTACAATAAATTTATGGGAGGTGCAGATCGGATGGATCAAAATCTTAACAGTTACCATTGTTCTATTCGTTTTAAAAAGTGGTGGTGGTCCTTATTTGTATTTGGCTTGGAAACTGCACTTCAAAATGCATGGCAAATATATCGTTTATGTCCCTCTTCGAACTTAAAACCATTAGATCTTTTAAATTTCAGGCGAGAAATTTGAGTTATACTGACTTTAGTTATACTGATATTTCTCTCTCTTTGGATAATGATGCAGATGCCAATGAAGATTATTATTGTGTGTGTAAGGATGCAAAATATGATAAATATATAGGACATATTACGGCTAGTGATTTAAACCTTGTTAATAGTGAATCTTTAAGATTCATGATTAATACCTTATATAATCTGATGTTTTTCGCACATAAAAATGAGAAAAACACTCTGGAAAATGCAGAACATTTTGATTTAAATTTTTATTAGACCTCTGACTTGATATGCAGTTCCATTAACAGAAATAAAAAAAATGTTAGTACGACCCTGAAAATATATGCAAGGATATCTTTTGTCGGATATGCTTCAATGGATTATCCTTTATCACTTCATGCATCGTATGGTTTCACGATCATTGTCTGTCATTTTTAAAGGACCTATGTTGAGCTAAAATATCCTTTCACTCTTAATAGTTTTCTTTTAAATCTGTATTTCTTTCTAGGGTTATGCAAAATAGTTATGCATTTCCATTGCGATAGGAGTTCACATCTAAATGCTTATGGATCCAATACTGCTGGATTTGGCATCCTCAAATTTTATTTCAATTTACGCACATCACAACCTGGCCCAGGTAGACGTCTTGGGATACCTAAAAAATGCAGAGTATTAGAATCCATCAGATATGATGGCCTTCACCATTATATTGTTGCAAATCCAACACAAGTAAGGTATGCAAACTGTGGAAATAAAGTTAAAAGAAAATGCAGCAAATGTATGGTTGGTTTGCATGAAAAATGTTTTAAAGAATTCCACAGCAGATAAAATCTTAAACATTTAAAATATATTTTTTTTTTAAATTTTTATTTTTTTTTAATCTTCTTTCCTATTTTAATTTTAGGTGTCTCTAAACCTCTAATAAAATTCATTTTCTTCTTAAAGATTCTTCTCGAAAGGTCCAATTCTTTATAATTTTTGTCCGAATCATAATTTGATATACTTGAAAAGTTAAAAATCACATCTTCCTTTAATCAATTTCCCTCGTCATATGTGTTTTTTTACTCAATTCACCCTGTTCGTCGATTTGCAGCTCATTTTCAGATGGTCTTGAGTTCGATCTGTAAACATACATGCACAATGAATCAATCTTTAACTCAATAATAAGTACATAATATAATTACATAATATACATTGCATATTGCAATGTATATTATGTAATTATATGCATTGCATAATACATTGCATAATATACATTGCATAAGTACATAATATACATTGGTATAAGCACAATATATGGAAATTTCAAAAATTTATTATTAATATCTAAATCACTATACATATTGATAATTTTTAATTTGATACTATTAAGAGAGTGTGAATCAAGTTTAAATAGACTATTATTTTTTAAATAATTTAACAGATATTGTATATAGAATTTTTTACAAATAATAGCATAATTATTCGAAACTTTATCAAAATAAGTAATAACAAAAGATCTATGTAAATCATTAAGAGAATGTTTTATATTATCCATATTATATATAAATCTAGAAATCTTAAAATAGTAATTTTCCACATATTAAATGCCTCTAAAGGCTGAGCATATTTAGAAGCTAATCCATAAATATATTTATCAAGGTCAAGATTGATAGACATTAAGACTTGTTTAGAATTATTACATAAAGGTAACCTGAATTTAGTACCAAATGACATTATAGTTCTTCTACATTTGTTGAGGATTCTTTGGCGACTGATAAAGGATTTTGAAATTGCATTGTAATTAAAAATGGTTCTTCCAATAGGCTTGTTGTATTTGAAAGTTTTAGTAACTTTCAAATCCTTTACAGGCAATAAATGATTAAATAAATTTTAAAGTTTATAGAATTATAAATAGGATGCTTTTAAAAGATATTACATAATAAGAATTAGAACAGTTATTATTATGAAATTGATTAAGTTTTATTTTTAAATATTTTGATCTAGTAATGAGCAAATCATAGAAAATATGATTAAAATGTTCATTAGTAAGATTTAACTTTAAGAAGATAGCATAAACTGTATTTAATTGTATTACAATATATTGTCTGTGAGGATATTACACCCACTCTAACTGGGGCGCGGTAGCCCATTGGTTAGCGCGCTGGAGTTGCACTCGGTAGGCCCGGGTTCGATTCCAGCCACTGCCAAAACTGCCGCCGTGTTCATGCGGAGTACGATCACGTTAAACATGTGGGTCCGAAAGTCCTTCCGAGAGGTTGGTGGTAGGGGAAGGAGGGTACGGTCCCTGTGGATGCCTCCCCCACTGGGTTCCGGTCTAAATTGGGTGACACTTCCCGACCGTCTAAACAGTTACCTTACACCTTTCTGGTAGGTCGGACGGTCTGGGTTTCAACAACAACAACCCACTCTAACTGAAAAACTAATGGACCAAATTTCATAAAATTTGGTAGGTAAGTTTTTGGTGGGAAACCCCGATGTTCATTTGATTATAGTACGATTCGTAATAAAAGAATCTGCCTTCTTTGCGAAATGGCCGGCAGAAATTGCCTTTATCCACTCTAGCTAAAAACTAATGGACCAAATTTACCACAATTTGGTGTATAATATTTCAATAACCTACAAGTGATTTATATACCAAATTTAACAAAATTTGTTATATAAATCACTTGTAGGTTATTCTAGTACGATTCGGGAAAAAGGAACGGGCTGTTTTTGCGAAATGGTCCGCAAAAATCGTTAAATATAAAAATAAAAGAGAATGTGTGCTCAATTATATCAATTAAATTCCTATTTTATATGTGATTTTTGACAACAAAAAGAATAAGACTAACCCCATTACTCTAGGACTAGCCGTTCTTGAGATATTAGTTTTTTTTTTTTGCGTTTTCGCTACGCTACCTTTGACAGTAAGTCCATCTACCAAATGAGAACCAAATTTCAGTTTAACGTGCAAATTCAATGTCATTTAAAATACTTATGGCTGTTATTTTGTGCAGAGAAACTCAAATTATTATTGAAGAAATAAAGAGAACGTGAATATGGGTCTGCAGAGAAAGACAAGTGCTGTCCACATCAGAATTTTTAACACTATTACAACAATGATTTATAGAAGTGAACGGGGATTATTTGCAGGCCATTTCGAAAAAAATGTAGGATCTATATTTAAAGATCCACCAAATTGCTGTAGAATAAAATATTCTACAAATTTAAGCTGTGTACCAAATTTTAACTTTCTAGGACGTAGGAAAGTGCATTAAAAACACCATCAAATAAGTATATCATGAAGAGTTATATAAAATTAAAAAAAAATTTGAAAAATTGTTATCTACCAAATTAATTTTAAAATGTGAAGTCTCTCTCACATACAAAATAATTAAACTCCTGGAAAGATATTTATTATATAATATATCTATTTTTAACACTTTACAACAAAGTTGAAAAGTGTTTATGACTTTGTTCATTCTGTCTGTCTGTCCGTTAGCACGATAACTGCCGTAAAAATGACTTAATCAAAATGAAATTATAGTATGTTGTTCAGACGGTCTGTTGGACCTATGGGAATATAAATGTATAATATCACCCAATTAGTTTTGGATTGAATCCGGGTTGAAAAAATGAAATGCATTGAGTCCTATGGGACCTAATTTTCAAACATTTTTTAAGCGGATTTAAAATTTACAAATTGCTTCGAAATTTTTAGGTAATATTCAAATTGTTCCGTAAAATATATAAAAAAAATTCAGCGAAATATATTCAGTAGTTTTTTAAATAAAAATTAAAATAATAATAACACCTCTTATATGAAACGATCACGTGACCATGATATGAAAATGTCACGTGACTCACTTCAAAATAATATATGGCATCCATCTTGTCTCAAAATCGTGATTTTTAAAGTTCTTTTTATTTCATATTGAGTGTTGTATCTGCTGCGACATGATCAAATTACATACTCTAATAACTCTTTTCGAGTATTGCTATATTTTACTTATTCAGGACCGAGATAAGCTTTGAGATTAAAACCTGGAAAATTTTTAAATCATACCTGGAAAACTCAGGGAATTTAATTTCATTCATTTTGTGGGAACCCTGATAATATACATTGCATATATTTCAACTATGTTGTAGTAAAGAGTTAAAAATGAAACACAAAATAAAATAAAAAATTACTCTGTAAACTACTTTTAAACTTACTTATTTTGCCACCTTTCTATAGCTTTGCAGACTAGTCCTATAGCATATATCACCGTAGCACATGGAAGACCGCATTTAGCTAGAGTCACAGAACATGATATAACATTTCGAGATGCTAGGAGGGTTGCGTACAAAATCATCACCTAGGGATTAATATACAAATTCAAATTATGAAAATACATACTGTTGCGTGGGTTTTAACCACACGTTCTGTTAGAACGCATAAATTAGTATTGTTTCCCATTAAAACAACCTCCGACATTGGCCGTGTCGGATAAAAATGCATATAAATCAATTTAATGGAAAATGAGGACAACGGACATGATATAAAACATTAACAATATATATATTTATTAGCAAAAGGAAATTAAAAATAATAATAAAAACATATTTAATTGATTCAATTAACATTCTTACTAAATCATAATCACTCTCCATTGACATTTCATTAATCATGAATATTTAAAGTATATAATTAAAATCTCCTTCATTTAAGTTTACAATTAAATTCACCCTGATTATTTCACTCAAGTGTAAATTGAATAAGATGTCGAGAGAGTACAAAATTAACTAACATAGTGTCAAATAGACTGAGTATAAGGGGCATGCATTTCGTACGTACCTCCTATGCTTCGTTGGATCGTCGCTAGATGCGGGGAATTTCGACCGCGGAAACGCCGGTCATCGCTGCAGCCGTTTTTTTTTTTGGAGAACTTTTCTCTCCGGAGCACAAAATCAATTCTTTTCTTCTCTCTTTTTTGAAAAATCTAACACTCTCTCGAACATCCGAAAAATGTCTCCTCCTACGCAATTAAGCCCCAGGCTTAATTACTGATTCCCCCAATTGAAGCCCCTGGTATTTTCATTGGATATTTCAGAATTATGTCCAGCTATTGGGTGCTGTGATAACAGGAGGGCGGCTGTAAATGCTTCCTACTGTTGTAGTTCTGTTTCGTTCGTCGTTGAAATCGATTGTCTCAACACGACTTCTGTCCGTCGGTCTCTCTCCCCAAATATTCAGGATGGGGTGACCGAAATCGGACCGATGCGTAATTACAACAGAGTAATATTGCCCGAGCGGATTTTGCACATGAGTTGCGATGCTTGAGAATCAGCAAACTGAACCAGGAGACATACTTGGATTTGACACGGCAAACTTATTTTAAACATAACAAGAACTTACTTAAATTTAACAGTTAAACAATTTTACAGATTAAAATATTATGGGCGAATGATCCAAGATGACACACCCTGACAATGGGTGCTGAGCAAAATTGCATTAGTTCAAAATCTTAACAGACATGTTGCGGAGACGAAGAGGGATCATGATGAAACCCTCGGCGGGGCATTCAAAAATGCGACCGTTTGTCGTGGCTGCTCGCCGAGAGAATATCATATGACGAACAATAAAGTCCGCCGTATATATCCTCCATCAAGTTCATTGGCCCCTGGCTGTGGCGTCTTCTCAGAAGCAATGAATTTTGAGACTAAGCTCCACAAGTGACATATTAATGTTTCTCATGCTCCTCTATCGACATGTTTATGTCCCCACACTGCCGTTCTTTGAGCGTTGTGCTGACATATTCATGATACAACCTCCGTGCAAAGTCTGGGAGATATTTCGTTGGTGTGGGGTCCTTTCCCCGAACTTATACCGCACATAGAGTGCGGGGTCATTGGCATGCAGGTCTCCAGGATATTTTCCCAGCAGAACCTTACACGCCCCCCCCCCCCCAAGAGCGAAACTTTCTGCCTGCCCAATAGGCAAATTTCGTCCAAACAAAGTTCTGTATGGACAAAATAGTTACTGTCATCCACTCCCATGCACTATGAACTTGTTCACATTGAAAATCACATTGTATTGGAAGCACAATTGTCACTGGGTCCCGTTATGAGTCCCGAATCTGTGATGTAGGTGAACACATACACACACAAAAAAAAAACACTTCTGTAGGCACACCCGAGCACTGATATCCGCCGTTGAATGTCCGTAAGTGACCCTCACCCAATCAGTGCTTCTCACCCTCGCATGAGAGACCCATGCACCAATAGTACATGCCACACTGACATTCATCTGCTCAATTTACCTACAGAGAATTTACATAAGCTCACCCAACCTCTACTTCCTATACAAAAAAAAATTCTTAACACACTATAAAATACTATAAAACTTAGGACATCCCCGAACAAACAAAAACAAAAAGAGAAAGTTATTTCTCCTACTCCAGTCCTGTCGTTTAGAAGCGATAAACAACAAAAAAAAATAAATAAAACCTACCCCATGTCACCGCACTGCTTGTGGCAACAAAAAAAAAATCAAAACAAAACAAAAGTAAACAAACAAATGAACACTGTCTCAGCCTGTGTTCAGTCTAGCCTGCTCAGGAAAGAGAGAGCTATTTGACCCACATTTCTAGGACTATACCACTCCAAATCGGTCCCTAGCTATCCCTTCAGAGTCCCTTCGAATGTTTTCCTTCCTTGCTCGAACCTCCTGCGCTCGCGATGACCTATGCTCTCTTCCTTCCCCCTCATCAGCTGTTCGTAGCCCTTCACTCCCGTGCTTCTCTTTCGAAGTAGCGAAATCTGGGGGGGTTCGGGTTTTGTCCTATCGCATCCCCTTCCTCATGCATAACCTCCACTTTAGAGGGGTGTGGGGGCGACCGTCTCTTTACGAGATAAGCGGAAGAGAATGACCCAATTTCTCCGGCTGCATCCCTGGAAGTGACTCTCCTTGCTGGGTCCCAAATTTGTACAAATTCGGCCCGAACTGTACGACCGCTCTCCTCCCTGAATATCTTTTCACTATCCGAATCCTCCAATTCCCTGCTGGGGTTACCCCCTAGCAGTGTTTTCAACCCGGGGGGTACCACCACCTTTTCCGACATATCTTCGGCTATTGCGCAAAGAATTTCCTGGTGTGGCCGATACTGCTGCTCCCAGTAGGCATGCCCATGGGAACGTTCCTTAAAAGACACTTGACCGGGGGCCCAAAACTGCCTCTTACAAAAATATTGGCTACGCCCTCCCCTTGTCTTTCCTTAACCAAGTCCTTCCTGATCACAGGAATTTCGCTTCCCGAGTCCACCAGAGGCATGACTACTGTCCCGTCCACACTAAAGGGAACCCTTTCCCGTTCATACAGGTTTTCCTGTATCGGCCTTTCCGAATTTATGGACCGTAACGCGTCCACTCTTGCCACTACTCGTCTGTCACTTTTATATATTTTTTTGTTTCATAATTTATTGTCCTGAAATTTTATAAAATTGCCATCCTGAATTTTCATATTCTACCAGCAGTACAAGGCCTGATATTTAATGCAGTATTTTTTTTTCGGGGGGGGGGGGGGGGTATTAAGATTTATTAAATTAATCAAAAATTAATATTATCAAGTTATTTTTTTTTATAATTTTTTACTAACACTATTTTAATTCAAAAGATAGTTCATGAATTTTTTTTTCAGATAAGTTTAAAGCATAATGAACTTAAATGGTACGGTATTTTAATGTTTTAAGCAAATATTAAGTGTAAACAATATATTTGCGACACGTCTGTAGAAAGATTGATTCATTTTGTTTTACAGGTGGATGCGCAACATATAAAACTACGTCACTGCAAAGGCATAGTGCTAGTCATGAACATTTCAGGCACTTGAAGTGGAATTAAAACATAAAAATATTTCTAGTCATGTCATAGCAGCACAAACAAAAAGTCAAGCTTTTTTGATTTCTTGTCTTAAGTCTGCCCTATTTATTGCCCAACATGAATTGTCACCATCTTTATTTGGTGACTTACAAAAATTGATGAAGATCCAAAATACTCCACACAAGTAATGTGAAATATGAGCATAGCACAATTGTGAATGAGTTTCATGCTGCAATAGCTGAAGTGATTGAAACCATTATGTTAAGGCGGTTTTCGACTATTCTCCGCCCATGTTAAAGTATAGGACATTCTCTTGAACATAACCACGCAATAATGCGGGCTCAAATCTCGTTGCAGTTTGCAGGGGATGATAGAATGGAATATGAAGCATCTTTTGGCAGAGGAAAATACGAGGAAGGTTAATAAAATAATAAACTATCAATTAAAAACTGAAACAAACTAAGTAATTTGTAGTTTTTCAAATCTTCAATAGATGGCGCATTAGTGCCGTCTCATAGCTATCAGGGTGCTTTAATAGCTGTTTACTGGTTTCCTAATCTAGTTACTTTGAGTTTTCCTCTGCCAAAAGATTAAAATACCAAAGTTTTATCATTCACACCAAACTTTTTGACATTTTATACCTTAATTAACTCTCACATATGTTCATCAGATTTCCAATAGCCGGCCATTATTGCAGCCAATGCATGTCAAAATTGGCTTAAAACCAGTAGAACGGCAACCCTAGCTCAGAAAGTAAACACGAACGTTTTAGCTGGACAAAGCTTTTCTACATAAGGGTAAGTATTATATTTGATACATTTTCTAGCACAACTCCATTTCTCAATTTATGTCTTATAAAGATTGAAAATTGTTAAATCTTACAATTAGTAATTTTCATAGAAGTGAAACCTTGTACTATTATTTTAAATTTATGTTATGTTACATGAAATTGAAGATCGATGTCAGACAGATCTTTCGGAATCAATGAAATGCCATAAAACTAATGATCATACGATAACGAGATCTTGTATTAAAATTTATCTAAAACGGTAATTTATATGAACAAGTTCATCGTACTAATAGTTATTTTCACATCTCAATCGATGGTCTGCAAATTCTATAAATATGGTAGCTACTAAAATTTAAATTACATATATGTTGTACGCCTCCTACTTAAAACATTTTTATCATTTAAGATATTGATTTGTTTTAATATATTGATTTACTTTTAGTTTATAAACTAAAAATAAATTATTACAGCATTTTAATTTAAAGTAATAACACAATCTACTTAATAACAATAATACATAGAGTAATAAATTATTTACAATAAACATAATATTCACAATATGCTCACATAATGTTCAGAATAAATTTTGTAATTGCAGAAAATTATTACATCATAATGAAGGAAAAGTTATTTCCTGCCTTAGTGGGAACCCTGCTATGAACATTTAAAATAACTTACTTCTACAATGAAATTACTGAATCTCGTAGAGTTATTGTTATGAACTTGGTTGGATGCTTGCATCAGTAAGTGAACGGCTCCAAGCATGGACCAAAACATCACAATTCTCATGAAACATAATGCCAGCAAATTAAGATTCAAAATATTATTGCATTCATCACCAAAAAAAAACACTCCGAGCTAGCATTGTCATTCACATAACCAGTGAAAATTACTATGAAGACTGTTATGATCATTTTACTATAATTTACTTCTAC
Source organism: Amaurobius ferox (assembly GCA_951213105.1). Classification (NCBI taxonomy): domain Eukaryota; kingdom Metazoa; phylum Arthropoda; class Arachnida; order Araneae; family Amaurobiidae; genus Amaurobius; species Amaurobius ferox. Next base: position 110,085,266 of record OX578136.1, read on the forward strand.
AATGAAATTACTGAATCTCGTAGAGTTATTGTTATGAACTTGGTTGGATGCTTGCATCAGTAAGTGAACGGCTCCAAGCATGGACCAAAACATCACAATTCTCATGAAACATAATGCCAGCAAATTAAGATTCAAAATATTATTGCATTCATCACCAAAAAAAAAACACTCCGAGCTAGCATTGTCATTCACATAACCAGTGAAAATTACTATGAAGACTGTTATGATCATTTTACTATAATTTACTTCTACAATGAAATTACTGAATCTCGTAGAGTTATTGTTATGAACTTGGTTGGATGCTTGCATCAGTAAGTGAACGGCTCCAAGCATGGACCAAAACATCACAATTCTCATGAAACATAATGCCAGCAAATTAAGATTCAAAATATTATTGCATTCATCACCAAAAAAAAACACTCCGAGCTAGCATTGTCATTCACATAACCAGTGAAAATTACTATGAAGACTGTTATGATCATTTTACTATAATTTACTTCTACAATGAAATTACTGAATCTCGTAGAGTTATTGTTATGAACTTGGTTGGATGCTTGCATCAGTAAGTGAACGGCTCCAAGCATGGACCAAAACATCACAATTCTCATGAAACATAATGCCAGCAAATTAAGATTCAAAATATTATTGCATTCATCACCAAAAAAAAAACACTCCGAGCTAGCATTGTCATTCACATAACCAGTGAAAATTACTATGAAGACTGTTATGATCATTTTACTATAATTTACTTCTACAATGAAATTACTGAATCTCGTAGAGTTATTGTTATGAACTTGGTTGGATGCTTGCATCAGTAAGTGAACGGCTCCAAGCATGGACCAAAACATCACAATTCTCATGAAACATAATGCCAGCAAATTAAGATTCAAAATATTATTGCATTCATCACCAAAAAAAAAACACTCCGAGCTAGCATTGTCATTCACATAACCAGTGAAAATTACTATGAAGACTGTTATGATCATTTTACTATAATTTACTTCTACAATGAAATTACTGAATCTCGTAGAGTTATTGTTATGAACTTGGTTGGATGCTTGCATCAGTAAGTGAACGGCTCCAAGCATGGACCAAAACATCACAATTCTCATGAAACATAATGCCAGCAAATTAAGATTCAAAATATTATTGCATTCATCACCAAAAAAACACACTCCGAGCTAGCATTGTCATTCACATAACCAGTGAAAATTACTATGAAGACTGTTATGATCATTTTACTATAATTTACTTCTACAATGAAATTACTGAATCTCGTAGAGTTATTGTTATGAACTTGGTTGGATGCTTGCATCAGTAAGTGAACGACTCCAAGCATGGACCAAAACATCACAATTCTCATGAAACATAATGCCAGCAAATTAAGATTCAAAATATTATTGCATTCATCACCAAAAAAAAACACTCCGAGCTAGCATTGTCATTCACATAACCAGTGAAAATTACTATGAAGACTGTTATGATCATTTTACTATAATTTACTTCTACAATGAAATTACTGAATCTCGTAGAGTTATTGTTATGAACTTGGTTGGATGCTTGCATCAGTAAGTGAACGGCTCCAAGCATGGACCAAAACATCACAATTCTCATGAAACATAATGCCAGCAAATTAAGATTCAAAATATTATTGCATTCATCACCAAAAAAAAAACACTCCGAGCTAGCATTGTCATTCACATAACCAGTGAAAATTACTATGAAGACTGTTATGATCATTTTACTATAATTTACTTCTACAATGAAATTACTGAATCTCGTAGAGTTATTGTTATGAACTTGGTTGGATGCTTGCATCAGTAAGTGAACGGCTCCAAGCATGGACCAAAACATCACAATTCTCATGAAACATAATGCCAGCAAATTAAGATTCAAAATATTATTGCATTCATCACCAAAAAAAAACACTCCGAGCTAGCATTGTCATTCACATAACCAGTGAAAATTACTATGAAGACTGTTATGATCATTTTACTATAATTTACTTCTACAATGAAATTACTGAATCTCGTAGAGTTATTGTTATGAACTTGGTTGGATGCTTGCATCAGTAAGTGAACGGCTCCAAGCATGGACCAAAACATCACAATTCTCATGAAACATAATGCCAGCAAATTTAGATTTAAAATATTATTGCATTCATCACCAAAAAAACACACTCCGAGCTAGCATTGTCATTCACATAACCAGTGAAAATTACTATGAAGACTGTTATGATCATTTTACTATAATTTACTTCTACAATGAAATTACTGAATCTCGTAGAGTTATTGTTATGAACTTGGTTGGATGCTTGCATCAGTAAGTGAACGACTCCAAGCATGGACCAAAACATCACAATTCTCATGAAACATAATGCCAGCAAATTAAGATTCAAAATATTATTGCATTCATCACCAAAAAAAAACACTCCGAGCTAGCATTGTCATTCACATAACCAGTGAAATTTACTATGAAGACTGTTATGATCATTTTACTATAATTTACTTCTACAAAGAAATTACTGAATCTCGTAGAGTTATTGTTATGAACTTGGTTGGATGCTTGCATCAGTAAGTGAACGGCTATAAGCATGGACCAAAACATCACAATTCTCATGAAACATAATGCCAGCAAATTAAGATTCAAAATATTATTGCATTCATCACCAAAAAAAAAAACACTCCGAGCTAGCATTGTCATTCACATAACCAGTGAAAATTACTATGAAGACTGTTATGATCATTTTACTATAATTTATTTCTACAATGAAATTACTGAATCTCGTAGAGTTATTGTTATGAACTTGGTTGGATGCTTGCATCAGTAAGTGAACGGCTCCAAGCATGGACCAAAACATCACAATTCTCATGAAACATAATGCCAGCAAATTAAGATTCAAAATATTATTGCATTCATCACCAAAAAAAAAAAACACTCCGAGCTAGCATTGTCATTCACATAACCAGTGAAAATTACTATGAAGACTGTTATGATCATTTTACTATAATTTACTTCTACAATGAAATTACTGAATCTCGTAGAGTTATTGTTATGAACTTGGTTGGATGCTTGCATCAGTAAGTGAACGGCTCCAAGCATGGACCAAAACATCACAATTCTCATGAAACATAATGCCAGCAAATTAAGATTCAAAATATTATTGCATTCATCACCAAAAAAAAAACACTCCGAGCTAGCATTGTCATTCACATAACCAGTGAAAATTACTATGAAGACTGTTATGATCATTTTACTATAATTTACTTCTACAATGAAATTACTGAATCTCGTAGAGTTATTGTTATGAACTTGGTTGGATGCTTGCATCAGTAAGTGAACGGCTCCAAGCATGGACCAAAACATCACAATTCTCATGAAACATAATGCCAGCAAATTAAGATTCAAAATATTATTGCATTCATCACCAAAAAAACACACTCCGAGCTAGCATTGTCATTCACATAACCAGTGAAAATTACTATGAAGACTGTTATGATCATTTTACTATAATTTACTTCTACAATGAAATTACTGAATCTCGTAGAGTAATTGTTATGAACTTGGTTGGATGCTTGCATCAGTAAGTGAACGGCTCCAAGCATGGACCAAAACATCACAATTCTCATGAAACATAATGCCAGCAAATTAAGATTCAAAATATTATTGCATTCATCACCAAAAAAAAAACACTCCGAGCTAGCATTGTCATTCACATAACCAGTGAAAATTACTATGAAGACTGTTATGATCATTTTACTATAATTTACTTCTACAATGAAATTACTGAATCTCGTAGAGTTATTGTTATGAACTTGGTTGGATGCTTGCATCAGTAAGTGAACGGCTCCAAGCATGGACCAAAACATCACAATTCTCATGAAACATAATGCCAGCAAATTAAGATTCAAAATATTATTGCATTCATCACCAAAAAAAAAACACTCCGAGCTAGCATTGTCATTCACATAACCAGTGAAAATTACTATGAAGACTGTTATGATCATTTTACTATAATTTACTTCTACAATGAAATTACTGAATCTCGTAGAGTTATTGTTATGAACTTGGTTGGATGCTTGCATCAGTAAGTGAACGGCTCCAAGCATGGACCAAAACATCACAATTCTCATGAAACATAATGCCAGCAAATTAAGATTCAAAATATTATTGCATTCATCACCAAAAAAACACACTCCGAGCTAGCATTGTCATTCACATAACCAGTGAAAATTACTATGAAGACTGTTATGATCATTTTACTATAATTTACTTCTACAATGAAATTACTGAATCTCGTAGAGTAATTGTTATGAACTTGGTTGGATGCTTGCATCAGTAAGTGAACGGCTCCAAGCATGGACCAAAACATCACAATTCTCATGAAACATAATGCCAGCAAATTAAGATTCAAAATATTATTGCATTCATCACCAAAAAAAAAAAACACTCCAAGCTAGCATTGTCATTCACATAACCAGTGAAAATTACTATGAAGACTGTTATGATCATTTTACTATAATTTACTTCTACAATGAAATTACTGAATCTCGTAGAGTTATTGTTATGAACTTGGTTGGATGCTTGCATCAGTAAGTGAACGGCTCCAAGCATGGACCAAAACATCACAATTCTCATGAAACATAATGCCAGCAAATTAAGATTCAAAATATTATTGCATTCATCACCAAAAAAAACACTCCGAGCTAGCATTGTCATTCACATAACCAGTGAAAATTACTATGAAGACTGTTATGATCATTTTACTATAATTTACTTCTACAATGAAATTACTGAATCTCGTAGAGTTATTGTTATGAACTTGGTTGGATGCTTGCATCAGTAAGTGAACGGCTCCAAGCATGGACCAAAACATCACAATTCTCATGAAACATAATGCCAGTAAATTAAGATTCAAAATATTATTGCATTCATCACCAAAAAAAAACACTCCGAGCTAGCATTGTCATTCACATAACCAGTGAAAATTACTATGAAGACTGTTATGATCATTTTACTATAATTTACTTCTACAATGAAATTACTGAATCTCGTAGAGTTATTGTTATGAACTTGGTTGGATGCTTGCATCAGTAAGTGAACGGCTCCAAGCATGGACCAAAACATCACAATTCTCATGAAACATAATGCCAGCAAATTAAGATTCAAAATATTATTGCATTCATCACCAAAAAAACACACTCCGAGCTAGCATTGTCATTCACATAACCAGTGAAAATTACTATGAAGACTGTTATGATCATTTTACTATAATTTACTTCTACAATGAAATTACTGAATCTCGTAGAGTTATTGTTATGAACTTGGTTGGATGCTTGCATCAGTAAGTGAACGGCTCCAAGCATGGACCAAAACATCACAATTCTCATGAAACATAATGCCAGCAAATTAAGATTCAAAATATTATTGCATTCATCACCAAAAAAAAAACACCTTGAGCTAGCATTGTCATTCACATAACCAGTGAAAATTACTATGAAGACTGTTATGATCATTTTACTATAATTTACTTCTACAATGAAATTACAGAATCTCGTAGAGTTATTGTTATGAACTTGGTTGGATGCTTGCATCAGTAAGTGAACGGCTCCAAGCATGGACCAAAACATCACAATTCTCATGAAACATAATGCCAGCAAATTAAGATTCAAAATATTATTGCATTCATCACCAAAAAAAAAACACTCCGAGCTAGCATTGTCATTCACATAACCAGTGAAAATTACTATGAAGACTGTTATGATCATTTTACTATAATTTACTTCTACAATAAAATTACTGAATCTCGTAGAGTTATTGTTATGATCTTGGTTGGATGCTTGCATCAGTAAGTGAACGGCTCCAAGCATGGACCAAAACATCACAATTCTCATGAAACATAATGCCAGCAAATTAAGATTCAAAATATTATTGCATTCATCACCAAAAAAACACACTCCGAGCTAGCATTGTCATTCACATAACCAGTGAAAATTACTATGAAGACTGTTATGATCATTTTACTATAATTTACTTCTACAATGAAATTACTGAATCTCGTAGAGTTATTGTTATGAACTTGGTTGGATGCTTGCATCAGTAAGTGAACGACTCCAAGCATGGACCAAAACATCACAATTCTCATGAAACATAATGCCAGCAAATTAAGATTCAAAATATTATTGCATTCATCACCAAAAAAAAACATTCCGAGCTAGCATTGTCATTCACATAACCAGTGAAATTTACTATGAAGACTGTTATGATCATTTTACTATAATTTACTTCTACAAAGAAATTACTGAATCTCGTAGAGTTATTGTTATGAACTTGGTTGGATGCTTGCGTCAGTAAGTGAACGGCTCCAAGCATGGACCAAAACATCACAATTCTCATGAAACATAATGCCAGCAAATTAAGATTCAAAATATTATTGCATTCATCACCAAAAAAAAAACACTCCGAGCTAGCATTGTCATTCACATAACCAGTGAAAATTACTATGAAGACTGTTATGATCATTTTACTATAATTTACTTCTACAATGAAATTACTGAATCTCGTAGAGTTATTGTTATGAACTTGGTTGGATGCTTGCATCAGTAAGTGAACGGCTCCAAGCATGGACCAAAACATCACAATTCTCATGAAACATAATGCCAGCAAATTAAGATTCAAAATATTATTGCATTCATCACCAAAAAAAAAACACTCCGAGCTAGCATTGTCATTCACATAACCAGTGAAAATTACTATGAAGACTGTTATGATCATTTTACTATAATTTACTTCTACAATGAAATTACTGAATCTCGTACAGTTATTGTTATGAACTTGGTTGGATGCTTGCATCAGTAAGTGAACGGCTCCAAGCATGGACCAAAACATCACAATTCTCATGAAACATAATGCCAGCAAATTAAGATTCAAAATATTATTGCATTCATCACCAAAAAAAAACACTCCGAGCTAGCATTGTCATTCACATAACCAGTGAAAATTACTATGAAGACTGTTATGATCATTTTATTATAATTTACTTCTACAATGAAATTACTGAATCTCGTAGAGTTATTGTTATGAACTTGGTTGGATGCTTGCATCAGTAAGTGAACGGCTCCAAGCATGGACCAAAACATCACAATTCTCATGAAACATAATGCCAGCAAATTAAGATTCAAAATATTATTGCATTCATCACCAAAAAAAAAACACTCCGAGCTAGCATTGTCATTCACATAACCAGTGAAAATTACTATGAAGACTGTTATGATCATTTTACTATAATTTACTTCTACAATGAAATTACTGAATCTCGTAGAGTTATTGTTATGAACTTGGTTGGATGCTTGCATCAGTAAGTGAACGGCTCCAAGCATGGACCAAAACATCACAATTCTCATGAAACATAATGCCAGCAAATTAAGATTCAAAATATTATTGCATTCATCACCAAAAAAAAAACACTCCGAGCTAGCATTGTCATTCACATAACCAGTGAAAATTACTATGAAGACTGTTATGATCATTTTACTATAATTTACTTCTACAATGAAATTACTGAATCTCGTAGAGTTATTGTTATGAACTTGGTTGGATGCTTGCATCAGTAAGGGAACGGCTCCAAGCATGGACCAAAACATCACAATTCTCATGAAACATAATGCCAGCAAATTAAGATTCAAAATATTATTGCATTCATCACCAAAAAAAACACACTCCGAGCTAGCATTGTCATTCACATAACCAGTGAAAATTACTATGAAGACTGTTATGATCATTTTACTATAATTTACTTCTACAATGAAATTACTGAATCTCGTAGAGTAATTGTTATGAACTTGGTTGGATGCTTGCATCAGTAATTGAACGGCTCCAAGCATGGACCAAAACATCACAATTCTCATGACACATAATGCCAGCAAATTAAGATTCAAAATATTATTGCATTCATCACCAAAAAAAAACACTCCGAGCTAGCATTGTCATTCACATAACCAGTGAAAATTACTATGAAGACTGTTATGATCATTTTACTATAATTTACTTCTACAATGAAATTACTGAATCTCGTAGAGTTATTGTTATGAACTTGGTTGGATGCTTGCATCAGTAAGTGAACGGCTCCAAGCATGGACCAAAACATCACAATTCTCATGAAACATAATGCCAGCAAATTAAGATTCAAAATATTATTGCATTCATCACCAAAAAAAACACTCCGAGCTAGCATTGTCATTCACATAACCAGTGAAAATTACTATGAAGACTGTTATGATCATTTTACTATAATTTACTTCTACAATGAAATTACTGAATCTCGTAGAGTTATTGTTATGAACTTGGTTGGATGCTTGCATCAGTAAGTGAACGGCTCCAAGCATGGACCAAAACATCACAATTCTCATGAAACATAATGCCAGTAAATTAAGATTCAAAATATTATTGCATTCATCACCAAAAAAAAACACTCCGAGCTAGCATTGTCATTCACATAACCAGTGAAAATTACTATGAAGACTGTTATGATCATTTTACTATAATTTACTTCTACAATGAAATTACTGAATCTCGTAGAGTTATTGTTATGAACTTGGTTGGATGCTTGCATCAGTAAGTGAACGGCTCCAAGCATGGACCAAAACATGACAATTCTCATGAAACATAATGCCAGCAAATTAAGATTCAAAATATTATTGCATTCATCACCAAAAAAACACACTCCGAGCTAGCATTGTCATTCACATAACCAGTGAAAATTACTATGAAGACTGTTATGATCATTTTACTATAATTTACTTCTACAATGAAATTACTGAATCTCGTAGAGTTATTGTTATGAACTTGGTTGGATGCTTGCATCAGTAAGTGAACGGCTCCAAGCATGGACCAAAACATCACAATTCTCATGAAACATAATGCCAGCAAATTAAGATTCAAAATATTATTGCATTCATCACCAAAAAAAAAACACCTTGAGCTAGCATTGTCATTCACATAACCAGTGAAAATTACTATGAAGACTGTTATGATCATTTTACTATAATTTACTTCTACAATGAAATTACTGAATCTCGTAGAGTTATTGTTATGAACTTGGTTGGATGCTTGCATCAGTAAGTGAACGGCTCCAAGCATGGACCAAAACATCACAATTCTCATGAAACATAATGCCAGCAAATTAAGATTCAAAATATTATTGCATTCATCACCAAAAAAAAAACACTCCGAGCTAGCATTGTCATTCACATAACCAGTGAAAATTACTATGAAGACTGTTATGATCATTTTACTATAATTTACTTCTACAATAAAATTACTGAATCTCGTAGAGTTATTGTTATGATCTTGGTTGGATGCTTGCATCAGTAAGTGAACGGCTCCAAGCATGGACCAAAACATCACAATTCTCATGAAACATAATGCCAGCAAATTAAGATTCAAAATATTAATGCATTCATCACCAAAAAAAAAAACACTCCGAGCTAGCATTGTCATTCACATAACCAGTGAAAATTACTATGAAGACTGTTATGATCATTTTACTATAATTTAAGAAATCCATTTTTACAAATAAACGAGCTAATAGTTGCCATATTTATCATATCAAATAAGGATATTATCCAAGTACTATATTTTAACTCCTTGGGATATACAATCAAATTAAAATTTCATTTTAATTTCATAATATTCATATCTATATATATGAACAAGAAAAGTGTGTATGTATGATCCAACATAACTGGAGAACGGCTGAACCGAATTTCAGGAAATTTGTCTTAAATTCTTGAAATTCCCCCACTAAAAACATAGGCCATGTTTCGAGTTTCTACGACCAGTGGTTCTCGAGATATTAGTGAAAAACGACACTTTTCCTAGGAGTTCTACTTTCCAACTCCATGATTCATGACGAAAAAGATTGGACATTGTTGGTTTTAAACGTGAAAGTCAAATAAATCTGAGTTTTGTGGGAGTGTATTGAACGTATTAGACACTTTTGAAAATCGAAGGTTTGAGATATGAATTTAAATGGAAACTATCACCATGGTTTATTTCTCACAGGCTTACTCAACACTGAGTTTTGTGGGAGTTTATTGAACGTATTAGACACTTTTGAAAATCGCAGGTTTCAGATATGATTTTAAATGGAAACTATCACCATGGTATATTTCCCACAGGCTCACTCAACAACGAAAAATAATTAAGAAATCACAAGATCAATCATGCATAAAGCATTGATTATGAAACACTTTCCAAGTTTAATTTTATTTAAACATCTATGAAATGCGATGCATTTACCGGTAATATATCACAATCGGACCTATATGTTCCAGTGTAATTTTTATCATAGTTTGGCTTGGAAAATCCCAAGCAACGGCGGGTAATCGCTGCTAGTTTGAAATATCTAAAAAAAAGGCCCTTCTCTACTTAAATAAATTAAACAGTTCTGGAAACAAAAATGTATTTAATAAGAATATATGTAACTTAAATGTATCAAAGACAACGGCATACCAATTTTGAATTTTCTAGCTGCTTTATTTCTCAACTTGAATTTCAACTGGAATTTCAACTGGGATTCGGAGCTTAGCCTCCGTGAGTGTAGGACGTTTTTGATTGTGCTCCAGCCGCCGTACGTGCCTTCGGTACCAACGCCGCTTACTTCGTGACCTACACACCGTACCCTGCGACCTTCAAGCAGCCTGACTGATTGACAGGAGAAAGATGACTGAGGCCGCGGAATTTCCGCCGCTGCCGCACCCACCCGCACAAGAAGCCCACGACCACGTGGTGCAACTTCAAGCATCGACAAGTATGGACTTAACACTTAGTGAAGCCAAGATGGAGGCCAGCGACACTATTCTGTGGTGAGACCTGTCGGAGACCATCTCCGGCAGTTATTCCTTCTATTTCTTTAAACCAGCCAGGAATTTCTGTTGCCTTGCCACCTAGCTATAAAAATGTGTCTGATAATGATCCCGGCATTCTGCCTAAAATTAATTTTAGCCCCAACAAAAATGGTGGAAGCCCCCCCCCCCCCCCCCAGAGCTAAGAAAATGAAATCTATGGATAGTGAAGGTTTTCAGCTGCCTCCCAGAAGGCATACTGCCAGTCTGGCGAGTGCTAGACTGGTTAGCAACCCCCCCCCCCTCATTTCAAATGCAAATGTTTTAAATATTGTTAATGATAGTGTTAATGATGTGCCTGCGCCTGACGCAGAAATCACTGAAGATATGATTATAGACGCCCCTCCTAAAGAGCGTCGCCCCCCCCTTCTTCGTAGTGGTCACTACACACTACCATTTACTTCTACATGATATTAAGGAGCTTGCACCCGATATGGTTGCCAAAATGACTAACACCGGGGACTTTTTAAAAGTTAATGTTAAGACTCGGGAAGAATATATTAAAGTGCAAAGGTTTTTAATTGATAACAATATTCAATTTAAATCCTATTTGTTAGATGAGGTTAAACCTCTAAAGGTGGTAATCAGGGGCCTACCGATCTGTACGCAGACGGGGCAGATCAAGTCTGAACTTGAAATCCTTGGGTTCACCCCTATCAGTGTCACGCAACTAGCGCGTGGCCCTAAGAACAAAAAGATTCTTATGCCTTTGTTCTACGTACAGTTAGGGAAAACCCCTGATAATGCTAAAATGTATGAGCTAACTAGACTTATGTATACTGAGGTTAAGGTCGAGAGGTTCCGGGGCAGGAAACAGATCAACCAATGCTACCGCTGTCAGTCCTTCGGACATGCCAGCAACTCATGCCATCTCCCTGCTCGCTGTGTTAAGTGTGCGCAAGCGCACTTGGCCAGTGAATGCACTAAGTCTATAGAAACCCCTTGTGTCTGCGCCAACTGTGGTGGCGCACACCCTGCATCCTATCGGAACTGCCCAAAGTTCCCGAAGTACCGTCCCCCAACTCTCGACCAGGGAACTCCGGTGTTAGTAATAGGTTCGTCGACCCGCAGCGATCCTTCGCTGACGTCACGACAGGGCGTAACGAGGCGTTCGAAAAGACCCAGGAGGTCACCCCAAAATTGTCGGCCCCTAGCGGAGCGAACACTAAAAAATCCGACGTCATCCAAGATGACTTTCTAAATCTCTTATTTCGATTCGGAGAGCAGTATGGTACTGTCGTTGTAAATATGGCCTTTAAGACGGCCCTTCCCCATCTCAGGACTGCTCCAACTGAGATGGATAAAATTCAAATTCTGTTTGAGGGTGTAAGCACCCTCATTTGCAAACTTTAACCCCCCCCCCTTTTGGCTATGGGTTTTCAGCAAAGGAACTTGAAGGCTCTTACCATTGGCATCTGGAATGCCAATGGTCTCAGAGGTAAGATCCATGAGGCTAGGGACTTTTATACAGCATATAACTTAGATTTGTTTTTGGTTTAAGAAACCCACTTCAGTCCAGGGAACTTCTGCAAGATTGCTAATTACGACTTATACAATGACGACAGGCCTCGTACTAGCAATCGTTCTGACGGCGGTACGGCAATCTACATTAAAAGCAGCATTCCTCACAGCCGTGTACCCTCCCCCCCTACAGACGGGGGAGGCAACAGTGGTACAAATCTGTCTACCGAATAATCCTGTGGTTACCATTGCGTCAGTGTACCTCCCCCCGAGGTGCAATAATGCTGGCCGGGCTATTATGGACCTTTCTTCCCTCTTCAAAATTTCCGCCCATGTGATAGTTGCTGGTGATTTCAACGCTAAACACCAAGCCTGGGGGTGCCCATCGTCGAATCCTCGTGGCCACAGACTTAAGCGCTGGGTTGACGAGCAAAACTTCGATGTTGTAGCCCCAGGTGACCCCACCCACTTAAATAATATCTTAGACTTCGCCATCACCAGCAACATCCCCTATACTTATCACATGGAAGTAAGTGATGAACTCCCCTCTGATCATCTCCCCATCCTGTATTCCATAGAAATGAATAACTTCTCCCTTGTCACCCCGGCCAAGCTAAAAACGAGCTGGTCGCGGTACAAGGATTTACTTACTAGAACCCCCCCCCCCCCCTCCTTGCAAAGTCAAACTGGACGACGGACCTTGTGGATGCGGAGGTGGATAAAATTGGAAGTATCCTCAAGGAGGTCTACTCTGCATCCTCGAGGCCCATGACCGACAAGGTCAATCACTACAAGTTACCGCCCGGAATACAGGATTTGATCAGAGACAGGAACCGACTCCGGAAGGAGTGGCAGGCCAGCCGTGATCCTGACCTTAAACGTGAGCTAAACTTCCTCAGAGCGCAAGTTGGCTCACGTATTAAGGCATTTACAAGTGCACGATGGAACACTTACGTAGAGTCCTTAACGACTCATGACAACACCATTTGGAGGGCTACCTCACGTATTCGTAGGCACAAAACTTACATTCCAGCCCTTAACGGCCCAAATGGCAGGGCAATTACCAACGCACAAAAGGCTGAGCTGCTTGCAGACAGTCTTAGAAGACAGTTTGAACCTCACCACGATGTAATCGATCCTCGGACGGTTGCATTGGTGGATCCCATGGTTGAACAATTCATCTCCACACCTTCTGCAAACACGCTCAGAGTGGTCAAACACTCTGACATTACCCCCTATATTCGAAAATTGAAGAGTAATAAAGCGCCTGGGAGAGACCTCATTTCTACTAATATGTTAAAGAACCTCTCTAATACTTATGTATCGTATCTCGTCAACCTTTTTAATATTCTTCTCAATCTGAACTATTTTCCGCGGGCTTGGAAGGTGGCCATTGTGGCCCCCCTTCCCAAGCCCGGTCTAAACCATTCTGACCCTTCTAACTTTCGCCCTATTTCTTTGCTTTCTGTCCTCTCTAAACTTTTCGAGTATGTCTTGGTCGGGCATCTGGATGAGTTCTGCAGTCTGAAGGACCTTGTCATCCCTGAGCAGTATGGATTCAGGAGCAGGCACTCCACTCAGCATCAGTTGCTCAGAGTCTCTGAACTCATTCATGATGGTCGATCCAGGCATCTCAACACTACTGTCATTTTCCTGGATATCCAGAAAGCCTTTGATAAGGTATGGGTATCTGGACTCCTCTTTAAACTAATTGCTCTACACTTTCCTGCTCATCTTATTAAGATCCTCCACTCTTACCTAACAGAGCGTAGCTTTGTGGTAAGAGTGTCTAACTCTCTCTCCTCTCCCAGGAATATACTCAGTGGGGTCCCGCAAGGGTCTCTTGTCGTCCCCAAGTTGTTCAACCTATACATTAACGATCTTCCACGTCTCCCCGGTGTCACTTTAGGCCTATATGCCGATGACACGGCCCTGATTGCACAACATAAGCATACACATGTCGTGCACAAAACGCTTCAGGATTACCTGGACAAGATGACGCAATGGTTAAAAAACTGGAGGATAAAAGTCAACGTCGCCAAGTGTGCTGCCGTCAGTTCCCCCCCCCCCCCTTCGTCGAACCCCCGTCACTAATTTAACTTTAAACAACGAGCCCATTCCCTGGCAATCTAGCTACAAGTACCTAGGAGTGTACTTGGATTCCAAATTATCGTGGAAACTTCACATTTCTGAAACTTGCCAGAAAGTGAAGTCTGCACTCGCCCTTATGCGCCCCCTTTTGGCTGGAAACAGCCGCCTGTCAACAAGAAATAAGTTATTGCTGTACAAAGCCTGCATACGTCCAATTATGACGTACGGATCTCCTATCTGGGGAACCGCAGCGGAGACTCACCTTAGGAAGCTTCAAGTTGTGCAAAACATTGCACTTCGTTCGTTTGTCAGATTGCCGAGTTACGTCCGGCTGGAAGTTCTGCATAGAGACCTCAACATTCGTCTCTTTTTAGAACATATTCAAAATTTAGCTCGAAATTTTCTCAGAGGTCTCAGTGGAGTAAGCAATCCCACGTTAGATAGCATACCGGGGTATAACCCGGCACACCCAAAGGCGCGTAAGCGCCCGAGGGCGTTGCTGTGGCGCCGCCCCAAGGATGCATTCCTGCGCCCCCCACGGGGCCGCCGGATCTAGCATTGTTTTGCAGCTCCCCCCCCCCGTTTGTTATTGCTTCAGAACTCTAGTTTAACCGTGCCCCTCCCTTGCTTTTGGGAATTCGCGTTTATCGACGAACCTTTAAACTTTTTTTGTAATGTTCGTTTGTAATGTTCGTTGCAGAAATAATCAAATTTGGATGAGCATTTAAACTTAAATATATTGTCATTGCGTTGTTTCAGTATGTAGATGCACAGAATTTAAGCAAAAATAAAGTGATTTTAGGACGGATGCAACACTCAATATGAATTAAAAAGAACTTAAAAAATCACGATTTTGAGACAAAATGGATGCCATATATCATTTTGAAGTGGGTCATGTGATCTTTTCATATCATGGTCACGTGATCGCTTCATATAAGAGGTGTAATTATTATTTTAATTTTTATTTAAAAAACTACTGAATATATTTCGCTGATTTTTTTTATATATATTTTATAGAACAATTTAAATATTACCTAAAATTTTCGAAGCAATTTGTGAATTTTATATCCGCTTAAAAAATGTTTGAAAAATTAGGTCCCATAAGACTAAATGTATTTCATTTTTTCAACCCGGGTTCAATGCAAAACTAATTGGGTGATATTATTCATTTATATTACCATAGGTCTTACAGACCGTCTGAACAACATACTAAAATTTCATTTTGATTAAGTCATTTTTACGGCAGTTATCGTGCGAACGGACAGACAGACTGACAGACAGAATGAACAAAGTCATAAACACTTTTCAACTTTGTTGTAAAGTTTAAAAAAAAAGATGAAAATAATAAATGATAGCTATGAATAATTAAGTAATAACTAATAAATATCAAAAGTCCCATCACAAAAATGTATGAAACTAATAATTGTGATGGCTATGATTAAGTAATTAAGGATAGATACTGATATCCGTAAAAACTCAAAAACAATGAAATAAATATTAAATAATGAAATTATGAAATTTTGTATAGTAAAATAAATTATGATATGTTGAATATGAAATAATGAAACTTTGCATAATAAGACAGATTGTGATATGTTCTAGTAGTTTGTTGTTTGTATTTGATTTTGTATAGCAGTATGATAATCTGCATTTCTCACAGAATAAGACAATAGGAAAATCAATGATGGAAAGTCCCAACATTCGTTTTTCTATTCACTTTAACTTAATTGAGTTTAGCTTATGTAAAATAAGACAATGGCAATTTAACATGAAATAAAACAGCATTTTTGATCCCATGCTGAGCTGAGAAAGAAGAAAAATAAAGTATTAATTTGGTTACATACTAGGGGGTTCCGCCCCTTTGCTAGCCCAGTGGTTAGCGCATGGGTATTGCACTGGGATGACCCGAGTTCGGTACACACGTTATATATGTGGATCCGTAAGTTTTTCAGATAGTTTGGTGGTAGGGTACGGAATTGTGGATGCCAACCACACTGGATTCCTGTATAATTTGAGCTGCTGTTTTCCAGCCATCCAAACAGATACCTTACACTTTCGGGTAGGTCAGATGGTTTAGATCGAAGAAGAAGAAATTTAAGATAGGGATCCATCCTGCAATTAACTATGTATGTACATGCCTGCAAAACTTCGTGGTCTTAGTATTACTCTTCTGTCCAGAACGCGAACTCGCAGCTTAAATACACTGCCTTTGATTTTGTCGTTAAATATTTCCTAAACTGAATTTCAAATCAAAAACATTTTATTTCAGTGAGTTCCCTTAATATTTTTTTACATTTGTTCCAAACGTCCTATTTTCGTAAGCCTTAGTTTCTGCGGTACATGACAAAGAAACTCAAGGAGCAGGAAATTTGTTGAAAAGCGGTGGTGGCAGCTATTTTTTTTAAATTCAGACTTATTTCTTAGAACGCCCGAAAAGGTAAATTAAAAGAATAACTGCGACTTAAAGCAGCTACGTGTTATTTGAAGAAGGCTTCGGATTCTTCAGCAGGATACCCAGACCTGAAAATACAGCTCCAATCATGAAGGAACTTATCGTAAACCTTTTTAAGATTTCATAAGTGTTTTGGAGAGGGTTTATTATTCTTTTATTCATTTATCTTTTTGCACTTGGAGTTTGTTAACATGAAATAATGATCTTGTAAGATGATTAAAAAATAAATGTTTCAAAACTGTTATTAGAAGTGAGAAGATTCTTAACAGCAAAATGTTCTAAATGCCAAATGATAGAAAAACATCCAGAACTATGAGGTAGAGACTTTAAATACGGCGCTTAAGTAGATATATTGAAAAGAAGAAAGTGTGCAATTTCAAATTTCCCGTATTTGCTACATTAGGTGTGTGCCCACACAAAAATGTTCGGTTTTCCAATTACGTGAGAAACGCCTTCTTTTG
This sequence comes from Amaurobius ferox, assembly GCA_951213105.1. Classification (NCBI taxonomy): domain Eukaryota; kingdom Metazoa; phylum Arthropoda; class Arachnida; order Araneae; family Amaurobiidae; genus Amaurobius; species Amaurobius ferox. The sequence goes on from OX578136.1 coordinate 110,102,635, forward strand.
AGTGAATATAGACTTTGGTATACAAGTTAATTTTTGAACCAAACACCCCCAGAAAAGTCGAATTTTTTAAAAATTTTCATAGAAGGGGTGTATTCGCAAAACGTTCGAATTGCGAAATTATAGAAAAACTTATTTAACAATGAGAGCGAGACCTTACATTCTATGCACGGGTAGACAGTTTAAGAGGCAGAAAGTGGGCAATTCCAGTTCCCTTTTATAATTTCACGGCCCCCTTCACAATTATTAGAGTATATATATAATAAATTATTTACAAATTTATCAATAGTATTACAGAAAGTGACAAGAAACTAATAAATGGATTTACTCTCCTATTGTGTTTTTCTTTACATATATGATTATAGAAAAACATATTTTTCATTTGTTTTAATATAACATTTGTATAGTACATACAACGGATAATAAATAATTAAATATTTTCATACTATTTATTAAAGTGTATATCAAAATAAATTTTAATTATACTGCAAAAATATCTAAAACTAATCGTAAAAATTTTAGCTACAGAAACTGCATTAAAATTAACCGCAATTTTTAAATAAACAAGGAAAAAAGAAAATTTTATTTTAAAATGTAAAAAATACATAAAGATTAAAGTAAAAAATCTGATGGGGGCAGCACATGGCTTTCCTTATATAATGCAATGAATTTACTTCTTTTATAGTGAAAAAATGATGAATAGTCCACGGTACCGTATTTTTAGCTTTAAACTGTACATTTGCGACGCACACACACGTGCATCACCTCAAAAACTTCCAATTCATGTTCAAGGATGTTTGAAACGTACTCTCTCGTCGAAAACTCGAATTCGAATTTTCAATTCCGTCGCAATACTTTCCTTATACGATATGATATGTGTTGTGGCGTAGTGGGTTGCTTGGGTTTCAAGTCACAGCCAAATAACTCTCGAGTGACTTCAATTCTTTATTGACTTCAGTAATATACAAGTTCGGTCACAAAGGTACCCAAATCTGAAGTAGGGCGAATAGTCCGCTGAGGTCACTCTGACGTGTTCAAGGAAAATGTCCAAATCAATTCCCCGTGGAAAGTCTATGAGAGGTGGGTTCTCTGGCGAGGTTTCAGGATGAACTATCTTGCGAAGCTTCGGGATGAAACTGACGTAAGTCCACGATACGGTGACGTCCTGTCACGGCAAATGCTAAGACCCGGGTGGTCTAAATTTCAGACTAGTGGTAGTCTATATGGATCGAGTCCTACAGGGCCCTCAATCTCTCTTCCATTCCCGTACTTAGGAACTTTCGCAGAAGGCTTCTGCTCAAAAAACAAGGATACAGGGCCTATGCCCGAGAAGCAATCTTTTTTTCCAAAAGACGGGCTCTGTTGTCGAAGATCAGATCTTATCTCCTCTCGAAAACTCTGCTCCGGTCGCCCTCAGAAAAGGCGCCACCGGGGGACAATTTTCTCTATTTTTTTTTATTGGATCTTAATATCCGTGATGTCATTTTCCTTGAGTCTTATTTGTCTGGAGACTCGTGCCAGTAAGTCTAGGGGACACTCCCCTCACGCCTGGAAGCTGACGTTCACGCGATCACTCAGGACGGTCAATGCCAACTTAGCTTTTCTTTTTAACTGTCAATCTGGCAGACTTGGTGGCGCGGGGTTCGCGACATCCATTGTTCTGGCGACCCCTGCCATGTTTCAAGTTCAAAGGGTAACAGGTGAGCACGATCTAGAATTTCCAAACCCAATTCCATTTCGGGGGAGGGGGGAGATTTAATTGTGGTTTCATTTGGTGAATTAATTTAATTCGGCACAGTATATAAAGACAGCATTCATACTTTTAAAGTACATATTCTAAATAGTATAATTATACCGAAATATTTATGATAATTACTAATTTAAAATAACCTCAGCAGTTACAATAAAATAATAAATGTGAAATTTGCTTTCTGAAAAATAGCCAAATAAAGTTATTTTGTTAAGAGGGTAATGGAATAACCTTTATGAGGTCTAAATAACGTTTCGATTATTATTTCTCTCAGCTTTCACTATAATTTATGATTACTTAAATTGACAATCCTAACTGGTTCGGTTATTAGACGAATCACCGACTCAATCAGCATTGTCTGCGTTCCTATGGGAGAGTAGGAATAAGTTTCGGATCGGGCGATTTCAGTAGGATGCGTGTCTTGAAGTCGTGCTTGTCTTGAGTGAGCTGGGCTTGAGAGTGTGCTTATCTTGTCTTGAGTAAGTGAGTGGAAGACTAGAATCCCTAGAGAATACAACGATGACTGGGAAAGGTCTAGTATTAAGGGTTTGGCCGCAATAAGAGGGCGATAAAAGAATGAAATAAAGTTTGAGTTAAGTCAATTTGGTAACAGAGAAAAGTACAAATATGTAATCTCACAACATAAATATACTCATCCGTAGAATAAAGTAATCCGAAAGAGCTGAGGAAGGAGTTATTTACTTTACACACTTTATAAAATCACTTTTAAAGGGCAATTTGGTTCAAGATATAAATCTAGAATTTTGGAGTGTGATTTTTAAGAATATGTAGCTACGAAATTAGAAGAAAAGAAAATCGTTTTTTTTTAATGATAAATTTAACATTTTTGTGTAACGATTCCCCTTAAAAATCTTGCTACCCTAGACAGGACTCGAACCACGGGTCTTTGTAGTGGGAAGATTAACACTCTCCTAGTTCAGCTTCCGGGACGGAATTGCAAACTGTAATCGCCGGAGTGAACTTTGCATTTTCATCCCTCTAATGTCAGAGAGAATTGCAACTTGACAATCTGACTGACCACCTCCTGCTATTTTTACCTCAGATGGAGAGATCTTCATAATGTTCAGATGCTAGATGTAAAGTTCGTACCTTTGAGTATCAATTCTGAAGTCTTAAAGGGTCACATCAGTAGTAGTAGAGATAGGGGCGTTCACCGCCAGAGGCGGAATGCGGAATCCAAGATGGCGGCCATTCCGCCTTCCGTGATCCTGGACGGGGGTGTAAAAGGGGAGGGGGGGAGAATGGAAAAAGGTGGGGCGTAAAAATTTTTTGAGAAACTTTATGTCGGGTGGCAACAATTTCGTAGTCTTGTACGAGGGGTTTAGGAGAAAATAAATTTTTGGAATGAGATTTTTCTAAGTAGGGAAGAAACTTTTTTGACGGTGGCAACACCATCGGAGGCGGAATGGAACCATCAGCGCCCCCTAGCGGCTAAAAGTGGAACTATCGAGGATGGAACTTAGAAATTTTTTTTGGTTTGAGTTGCCATAGCAACACCTGTATGGGGGAAACTTTTTTGGGGGGTGGCAACACCATCGGAGGCGGAATGGAACCATCAGCGCCCCCAAACGACAGAAAGGAGAATTAAAACTCGGGATTTTTTTTTCTTTTTCTAAATGAAGTGATTAAGTACGAAATATTCGTATTTTTTTTCTTTTTTTAAAATGAATGAGGATAATTTAATAAAGTGATTAAGTATATCAGGGCCATTGTTATTACACGCCAAGAGCATGCTAAGGTAATCGTTTTTACAATACCCCTCCCCTATATATGGCGGTTACGAAGTGAACTGCGAGAATCTTGTATCTGTCTTCGGGAAATAATATATCTGTACTTACTTAAATTTTACACGTTTGTAATTTTTTTTTTTAAAATGTGGTAATGGGCAAAATTGACATTTTGCGCCTTTTTTTTCAAAATGTTAATTTCTCTATGGGAATTAACATGGGTTTTCATACTTTTGCATTTTTTGTTAAAAAATGTGGTAATGGGAAAAATTAACATTTTGCACAAAATGTCTTAAAAACGTAAAAAAGTAACAAAAAATGTGGTAATGGGCAAAATTAACATTTTGCGATTTTTTTCAAAATTCCAATTTCTCTATGGGAATTAACATGGGTTTCCGCACTTTTGTCATTTTTTTACAAAAAATGCGCGTTTTTACAAAAATGCTACTAAAAATGTGGTAATGAGAAAAATTAACATTTCGCACAAAATGTTGCAAAAACGTAAAAAAAAAACAAAAATGTGTGTTTTTTACAAAAATGTGACGAAAAAGGTGTGTTTTTAAAGTAGCAGAATCGCGTGAATTGGGTGTATAGGTGGGGGGGGGGGGGGTTCCCCAATCATTTCGGCCTTCGATTTTAAAAATTTTAATATTTGCAAAAATAAATATTCCCCAAAATAAATATTTTAAATAATCGTGAAAGTGTACTTATGCCCAAAACACTTAAGTGTTACGAATCTCGCAAGTTAATTAAATTAAGTGATTAAGTATTAGATATCCGTATGCCAGTAGCATGTCAAAGATATGCCAAGGGTATGCTAAAGGCATGCCAAGGTATACCAAAGTCATCGTTCTTACACTATCCCTCCGCTATATCGCGGTTACGAAGTGAACTGTAAGAATATCGTATGATGAAGAGAGATGCTTACCCTATTCGTATGTTAAAGACGGTTACGAATGCATAACTGTAAGAATCCTGCATTTTAATAACAAAATTTCGTAAATGTAAGTTTTTTTTCTTATAATTTTTCGCAAATGTAAGTTTTCTACTTTTAAAAAACCACACATACGCTGTTTTCTTTATGGAAATTAACATAGGTTTTCACACTTATGCTTTTTTTAACGTTTTTTCACAAAAACACACTTTTTACGTGTAAAAAACTAACAAAAACATGTTTTCAAAGTAGCAGAATCGCGTGAATTGATGTTTTAAAGTAGTAGAATTGCATGAATTGATGTTTTAAAGTAGTAGAATCGCGTGATCGACTATATTCGATGAATGACTCTATTCGGGGAGATGTATATACCCAATGAGGGAACCCATAGACCGTTTATCAGCGATCCGCGAAACATTTAAGTTAGTAATGTTATGAATCCCACATCCATTTTAGTCTGAAAATCTAGAAAAACCTCAGAGAATATACCTATTTTAAAAATAAGTATTATAAAAGAAGGGTTAGTGTATCAGTTTATACGCATAGTGTGTGTGTTTTATTTCTCTAAATCCCACCATTTTTAAAAATAAAAGCACATGCCAGAACCCTCCACGCTTTAGTCTCGTACGAAATGATTTAGCTATGAGTGCCCCACCTAGCCCTTTTATGCGGATGGAGAGGAGATATTTAACACATTCTCAGCACTAGGAGAATACGTAGTGGACGTTGGCACGTGTTACATTACTGAATAAGAAATTGCTAAAACCCGAAATACGAGCGAGTCTGTATTCAGGAGATATATAGACGAAAATGACTATCCTGTTATTTTTAACGTTTGAAATAGCAAAATACACGCTAATTTCTTTACGACGAATAACATATATTTCTTGTATGCATACCAGTTTTAAGTGAAATTTAACACATATAGCTTTCTGAGGGAGGGAGAAACGCCTAATATGGTGATATATATGACACACGCGCTCAACACAAATCGGCGGAAATAAATGGTGAGATAGCTTTTAAAGACGAGACTTTGAAATTTTTTTCGATAAATAAGGTATTTGAGATTATTTAACGTGTGAATGATCGATACACGGTAAAAAAATGAGGAACATGACTAAGTTTTCAAGTATAGGACTTTGAAGTTTTTAGCTAAATGCAATATGTGCCAACATTTTATAAGATGATATCACCTGCAGAGTGAGTATAAGACGATCCCATCAGCAGCAGCTATAGTTACAAAGTGTCGAACTAGACGAGCATTTCTACGATACAAAATTTAAATATTCAAGCCAAATACAATGCTTTATAGCTTTTAAAGGGTTTGAAAACACATACTAAGGCGGCATGCATGATACTTATAGCCGATGCATAAGTATGAAATAGGAAACTAACAAAGATTTTTTAGGGGTAGAACTTGAATTTATAATTAAACATGATTTATACTAACTACTGCAAAGGGAGAAATGCATAGAGAAAGAGGTTATGTATATATAATGCATATAACCAACACCCACCGGTGGAATGCAGATCTAAGTATTTTTAGGAGAAGACATGGGATTCTTAAGTAAATGGGGTATTTAGAGACATTTAAAGAGATATAAACATATGATAAGGTAGCATACATAATACACTCAACTTATTTAGTACAGCGAAAGGAAAACTTTAGTATTGTTTTGAGACCGAACTTCAAATTTTTAAGTAAATGTAGGTGTTTGGAAATTTTTAATGGGCTATGTGCGATACACATGTCCCCGATCACAGTGGTGGAAAAGTGATACCGGAGCAGTTTTTAATGATGTGACTTTAACTTTTTTCAATTAAGTGAAGAATCTACTAAATCTTAGAGGGTGCTGGCGCTTACCGAGGGTTTTATGTATAATACACATAAGCAGCATATAACATTAGGAAGGGGATGTTAGAAAAAATTTTAAAGATAGGACTTTAGATTTTAGAACTAAATGAGATATCAAGAAACATTTGAAGGGGATGAAAACATCTAATGAGGTGGAATGGGGGTGTACTTACCCAAGACACCTAGCGCTGAAATTATTCACTAAGATAAATTTTTTAAAGTAAAGACTTTAGAAGTTTCACATAAAAAGCAATTTATACTAGTTTTTAAAGAAATGGAAACGCCCAACGAGATGACTTAGAATGAATACAACGCCGATATATAACAGCGAAAGGAAAACTTAAATATTGTTTAAAGACTGAACTTTAAATTTCGAAGTAAATGTACATGCTCAGAAACTTCTAATGGGCTAGTAGGATACACATACTCGATATAACAGTAAAATGGCGAACTAAGAGTAATTTATAAGTACGTAACTTTGGATTTTTTAGTTAAATAGGGATTTCTATTAATTTTTAAAGGGATAGAAAGGCATACTAAAGGGAGTACAACAAATTTTTAGAAGGGAATTTGCTAGCTAAATAGGGATTTCCACTAATTTTTAAAGAGATATAAAGACATACTAAAGGGGTATACAGCAAATTTTTAGATGGGAATTTGAGAATTTCTTAGCTAAATAAGGATTTCTACTAACTTTTAAGGAATAGAATCACATACTGAAGAGTATAGAGTGTAATCATTACTAACACCTATTGCTAAAATGAGGAATTAGCATAATATTTTAAAGATTAAACTTTATTATTTATTTATTTATTTATTTATTTTTTTTTTTTTGTAACTAGGTACAACATATAAACGCTTAAAGCGGATGAATACACAGATTGAGACAACATGTGCAATACACATCATCCGCATATAGTAACAAAAGTAGAACTAAACATGTTTTTAAGGATATAATTTCTGGTTTCTTCACATAAATGAGGATGTTTAGAAACGTCTGAATGGTTAGAAACTACACTTTAAGTGGGAGTAGAATAGCATCATCACCAATACCTATCGAGGGAAAATAGGAATTAGAGTAATATTTTGGGGATGGGACTTTAGATGTTTAGGTAAATGTTATGTTTAAAAACTTTTAAAGTAGCGTAAATACATTCTCCAGAAAGAAAAAAGATATATATTTTATAATAAATATCTTTTCAAGAGTTTAATTATTTTTTTTTATCATGCCCATGAGTAAATTATTTTCAAAAATCATAACCAAGTAGGTCATATAGTACGAAAGATAGAATCGATACCGTTATAAGTAGAAATGGAATTCAAGGATTCTAATCAGGCTGTGTAGAGTTAGTGAGTTTGTCGCCAATGTTAATTTGACGCAAACGAGCGCTATTTTGTAAAAATGTTAAGATATTACATAAAACAGTTCTTCACTTCTGCTGGACTGTCAAATTGTGGGTTGCAATCAGAAATAATTTTGTCATCCGCAAACCCAGCAAGCTTCTAATATAACGAGAAATTTATATATTTTAATTTTCTACAATTTCTGAATGAAATTCTAGCACAAATTAAAAATGTTTATGTTTAAGTGTGATTTTTGACAAGGGGAGGCATGCATTTAATTAATATTTCTATTTTACAAATGTTTGTAAAATGTACTTAAACTTTAAATGTTATCAAATTTATTTTTTAGTCTACATTTTAAACGTGTTTTAATATTTATTAGCTGCGCAGGCTCTTTTACAGCAACTACAGCAAATGATATAGTTCGTCGTGAGATAAAATAAAAAAAATATTTCCTATTGTGAAACATGTTCACTTTTCATATGTAATACCATGCGATAAATTTGGTGACATCATTGTCATGGATCTAACTGGTTCCATTAATGAAAAAAGATACTTTGAGTAATACTTTTTTTACTGAGATTTTGGCGACGAATTTGGTGGAATGTCGCCAACTTGGCGACCTTCTTAAATGTTGCTAAATTAACGATAAAATCGCCAAAATGGATAAAAATGACGCTAAATTAATGAAAATGACGACTCATTGACGAAAATTCAATATCTTGGAAAGAATATAAATATCTACTATAAAAATAATCTATTTTTACTTTCCTTATATACATAATGTATAAGGAAAGTATTGCGACGGGGTCGAAAATTCGAAATCGAATTTTCGACGGGAGAGCACGTTTCAAGAATCTCTGATCACGAATCAAACACTTTTGAAGTGATGTCTGTGTGTGTGTGTGTGTGTGTGTGTGAAAGTATGTGTGTGTGTGTGACGAATGGACCGATTCGAACCAAATTTGGTACAAAAATCACAATCCGTAAACACTGGAAGCCTATTGTTTTTATACTTAATCGAATGCACAGAACACCCCAAAATTTTCGAATAAAATTTTGAAAAAATCGTCAAAAAATCAAAACTACTGATAAAGTTACGCAAATAGACATTTTTTATGTAATTTTTCATTAGAAAACGATTGACATAAATTTTAGAACGCTAACATGAACCGTTCTTGAGATATTGCACATTTTTCAAAAAAATTATTAAAAAGTCATATAAAATGAAAAAAAAAATTTCCTATTGAGAAACATGTTCACTTTTCATATGCAATACCATGCGATAAATTGGGTGACATCCTTCTCGTGGATCTAGCTCGTTCCATTCATGAAAAAAGATACTTTGAGTAATACTTTTGTATTTGAACGTCAATAGTCATTTATTTGCTGTAAGAACAACTTATTTCTTTGTCCATAACGCTTGGCGAGATTTTGGCCACAAATTTGGCGGAATGTCGCCAACTTGGCGACTTTTTAAAATGTTGCCAAATTAACGAAAATCTCGCCAAATGGATAAAAATGACGCTAAATTAATTAAAATGACGACTAATTGTCGAAAATTCAATATCTTGGAAAGAATATTAGTATCTACTATAAGAAAAACCTATGTTTTTACTGTAAAAGTAGCAAATTCATTACATTATATAAGGAAAGTCATGTGTTGCCCACATCGGATTTTATTTATTTGTCGTACGATACCAGCTGACATACGTAGTAAGCTAAATATATATTTAATACTATATGCTTTCTGGGGTTTTTATTTATTTATTTTTTTTTTTTTTTGAAGTAAATGAAGTCTTTTAGAAATATTCAGACAGCAATAAGTATTCATACAATATAAAAAAAACATCTATATTTACTTTGCTACACATTTTAAAAGAAATTATTGTTTAATTACATGCTTTCTCAATTTTATCAGTTGTTGCTTGTTACTTTCCTTATATACATAATGTATAAGGAAAGTATTGTGACGGGGTCGAAAATTCGAATTCGAGTTTTCGACGGGAGAGCACGTTTCAAGTATCCCTGATCACGAATCAAACATTTTAAAAGTGATGTCTGTGTGTGTGTGTGTGTGTGTGTGTCAGTGAGTCTGTGGAGACGATAACTCACTAACGAATGGACCGATTCAAACCAAATTTGGTGCAAAAATCACAATCCGTAAACACTGGAAGCCTATTGTTTTAATACGCAATCGAATGTTCAGAACCCCCCTAAATTTTCGAATGAAATTTTGAAAAAATCGTCAAAAAATCAAAATCACTAACAAAGTTACGCAAATAGACATTTCTCAGGTAATGTTTCATTAGAAAACGATTGGCATAAATTTTAGAACGCTAACAGGAACCGTTCTCGAGATATTGCACATTTAAAAAAAGATATCAAAAAGTCTTATAAAATAAAAAAAAATATGTCCTATTGAGAAACATGTTTACTTTTCATATGTAATACCATACGATAAATTGGGTGACATCATTATCGCGGATCTAGCTCGTTCCATTCATGAAAAAAGATACTTTGAGTAATACGTTTGTATTTGAACGACAATAGTCATTTGTCTGAAGAATATTTTATTTCTTCGTCCATAACGCTTGGCGAGATTTTGACGACGAATTTGGCGGAATGTCGCCAACTTGACGCCTTTTTGAAATGTTGCCAAATTAGCGAAAATCTCGCCAAATGGCTAAAAATGACGCTAAATCAATGAAAAATGACGACTAATTGTCGCAAATTCAATATCTTGGAAAAAATATTAGTATCTACTATAAGAAAAACCTATTTTTACTTTCCTTATATACATAATGTATAAGGAAAGTATTGTGACGGGGTCGAAAATTCGAATTCGAGTTTTCGACGGGAGAGCACGTTTCAAGCATCCCTGATCACGAATCAAACATTTTTGGAGTGATGTCTGTGTGTGTGTGTGTGTGTGTGTGTGTGTGAAAGTATGTGTGTATGTGTGTGTGTCAGTGAGTCTGTGGAGACGATAACAGACGAACGAATGGACCGATTCGAACCAAATTTGGTACAAAAATCACAATCCGTAAACACTGGAAGCCTATTGTTTTTATACGTAATCGAATGTTCAGAACCTCCCTAAATTTTCGAATGAAATTTTGAAAAAATCGTCAAAAAATCAAAACCGCTAATAAAGTTACGCAAATAGACATTTCTTATGTAATTTTTCATTAAAAAACGATTGGCATAAATTTTAGAAGGCTAACATGAACCGTTCTCGAGATATTGTACATTTTTCAAAAAAATTATGAAAAAGTCACATAAAAAAAATTCCTATTGAGAAACATGTTCACTTTTCATATGTAATACCATGCGATAAATTGAGTGACATCATTCTCGTGGATCTAGCTCGTTCCATTCATGAAAAAATATACTTTGAATAATACTTTTGTATTTGAACGCCAATAGTCATTTATCTGCTGTAAGAATAACTTTTTTCTTAGTGCATAACTCTTGGCGAGATTTTGGCGACGAATTTGGCGAAATGTCGCCAACTTGGCGACTTTTTGAAATGTTGCCAAATTAACGTAAATCTCGTCAAATGGATAAAAATGACGCTAAATCAATGAAAATGACAACTAATTGTCGAAAATTCAATATCTTGGAAAGAATATTAGTATCTACTATAAGAAAAACCTATTTTTTTACTGTAAAAGTAGTAAATTCATTACATTATATAAGGAAAGTCATGTGTTGCCCACATCAGATTTTTTTTACTGTAAAAGTAGTAAATTCATTACATTATATAAGGAAAGTCATGTGTTGCCCACAGCAGATTTTTTTTAATGTAAAAGTAGTAAATTCATTGCATTATATAAGGAAAGTCATGTGCTGCCCACATCAGATTTTTTTTACGTATTATCTGTTTATCTAAATTCTGAGCCAACGCAATTACACTATTTTTTATTTTAAATGATGAAATATTTATTGATTTTGCATATAGAGGCAGACGATTTATATTTCAATGGCTTTATTTGAATAATGTTTATTTAGTGTAACTAGCATGCAGTTAGAAAGAAGGAGATAAAACTCCTAGGGAAGAAATGCTTAAAAATACCATAATGTTTTGAGAATTATATGTAGGTGTCGCTAGTGCTAGTAAAGTGGCTGCCTTTGATAATTGACACAACAGAAGGGCGTAGTATTTAGTATATGTATTTTTGATTTGTTTTAAATTAAGAGTTGTCTAATTATGAGTATAATTAACCAGTATTTTTTCATAGTAGTGGGATAGAGTACAGAATCTATGGAGATAAAAATAAATTGAAAGGTAAAATAATTTTTAACGTGTAGGAATATCCGTTATTGTTTCAGTTCTAACTTGCATTGCGTTAATTATTTATTTTTACAAAACTGACAATTTAAAAAATATTTTAGGTCTTTCGCCATAGAAATTCATGGAATGCAACTTATCCCAGTTCCACCTAAATTATTGTCTTACACGATATTGGCGTTTTCTTAATGTGAAGTTTTAACTTCTTTTACCTCCATGGTTACTGGCATTGTATTTTTTGATTGTCTTTTCTGAAGTTTTAAGTTTTTAAATATAATAAATTATTGTGACATTTAAAAAAAATATCAGCGCTGAATGTATCACAATTTAGAGACGCTTAAATAAAATTACATTTCCAGTTGGAAAGTGTTTTATAATCAATGCTTTATGCATGATTGAACTTTCTTGTTTATTACTTTTCTTATGTACATAATGTATAAGGAAAGTATTGTGACGGGGTCGAAAATTCGAATTCGAGTTTTCGACGGGAGAGCACGTTTCAAGCATCCCTGATCACGAATCAAACATTTTTGAAGTGATGTCTGTGTGTGTGTGTGTGAAAGTATGTGTGTGTTTGTGTGTCAGTGAGTCTGTGGAGACGATAACTGACGAACGAATGAACCGATTCAAACCAAATTTGGTACAAAAATCACAATCCATAAATACTGGAAGCCTATTGTTTTTATACGCAATCGAATGCTCAGAACCCCCTAAATTTTCGAATGAAAATTTTAAAAAATTGTCAAAAATTCAAAACCACTAATAAAGTTACGCAAATAGACATTTCTTATGTAATTTTTCATTAGAAAACGATTGACATAAATTTTAGAACGCTAACATGAACCGTTCTCGAGATATTGTACATTTTTTAAAAAAATTATCAAAAAGTCATATAAAATAAAATAAAAACAAATTTCCTATTGAGAAACATGTTCACTTTTCATATGTAATACCATGCGATAAATTGAGTGACATCATTCTCGTGGATCTAGCTCGTTCCATTCATGAAAGAAGATACTTTGAGTAACACTTTTGTATTTGAACGCCAATAGTCATTTATCTGCTGCAAGAATAACTTATTTCTCAGTGCATAACGCTTGGCCAGATTTTGGTGACGAATTTGGCGGAATGTCGCCAACTTGGCGACTTTTTGAAATGTTGCCAAATTAACGAAAATCTCGCCAAATGGATAAAAATGACGCTAAATCAATGAAAATGACGATTGTCGAAAATTCAATATCATGTAAAGAATATTAGAATCTACTATAAGAAAAACCTATTTTTTTACTGTAAAAGTCGTAAATTTATTATATTATATAAGAAAAGTCATGTGTTGCCCACATCAGATTTTTTTTAATATTAAATTATTACTTACGTGAAATATATTATTTTTACGACCTATGTGATCAGATATTTGGTGTATTTTCAATTTAAATAAGTTTCGTGTTAGTAAATTTGATTTTAAAAATTTGTATTTCAAGACCTTATATAATTTCACTTCGTTTAAATTTATTTTCATTTGAAATATTTCCTAAGAATGATAATCATCTTTACTTCTGAACTATGCGAGAAGATCTTTGGTATTCTCAGTTCAAATATATTATTGAATAATTCAACATATAAAAAATCTTTGCTTACTTTCTCTAATTTAAAATTTTAAAATCCTTTGCTCATTTTTCAATAACTTGAATTTCTAAAAATCGTTTATTTTTCCATTTAAATTTTGAGACTTCTCTTTACTTTGCAAAAGCTTAAATTCCAAAAAGTTTTGTTTATTTCCAAATTCTTTAAATTTGAAAATTCTCTACATACCTTCAATAATTTAAATGTAAAAATTTTTATTTACACAACTGAAATCGCAACACCATGAAGAAATTGATGTATCCTTATGAAATTTACAGAATATAATTGTAACATGGAGATGTGAAAATGGTCAAATAATCATACCTGGAAAATGAAAGCATGAAACTTTATTGACATTAGATCAATATTGAATAGGCCCACCGTGAGCGGCTATGCAAGATTGAATACGACGAGGAATCCCGTCAAAGAGATGGTCAATGGTGTGCCGAGGGATGGCATTCCACATAGCATGCAATTAGGCTTGATACTGAACATGGTTTGCTAGAATTGGGCGCTAATCGGCGACCCATGATGTCCCCGATATGCTCAATTGGTGACAAATTTGTAGAATATGCTGACCAAGTTAGATTATCAAAACCTTGTAGACTGTTCATAGTTACCCGTGCAGTATGTGACCTGGCATTATCCTGCTGAAAAAGCGGTCCAGGCCTGGTGGACAGATATGACTGTATCACAGGTCTCACAATGTCAGAGACGTATCATTATGTCGTAATACTGCCAGAAACGTGGACCAAAGGTGTTCGTCCACCAAATGTTATACCACCCCAAACCATGATACCACTTAGGGGTGGACTGTGTGGCGACTGATAGAAAAAGCTTCTTGGTGGTGTTGTTGAAAGCTCCGCTATACGCGAGTACGGCCATCTGGCATGCCAAAACAGAATCGTGATTCATCCGTGAACAGATGTTTCGCCATTCTGTCGACTAATTGCGTCTCATTTGACACCACTGGAAGCGACGTAACCGCTGAATACGTTGAAACGGTAGGTGTCGAAAAGGCCGTCTATCTCGGAGTCCTGCGTCATGCAAAGGGCTTCGAATTGTTTGCGTTGAAATCATGTTACCTGTAGTGTGAGATAAATGTCGTTGTAACACAGTTGCTGTCGTAAACGGCTGCCGCGCAATGCTTCTCAGAAGCATACAATCTTCACGTGGTGTGGTACACCTGGAAGCGCCACTACGTGATTTTTATGTCGTTCCGTTGTCTCGCACGAACCGTAACACACACAGTTGAACTGTGCCCACATCACGACCCAATAGTTCAGCAATCCTTCGAAGGCTCAAACCACCCTGAAGTAAAACAATGATTTGTTCCCGTTCCGTTGACGACAACAAGTATTCGGTACGTCGACGTAGTCTTGGCATACTGTGATGAATTTTACAACCTGAAATCAATGACGCTACAATTTAGCTATGATATCGTTCCTCCTTGACCTGACGTTTTTATGCTGCTCTGCAAGGTGTTACGTCGCTATTCGTAACGAAACTGTGATCATTTGCATATCTTTCCTAGCCGTTCCCATTGTCTGATTTACATAAAGCTATACCTACAACTTTATGGTGTTGCGATTTCAGTTGTGAGTAGTGTACATTTTAAACTTGTATTATGAAGAAAGTAGCTTTCTTGAATTATGGAATTTCACGTAACGTATGACATCACACACTGAAAGTGCCAAATATATATCATAATTAGCTGGTTATCTGTTCATTTGCCTACAAATATTTGGGCATAAGTAAACTACACAAGTACCGAAAAAACATATACCTTTATTATATACAATTTTTAACTTTTTCAAACTTTGATTGTGTCCGGGTCTATCCGGATTCCCCTAACAACACAGCCCGAGCTCCCAGACCCCAAACTTAAGCTCTCTATTTACACAAAATCTAAAGAGATTTCGGGCTCGACCTGATTCAAGTACTAAGTATCAAGTTAAAACCTATGTAGACTCTTATGGTAAATTTTGATGTTAAAAAAACATCGAAAGTACGTTTTTCGATACGCCATCCCTAATCTCATGTAGAAAAAAAGAATGTTTAAATAAGAATGAGAGAAAAAAAAAACACAGTGCTATTTTATAATTAGAAATATACGCAGTGCATTTCATTTTTTTCCGTGTGCCTGGAAACAACTAAGTAATGAACACCCCCGCATCCAGGTAGAGTGGCAGACAAGACAAGAATAACGTTCTCCAATGAAAAAAAAAAAACTATCTCGCTTCTTGCACAGAAGAAAACTGGGACATTTATATATGTCATTAGCAGATATGGCTGATGTTCACTTTAAGATCCTTTTGTGAACATGGTATATTAATGCATCGATATCCATGTCTGTTTGATTATAATTGAAGCTGAAAGATGAGAGGGTATTTACTTACCCTAATGAGACCGGTTTCTCACTTTCTTTTGCGTATTTAAAAAAGCTGATGTGTCCAACACATGACAATCTCTACAGATTGACCAATTTTTACTTTCTCATAGTATGTAGTATAGAGAAAGTATTGTTTTTATGAAAATTTTCGAATTTGAGTTTTGGTGCCAATATATGTTTTATGACCTCCTGAACACTTTTTGACTATTTTTGGAGTGATGTCCGTCTGTTTGTCTGTCTGTGTTCGATTTCTTGTGTACACGATAGCTGTTACAAATATTAATGGATTTTCACAAAATTTTATATCCGGCTTTGCTATAAAAAAAAATCTAGAACTAGATAGAATTTTTTTAAATTAAAACGAAAACTGCGAAATTCATTCGAAATGTTATATTTTAACATGACAGAATAGGACAAAATTTGACATAATCTTGCCTAAAAGTGTTTTTTATGGCTTAAGGGTGAGCGTCAGTAAATCTTCTGCCCTATCCGCGCTTTGCTAACTTTCGCGGCACACATTTTTCGCCGAAATTCTGCTCAAACAGTTGCGAAATATTTCCTGAAAAATAAAATGCAATGCTTAGATTATAGTAAAACTAAATTTAATACCCAATAAAATATAGAATATATTTTTTATTTTAATTCAAAATATTTTTGGTGCTGCCATCTGTTGTCGTAATTTAATTCATACCGACTATTTCTATTTTTAATGAACATTTTTAAATGTATATTCCTTCTAATACGCTATTAAATACAACAACAGATCATATATAATAATGCCACAATCACGGAAACGTAATTTCTCATTCTATAAATTTGATAAGGGGATTTGAATTTACATCACTGAGGATTGCTTTGTCTTCAAGTCCAAGTTCAATTACGTTTCCGTGATTGTGGCATTATTATATATGATCTGTTGTTGTATTTAATAGCGTATTAGAAGGAATAGACATTTAAAAATGTTCATTAAAAATAAAAAGAGTCGGTATGAATTAAATTACGACAACAGATGGCAGCACCAAAAATATTTTGAATTAAAATAAAAAATATATTCTATGTTTTATTGGGTATTAAATTTAGTTTTAATATAATCTAAGCATTGCATTTTATTTTTCAGGAAATATTTCGCAACTGTTTCAGCAGAATTTCGGCGAAAAATGTGTGCCGCGAAAGTTAACAAAGCGCGGATAGGGCAGAAGATTTACTGACGTTCACCCTTAATGGCCACGACACTCATTGTTGTGAAAAATAGCCGGGATATGATTTCTTTTGTTTGTGACGTCATTAGTCCCCCTCGGGGGAAAGTTACTCCCACTGGGCGTACATTGTCAAGCATGGCATCAATTGAAATATTTTATCAAGCCCTTTAAAGTGAAAGGTTACACGCCATAATTGTAATCATTTGTACCTATAATACCGATTTTTCAAAAAATTTCTTGTAAAATTTGAAAAAAAAAAAGTTACTAAAAAGTGGATTCTGGTATAAGAAAGTCGAGTTGAGCCACCACACTCAAGTTAATTGATATTGTAGAAGCAAAAAAAAAAAAAAATGCTTTTGAACATTCTGACAACTCGATCTTATTGATCTTCAAGAGACTCATTCTGGTTACCAATTGCAATAAGCAGATGCATAATTTTACGGAAATTGCTTTATTCTTCCAAGAGATATCACGCTTCCCGCGGAAAAGTAAATTTCATAATATGTCGAGAACGGCGTACGTTAGTGTCCTATACATGACATCAAGCGCCTTTACATAAAATATTACGCAAAAATTAGATATATCCGTAACGTTTTTTTCTTCACATAATTACCTTTTACCAGTATTTAAGCCTGGTAAAGGCAGGGATAATAACACTCTTACAAAATTAGGTAACAAGTTTTATTCTGTTTTACAATCGAATAGCGTCGAAAATAGCTGTCGAAAATCTGATTGAGTCAGGTTATAAGTGTGCAAAGTTTCAGCTTGCTGGGTCAGCGAGGGCATGGAAAGATTTTTCGCACCCCGTACACATTTTTTTCGCCCTCCATGAAGGAAATCGAAAATTCTATTCCACTAGGATTTGTGGATACTATACGTGTATACAGTTTCAGCCATCTACGTCACCGGGGCTACTGTAAAGCATGAAAAGACAAAATCCCACTGAATAATTATTATTAAAATGACATTTTTTTCGGACTAAAAGTTCATCTTAAATTACTATTTCTGATCACCTTCTAGAAGATCACCTCTGAGAAATTGAAGAACCGTGGGCATAGTGCAATAGGACATAAGTCTCGTTAATTTTAAATCAAGTGTAACCAATAAATCACACACCTTTTACCTCAGATCAGACTAATGAGGAGTGAGAAATAAGGCCTGATTATTTGTGTGTTTCTTAAAATCAAATTTCTTATAGTATATTACTAATATTTAAGCCTGTCAAAAAATAAAGAATCTAACACTTTTAAAAAACCTGATGTGGGCAACACATGACTTTCCTTATATAATGCAATGAATTTACTACTTTTACAGTAAAAAAAAATAGGTTTTTCTTCTAGTAGATACTTATATTCTTTCCAAGATATTGAATTTTCGTCAATCAGTTGTTATTTTCAATGATTTAGCATCATTTTTATCCATTTGGAGAGACTTTCGTTAATTTGGCATCATTTTTAAAAGTCGCCAAGTCGGCGACATTCCGCCAAATTCGTCGCCAAAATCTCGCCAAGCGTTATGGACGGAGAAATAAGTTACTCTTATAGCATATAAATGATTATTGGCGTTCAAATGCAAAAGTATTACTCAAAATACCTTTTCTCATGAATGGCACGAGCTAGATGTCACCCAATATATCGCATGATATTACATATGAAAAGTGAACATGTTTTTCAACAGTTAATAGATTTTATTTAATTTATGGGATTTTTTGCTAAATTTATTTTAAATATGTGCAATATCTCGAGAACGGTTCATGCTAGCGATCTATAGTTTATGTCAATCGTTTTCTAAGGAAAAATTCCATGAGAAATGTCTATTTGTGTAACTTTATTAAAGGTATTGATTTTTTGATGATTTTTTCAAAATTTAAATCGTAAATTTAGGGGGGTTCTGAACATTCGATTATGTATAAAAACAATAAGCTTCCAGTATTCACGGATTGTGATTTTTGTACCAAATTTCATTCGAATCGCTCCATTCGTTCGTGAGATATCGTCTCCACAGTCTCACTGATACACACCCACCCATACACATACTTTCACACACACACACACACACAGACATCACCACAAAAATGTTTGATTCGTGATCAGAGATGCTTGAAACGTGCTCTCCCGTCGAAAACTCGAATTCGAATTTTCGACCCCGTCACAATACTTTCCTTTTACATTATGTATATAAGGAAAGTAAAAATTAAGTTGCAACATTTTTAACACTTTACAACAAAGTTGAAACGTGTTTATGACTTTGTTCATTCTGTCTGTCTGTCCGTTAGCACGATAACTGCCATAAAATTGACTTAATCAAAATGAAATTTTAGTATGTTGTTCAGATGGTCTGTAGGACCTATGGGAATATAAATAAATAATATCGCCCAATTAGTTTTTTATTGAACCCGGGTTGAAAAAATGAAATACATTGAACCCTATGGGACCTAATTTTTCAAACATTTTTTAAGTAAATTTAAAATTCACGAATTGCTTCGAAATTTTTAGGAAATATTCACATTATCCCATAGAATATATAAAAAAAAATTCAGTAAAATATGTTAAGTAGTTTTTTAATTAAAAATTATTTAATATAGGGAAAAAAACAAATTCAATTAAATTCTGACTTTGGGATATCTTCCAGAAAGAAAAGAGATATATATTATATAAATAATATCTTTCCATTTGTTTAAACGTTTTGCATATGGGAGAGGCTTCACATTTTAAAATAAATTTGGTAGATAACAATTTTTCATTTTTTTAAAATTTTATATAACTCTTCATGATATACTTATTTGATAGCATTTTTAATGCACTTTCCTACGTCCTAGAGAGTTAAAATTTGGTACACAGCTTAAATTTGTTGAACATTTTATTCGACAAAAACTTGATGGATCTTTAAATATAGATCATACCTTTTTTTCGAAATGGCCTGAAAATAATCCCCGTTCACTTCTATAAATCATTGTTGTAATATTGTTAAAAATTCTGATGTGGACAGCACATGTCTTTCTCTGCAGACTCATATTCGTTCTCTTTATTCATTCAATAATAATTTGAGTTTATCTGCACAAAATAACAACCATAAGTATTTTAAATGACATTGAATTTACACGTTAAACTTAAATTTGGTTCTCATTTGATAGCTGGACTTATTGTCAAAGGTGGCGTAGCGAAAACGCGAAAAAAACTAGAATATCTCAAGAACGGCTAGTCCTAGAGTAATGGGATTAGTCTTATTCTTTTTGTTGTCAAAAATCACGTATAAAATAGGAATTTAATTGATATAATTGAGCACACGTAGTCTTATTTTTATATATAACGATTTTTGCGGGCCATTTCGCAAAAACAGCCCGCTCCTTTTTCCCGAATCGTACTAGAATAACCTACAAATGATTCATATACAAAATTTTGTTAAATTTGGTATATAAATCATTTGTAGGTTATTGAAATATTGTACACCAAATTTTGTTAAATTTTTTCCATTAGTTTTTAGCTAGAGTGGATAAAGGCAATTTCTGCGGCCATTTCGCAAAGAAGGCAGATTCTTTTATTACGAATCGTACTATAATCTAATGAACATCAGGATTTCCCACAAAAAACATACCTACTAAATTGTATGAAATTCGGTCCATTAGTTTTTCAATTAGAGTGGATGTAATATCCACACAGACACATACACAGATACACCCTTACACACACAGACGTCTTCCTAAAAATAGTTTTTTCGTGTTCTAGAAGTCCCAAAACGTGTAGATCCTTTGAAAATTCGAGTTCCGATCTTCGGCACGATTCCAATACTTTGAATACATACACATACACACATATATTATCTGTGTATCTAAATTCCGTGCCTATGCAATTACAATAGTTGTGATTTTAAATGATCCCTAAACTTTTATTATTTCTTCAACGAAGCCTAATTTTAACATATGCAGAATGCAAATATCTCAAGCGATTGTAAGATGAATTACATAAGAATTGCTGAATTTTTTTCACACAAAATTATTTAGCTCTGGAGTCTGGAATACAAGTTATATGAATGAAATATTCATTGATTTTGCATAAAGAATCAGATGATTTATATTTCGATACAGTTTTAAATATTTAAGTATAATATACTGTAGTATTGGGATAATGTAAAAGATATCACCACTGAATGTATCACATTTTAGAAATTTTTAAATGAAATTACATTTCAGTTGGAAAGTGTTTCATAATCAATGCTTATGCATGATTGATCTTTCTTGTTTTAATAAGTTTTATTCTGTTAAGTAATGTATAGCATTAGTGTCAAAAAGAGTAGTCTTAATAAACATTCTCAGTTAGATTGTGCTTTGTGGTTGATACTATAAGTTTGAAAAACCCAGACCACACGACAGACCCGAAGGCTTGCTGTAGCTAGGTGTGTGGCCGGGATAATATAAGTGTGTAAAGATTAAGATTTCCAAGTCACTAAGGTGTGTGTGTGTGTGCGGGGGGGGGGGGACTTCTGGAGAGTTTGGAGATTTTTCAAACAAACCCGACCCATTCTCTACATCCCCGGGGGACCGGCCACTCAATTTGCTGCTCATGTCTTAGGGCGAGTCGAGTGTTTTTCGACGCCCCGGGGGGAAGGAAGCGAAAATCCGACTCTGTTAGGTTCTGTTCCATGGACAATAGTATAAGTGTGCGAAGATTCAGATTTCTAGGTCACAGAGAGGAGGGCTTCTGGAGTGTCTGGAAAGCCTTTTCGAATACCCTCTTTTCTCCACACTCCGGGGGGAGGGGGGAGAAATCTAAAATTCGGCTCTGTTAGGTTTTATCTCGTAGTCGATATTATAAGTGCAAATATATGCCGCCGCCTTCTAACTCATTAGAGGAACTTTTAAAGGGTCACAAACACGTTATACAATTTTTACATAAGTAGTAAATAAGAGTTCGAAATAACTGTTACAATAACCGAGATTATTACCATTGACTGATTTTTAATAAGCATTAAGTTCGTTTTAAATAATGACTGCTTTCACTTTACATTTAAAACATTTATTCTTCAGTTCTTTTCGAAATTTTCCACACAGTTTTATCTTTATTTCGAAAAGATAAATAAGTTGCTGTTGATGAGTAAAAATACAAAAAATGGCTTCTTTCATTTGATAATTCATAGAATCAGAATAAATACAATTTTGCCATTTTTTCACCCATTTATAAACGCCACCCTTAAACACACAAATATGACAATCTCTTTCATCCAGAGATGTGATGTGGATAGTCAGTGAATCGACATGAGCAATAAATAGATAAATTGAAACGAAGTTGTGGCTCTTCATCACAGCCGGCGTTTCCCCCCATCGTCTTCAAAGATTCTAAATGTGAATGGCGGGAAAATAACTCCACGAAACCGAGACGCCGTTTTGGCATCGAAAATCATAGAGAAAAATAGAGATGGAGTCAACCTATTTTTCACAATGCTAGAAGCATAGAGAACACAAATATACAGAATAAATACCTCTTTTGCATATATGAAGTAAATAAGAGAGGGGAACCGAAAAACACAATCTTCAGGATTTGCTCTCGATTTCCTTTCCTTTTCCAAAAGCAGACAACAATAGATATCATTCTTCAAAATGATCACAAATGTAACCGTCTGTTTCTACAGAGAATCGATGTGAATTGTCGTGAGCATTAGATAAATTGAAACGAAGTTACGGTTTTGCATCAAAGTCAGCGTTTCTCCCATCATCTTCGATGATTCTAAAAGTGAACACCAGAGGGAAAAAAAAAACTCCACGAAACCGAAACGTATTTTTGGTATCGGAAATCATAGATAGAAAAAGGTAGATATAAAGTTTTTTTTCCTTTTTATCCCAATGTTAGATGCATAGATATAGAAATATACAGTATAGATACCTCTTCTGTATCTATATGACGAAAATAAGAGGGGGGAAACCGAGAAACATAATCTTCAGGATTCGATCTTGATTCTTTATTTTTTTTTTTTTCAGGAGCAGACGATAAAAGTAGAAATTCTTCTTCATTTTGATGAAGTTAAGATGATCACAAATTCTGCAAGAGAAGAAAGCGATTATATAATTTTTATTTATTCAATTATATTGAAATTTATAGTCAGAATTAAAATATTTCACATTTATAAGAACCCTCCCCCACTGGGTTCCGGTCTAAATTGG
This sequence comes from Amaurobius ferox, assembly GCA_951213105.1. NCBI lineage: Eukaryota > Metazoa > Arthropoda > Arachnida > Araneae > Amaurobiidae > Amaurobius > Amaurobius ferox. The sequence continues at coordinate 110,125,925 of OX578136.1, forward strand.
GTGGCATTTCCCGGCCGTCCAAACAGTTACCTTACACCTTTCTGGTAGGTCGGAGGGTCTGGGTCTCAACAACAACATTTATAAGAACGACGTAATGTATCCAACCTATGACTTCCTCCCCAGGTAAAATTTAAATATTTCGGGTGAAAACAATAGCACATTTAAGTTACTTTTTATCTCCATGCTGCTAAAAATCAAAAAGTCCAAATCATCTCAATGATATAAATCATAAGCTTCTGTCTGCTGGTACCGATTAATATAAGTATCCTAAATTTTATGGAAATCGTTTGATTCTTTCATGAGATATCGGGGTTCCTTTTAAAAAGTAAGTAAAATTTTTAATATCTTGATATATTTTTGATGTCTCATTATATGACTATATTATAAACTGTTAATGGTCACAAGATCGGTAAAATCTTATTTCAGCATTAATTTAACTGACGGGGGTTTTAACAACTCCATGGCTTTAACAATGAACTTTGTAGAAGTTACCATAGGAAAAAAAGAAACTTTAAACGATTTTTAAAAGTAATCGTTGCAGACCATGGATTTAGAATAAGAAAACGAAATGGATGACATAATGTAAAAAAACAAAAAAAACAAGAAAGATCAATCATGCTTAAAGCATTGATTATGAAACACTTTCCAACAGCAATGCAATTTTATTTAAACATGTCTAAAATGCAATACATTCCTCGGTAATATTTTCAAACTTGGCACAAACTACATTGATTTATTATATTTGAAAACTTAAACCTTCATCGAAAAAAATGAACTTCATTCAAATGACGGCATTGAAATATAAATTGCCTGGTTTAAACATCTCTAAAATGCGATATATTACTCGATAATAATTGTAGAATTATCATAATACCACGATAATTTATTATATTTAAAAACTTCATCGAAAACAACTGAAATTCATTCAAATGACGTCATAGAAAAAATAACACGCCTGGCTCTCTCTAAAAAAGAAGCATTTCATTCATAAATAATTCCTATTCATGTCATTCATCACAATACTATAATAATTTATTTTATTTAAAAATTAAGACCATGGAACTACAAGTAATTTAACTCTATGCTTAAAACTTCATCGCAAAAAATCGTCCCTCTCTCGGTAAAGTCAATGAATATTTCTTTCATATCAGCTATGCAGACTCCATGAGCTAAATTCTTTTGCGTTAAAAAAATACAGCAATTTCTATACAACTTATCCTACATATTTTGCTGTTTACATTTTACATAAGTGAAAAATGAGCTTCATTATAGAAATAATCAAATTTGAATGAGCATTTAAACTCATATATATTGTATTTGCGTTGATTTAGTATGTAGATGCACAGAATTTAAACCAAAATAAAGTGGTTTTAGGACGGATACAACACTCAGTATGAAATAAAAAGAACTTTAAAAATCACGATTTTGAGACAAGATGGATGCCATATATCATTTTGAAGTGGACCACGTGATACTTTCATATCATGGTCACGTGATCGTTTCATATAAGAGGTGTTATTATTATTTTAATTTTTATTTAAAAAACTACTGAATATATTTCGCTGAATTTTTTTTTATATATTTTATGAAACAATTTGAATATTACCTAAAAATTTCGAAGCAATTTGTGAATTTTAAATCCGCTTAAAAAATGTTTGAAAAATTAGGTCCCAGAAAAATTAGGTTATTCATTTATATTCCCATAGGTCCTACAGACCGTCTGAACAACATACTAAAATTTCATTTTGATTAAGTTGTGGCGATTGAGCGTATCACTGAGCAAAAGCTAGCTCCTCCTCTGTTCTTATAATTCGGATTTGGCTCGTGTGGCATCTTTGATAGATGTCTTTGCTGCCGCAAAGTCATTTTTACGGCAGTTATCGTGCTAACGGACAGACAGACAGACAGACAGACAGAATGAACAAAGTCATAAACACTTTTCAACTTTGTTGTAAAGTGTTAAAAAAAAAGTTGCGACTTAGCTAGCAGACGACGCTAATGTTAACTGGACTAGGCGGGGACTCAGTAAAATGTAGCTATTCAAATGTATTGAGCTTTTTGCATTTTCGCTACTGTCTAACTAATATTGTTGATTATTTATTACTTTCCTTATATACATAATGTATAAAGAAAGTATTGTGATGGAGTCGAAAATTCGAATTCGAGTTTTCGACGGGAGAGCACGTTTCAAGCATCCCTGATCACGAATCAAATATTTTTGAGGTAATGTCTGTGTGTGTGTGTGTGTGTTAAAGTATGTGTGTGTGTGTGAAAATATATGTGTGTGTGTGGGAAAATATGCGTGTGTGTGTGTATGTGTGTATATCAGTGAGTCTGTGGAGACGATGTCTCACGAACGAATGGGGCGATTCGAATGAAATTTGGTACAAAAATCACAATCCGTGAATACTGGAAGCCTATTGTTTTTAAACGTAATCGAATGTTCAGAATCCTCCTAAATTTTCGAGTGAAATTTTGAAAAATCATCAAAAAATCAAAACCTTTAATAAAGTTACGCAAATAGACATTTCTTATGTAATTTTTTCTTAGAAAACGATTGACATAAATTTTAGAATGCTAGCATGAACCGTTCTCGAGATATTGCACATTTTTCAAATAAATTTATCAAAATATCCCATTAATTAAGAAAAAATATTAACTATTGAGAAACATGTTCACTTTTCATATGTAATATCATGAGATAAATTGGATGACATCATTATCGTGGATCTAGCTCGTTCCATACATGAGAAAAGATACTTTGAGTAATACTTTTTTATTTGAACGCCAATAATCATTTATCTGCTATAAGAATAACTTACTTCTCCGTCCGTAACGTTTGGCGAGATTATGGCGACGAATTTGGCGGAATGTCGCCAACTTGACGAATTTTTGAAATGTTGCCAAATTAACGAAAATCTCGCTAAATGGATAGAAATGACGCTAAATCAATGAAAATGACGACTAATTGTCGAAAATTCAATATCTTGGAAAGAATTTAAGTATCTACTATAATAAAAATCTATTTTTTTTTCTGTAAAAGTAGTAAATTCATTGCATTATATAAGGAAAGTCATATGTTGTCCACATCAGATTTTTTTTTAATCCTTTTGCAAGAAAATCATGTTGACCACTGGGGTGTAAGGTCACAACCCCTTACCGCCTTTAAGTAAGCATCCTTCTTCTTCCATTTCTACTCTCACATTTTATATTTTATATATTATATTGTGCATAGTATTTATTGCTGCCTAGCGCATATATGCTATTTCACTTCAATTTATTTCATATTTTACTTTATATATATATATATATATATATATATATATATATATATATATATATATATATATGTATATATATATATATATATATATATATATATATATATATATATATATATATATATATATATATATATATATATATATATATATATATATATATATATATATATATATATATATATATATATAATATTTTTTTAGATACTATAGCTTACAAAATTATGAAAGATACTATGCAGAAATTATTAAATAAAGAATTTAAAGTTATTAAGTAAATGGAATGAAAATGCAAAATACATTTAATTTATTGCGCAAATGCAGCTCATAAATAAAATGATTTCAATAATAATAGAAGTTTGAAAATCCAATGAACGAAAAGTAAGAAGAAGTAACACGATAAACCTAACTTTTTAAAAACACCCACAGAATAAAATATAATAGAGCAAATCATCAATCAAATGGATTAAAAATACAAAACACTAGCTATCAAGTTACAGAAAATCAACCAAATTAAAAGGTATGGAAACAAAAAAAGAAAAACTTAAACTAAATTCAACTATCTAACTGGCGTACAAAACAAATGTAAAAATCAATTAATCCTCAAGCATATGGAAAAAATAAAAAAATTAATATCGAATCAACAAGTCAATGAAAAATATAATACAAAGGTATGGAATCGAAATAAGTATAACAAACGAAATCAAGCACAAACGCATTACACGTGGACGAGGCTCTAAGCCTAAATCATGAATTGTTAACCTCTACAAAAATCTAATCATGTCCAAGTTTTTTGTAGAAGCAAACTCAAAAATGTATGTTTCTGAAGAAATTTTAATCTATCTATTTCTTCAGAAACATACATTTTTGAGTTTGCTTCTACAAAAAACTTGGACATGATTAGATTTTTGTAGAGGTTAACAATTCATGATTTAGGCTTAGAGCCTCGTCCACGTGTAATGCGTTTGTGCTTGATTTCGTTTGTTATACTTATTTCGATTCCATACCTTTGTATTATATTTTTCATTGACTTGTTGATTCGATATTAATTTTTTTATTTTTTCCATATGCTTGAGGATTAATTGATTTTTACATTTGTTTTGTACGCCAGTTAGATAGTTGAATTTAGTTTAAGTTTTTCTTTTTTTGTTTCCATACCTTTTAATTTGGTTGATTTTCTGTAACTTGATAGCTAGTGTTTTGTATTTTTAATCCATTTGATTGATGATTTGCTGTATTATATTTTATTCTGTGGGTGTTTTTAAAAAGTTAGGTTTATCGTGTTACTTCTTCTTACTTTTCGTTCATTGGATTTTCAAACTTCTATTATTATATATATATATATATATATACAGGGTGGCCATAAAATAACGTGAAGTGTTCAGAGCCCTCTAACGAGTAATGCATTGGACGACGAAAAGTAACAAAATCCAGTGGACGTACACAATGGAACATGCGGTTTCGCTTTAAAAAAAAAATAGTTCCAAAAGTCGCCTCCAGGGATAAATTTTGGCACTGTTTACCGAGTAAAATTCACTAATTTGCATAATCGCGTTCCGTGTAGCGATCATGTGGATAAAAGGAAAAGCTAGGAGAAGAGAATTCTCATCATTCGGAGGCAATACCTTTCGATGGCTCTTGCCTTACATCACCGCGCTTTGTTAGTCAAGTTGTATAATCAGCGAAACGAGAATGCGAATACTGCTTGCTCTTCGTGAATTTCGGCGGTTGAAGAAGTTACGACGAGGACCGATGAGCTTAACAAACTTAAGAAACATGATTCAACGATTTGAAACTACCGGTGGCAAATGTCGTGCAACGCATTCAGTTAGTTCTTGGAGCATCAGAATGGTGGTCATGCTGAACCTCATTTGTAATTAACAGTAAAAGTTGCCATGCAGTGTTAACAAAATTGATGAGTACTGTCCCATTTGGCATTTACTCATTCATTATTCAACTACTACACTTTTTCAGCGCCAAAATTTCCGATGGAGGCGACTTTTGGAACTATATATATATATATATATATATATATATATATATATATATATATATATATTTTTTTTTTTTTTTTTAGAAATCGAAATAGTATGTTCCACTTTGTGCGCCCATCGAATTTTGTTACGTTTCGTCCAATACATTACTCGCCAGAGGGCTCTGAACACCTCACGCTATTTTATGGCCACCCTGTATATATACATATATATATTATCATAACTATCAGGAACCATTATTCCCCATTACTGACAGTTGATTCCCTTGAAACTTTTAGTAAAACGCTTGCAAATGTTTTACAGTATAAAGCTATTGGGTTGATTTATGACTTTTCTAGGAACCCTGTGTATGAAAACAAAATTCAATGTTTAATATACCCGAATGTGTTTAAAGTCACAAGAAAATTCTATTTTTTAATCAAGTTCTCCACAAAACCCGTATTTGTTCATTTGTAATGAAAGTCATATGTTGGTCATATGGAGTTTTCCTAGGAACCCTGTATATTGGTTTCGAACGTTTAACGTATGCGTATATTGAAAACAGGGTTGATGAGCATAGAAAACAGTGGGAAGTGACCCCTAGTTATTATTAAAAATGAAAGAGAGAAAAAATAATTTTAGATTATAGTGACTTATGTGCAGATGTTTTTCCTAGAAAGTGTTTATTCTTCCGACTATCTAGACTTATTTTCAGCTCATCAGGAGCAGCGTCGAGTTCGGAGTCCGCCCAGAAGCTATAAAATAGTGCAAAGTTAACGTGTGTTTTGATGTTGCTTCAGGATTTCAGTTCATTGCTCTTAGTGTATACATTCTAGCCCCGTCCAAATGTGTCACTTGTTGGGAATTTCCTATTTTCGTGTAGTGCTGTATTTTCTGCCAAAAGAGATTAGCATGAGACATGTCATGTTCCCATTCAGAATATGTGTTCGTACACAAATATTCGATGTGACTAATGCAGGACTTTCCCTACAAAGCGTCTCAGGACTTGCTCTGAAGTATCTCTGTACCAAATTTCGTATATGTACGTTGTCTGGATTTTTCGCTATAGTGCGCGAGCACCCACATATGAAATACATTGTCTTTTTATTGGCTATATAATGTGCACTGAACTAACCGATGGTAAGACATATCAAAATGATCGAAATTAAGGAAAACATCCAAAATTTCGAAAATTCGGAGGATCGTGGGTGACGGTGCGAAGAGACAATAAAGACACTTAAAACCCCTAGAATCTCGGTTTTGACCTCATTTGATTCGTCTCATCTTCTAGGTCAACGGAAAAAATTATTTTTCCAAAAATTCAAATCAGTGGTAGCGTGGCAAATGAATTATCCAAAACTTCAAAACCTCTTTGATTAATTATCAAGTACTCCCTCTCTATCTAGAATCTCGGTTTTGGTCCCTTTCGATTTGTCTCATCTTCTAAATGTACGGGAAAATCTAATATTTCAAATAATTCGAATTGCAGGTAACAATTCAAAAGAATAATAATAATAATAATAATAATAAAAAAAAATAAATAAATAAAAAATAAAAATAAATAAATAAAACTGTTATTAAGGATTTTCAGATCAACGGAAAATCGAAAATTTCATAAATTCGAATAAAAAGTGACAATTCTAAGGGATTTCTAAAAACCTTACACCATTACAACATGTTGTCTTTCAAAAGTAATAAAAACTCAATTTGATATCCTTTCGCTGTCAACAATTAAAACTGAAAAACAAAATTATAAATAGAACGCCATGCACTAGTTTTTGCAATTAAATCATTTGGTAATGCGGGGAAATAAGATTTAATATATTTTTAACGTGTTGACAGAATTTTAAAATGTGCGCCATTTTTCTCTGCCTAAATCTGAAAGCCTTTTTGATATTCAGAAAAGTCATCAACAACTTTTACGAAATGTGTAGACTTCACAATTAATGATCACTAGAGCACATAAAGAGCTATTTATAGATAATAAGTACGTCCCAATAGATATGGATATAGAGCCCCAATATTTATAGATAATAGAGCCCCAATAGAGGATCTTTTTTAGATGTGTGCAAGTCTTTCACCAAATACTATGCATTGTAGGGAAAGTAAAAACACTTACATTGTTCCAAAATTGTATCAAAATCTAACTAGCACTAGACTGATACACAATCCACCAAACTCTCTAGATGAACATGTAAGGAACTGGCATACAAGCCTGTACTTGAACTACCATATACCTCCACCAGGCTAGTTGATGCTTTCTCTCTCTTTATTTAGTTTTTTCGCCTCAAGTAAATCCTACCTTCTCCGTCAGATTTTTCACGATCTCTTTACCCTATTGCTTTTAAAAATATAGATTAGCATCCTGTTCATCGTAACACCCGTAAATTGAAAATTACTTCTAGAAATTGATGAATCTTATGAAAATCAAAATTCATTATATTTGATATCGTAAGAATACATTGAATACTATTACTTAAAAGCCGTTATAAGAACTCATTGCTCAAACGGGATCTGAACCATGCATCTCTTTTTAGCTAGTCACTAAACTGCTGAGAAAATAGTACTTTCTTCTATAGAAATCATGTTCCCAGTGCATCTACTAACATTCGTAAACCTGTTTCGCTCTTTTCAGGGTTGTTCAGGGAATTCCGGTAACTGCACTGACAATAACATGCACTGGCATAGATAACTTGCTATATGCCATAGTTTTGAGAACCTATGTGGTGTCCGGTTTCGCGTGTATTATGTGCTCGTCAGCATGGAATAGTCTATACCTGCAGCAGCAGCAAGGAAACCTGCTATTTGCCACAATTTTGCGAACCTCTACAGAGATAGAAAAATTCGGTCATATCACAGGCTCGGCTTAAAATTTAAAGATAGAGCTTTGATATCACGAAGCTGCAATTGTCAAGTTTATAGCTACCGAACCCGCCGGTATGGGGCAGTCCAAAAATTTAAATCGAGTTCTCTGGCGCCACCCGTAGGAGGAACTGATACTAATCGCGTGGGGGAGAAGATGGGCTACTACTTTTCAAGGAGAGTATGACATGAAATGTTCACAAATAGTGGGAAATAAAATATGGAAGGGTGGGGGTTGATAAATGTTTATAGGAGTGGGGGTTGATAAATGTTTATAGGGGTGGGGGTTGATAAATGTTTATATGGGGTCCATATTTTCTATGGTTGGCCTTGTCATAAGCACCACATGGAGATTTTCAGCTTTAAGTTTTCAAGAGCGCAGATTTTCGGGACGAGCACAGATGAGCTCAGATTTCCGACATTGAGAAATTGTAGTAGTGATACTGATCTTGAAATATTTCCGTAGTTTTTCCATTGAGCTAAATTTTAAAGGTGCACCTGGAGGAGCGCCAATGAGAAGAAAGATATCATTAAGCTTCAAGTCTGTATTTATGGAAGCGCGACTGGCTTCCCATGAGTAACAGAACTTTATTCATTAATGGCAACAAAGATAATTTATCTCTTCGCTTCTTCAGGTGAATGCTACAATCATTTACTTTTGTGGAGGCAATATGGATTCACCATTTAAAAATGAAGTGATAATATTACTCAAGTTATAATACTCTGGTAAAACAGGAATTTTTATTTCGATACAGAATATAGTGCATTCAGTGATTTATATTCATTAAAACGAGTATACAAAATCAATTAGTAAAGAGTACCCATACATTTTCAGGTGTATGTTTTCCGACATTATCATACAGTCATTACAGTTATGTTTTTTCTGCAATATTGTAACTGTCTCGTATTAGCTTCTCATATGCTTTACTATGACATTTATAGATAACTACTATAATTAGACTCAATACACATTTCTTTAATTATTACTTTTCCATTTTAATTGTATTTTATTGGTACTTTGCTACATTCATTCCATTGTGTACGTCTGTATTTCTTTTTCATACATGTTTTTTTTCCATGCTTCATAATATTTAATTATTAATTCATGACCAAATAACAACGACTAGATTCTAGCGACTATGAAGGTAAAGAAACGGAGTTAAAACTTCCTTTGGGGAAAAAATCCAAAATCGTTACTGATTCTGGTGGTACGGGGGTATGGTAAAAGTCTCACTGCATTATATGCATTTTCATTGCAAAAGGCAGTATTGAATCAAATAATATATTTATTTATTTAAACTGTTAATTTTTCATATATATATATATATATATATATATAAGAAAAAAAGGGGTTTGAAGATCCAATGAAAGAAAAGTGAGAAGCTGTAACACAGAAATACAACTATCTAACTGGCTTACGAAACAAAAGTAAAAATCAACTAATCCTCAAGCCAATGGAAAAAAATAAATAAATAAAATAAATATTGAATCAACAAGTCAATGATATATATATATATATACAGGGTGTATATAAACTGATGGCCAGAACTGTAAAGGATTATAGAACTCACAAAAAATAAACAACTTTCACAATACAATGTGGGGTCGGAAAGCAACCGGCGAGCCGCGAGAGGGCGCTTTCTCTGGGAGTGGATGAAACGTCGCGTCAAAATGAAGTGAGGTAAAGACGAATAATGGAAATTTAGCGACAAAATGATGTTTAGAACAAATGCTCAAATGAAAAACCACCAACTGCGAGACAGACGTCACAGTGGCGACGGAGTGAATCGCATACACTTTGGAAGATTCCTAGCCTTTCACGAACGTCTGCAGCTGCGAGGCAAATTCGGGCTACAAAGTCCTCTGGTGACTCAATGGCCGTCTCGTAAACAACGCTTTTAGCTGGCCCCAGAGGAAAAAAATCCAGGCAGGACAAATCAGGAGATCTGGGAAGCCACGTGACGAAATCACCAGGGCCAATCCATCTGTCCGGAAAGGCAATGTCCAGGTAGTTCCACACAATCCTGATGTAATGTGCAGGCGCTCCGTCGTGCTGGAACCACATAATCACTCGATGATTTGCTAGTACAACACGTAGTAAATCTGGCAGCACCTGCTGGAGGAAGGTGAGGTACTTCTGTCCGTCTAGGCGGTCTGGTAATAGATGCGGGCCAATTAATTGGTCATGATGGATAATCCTTGCCCACACATTCACGGAGAACCTTTCCTGGTGGCAGCTGGAACGTGTAGCAAGCGGATTTACTGTGTTCTCCATTTTGAAGCGACGTTTCATCCATTCTAGAGAAAGCACCCTCTCGCGGCTCGACGGTTGCTTTCCGACCTCACATTGTATTGTGAAAGATGTTTATTTTGGTCAGTTCTATAACCTCTTACAGTTCTGACCATCAGTTTATATACACCCTGTATGTATATATATATATATATATATATATATATATATATATATATATAATAATTTGAAAATCCAATGATAGAATAGAGAGAAGTTGCAATTCAAAAAACCCCAACATTACAAAATGCCTAACAAATAAGAAAATATCAAACATAGAATCATCAATCAAGTGGAAAATAAAATGCAAACCTCTAGTCAAGCTGAAGACAAACAACAAACATCAATAGAAAGGAATCGATAATAGAAAATCAAATAAAATCCCAGTATTAAAGCTTTACACGTGGACAAGTCCTAGGCCTAAACAAATGAATTGTTCATTTCGATAAAACTCTTCGTCAAGTTCAAGTATTTTGTTAAAATGGACACAAAATGCATGTTTCTGATATCAGTGATAGATTATATCTATAAACACTGATAACTTGGACTACATGAATAAAGATTGAAAAATTATAGGATACAAGAATGCCTGAAAAAACACTGCATATGTTTGATGAGCCTTGAATAAAGAGACCAATGTTGCCAATCGCAAAAATAAAAAGTTGGGAACTGCTGTTTCCAATCATGAGAAATAAATTACAGTAATACGAAAAGACGATAAAAGATGATATTCAACAGTAAGAGTTACAAAATAAGGGGCAGATGATAATAGAAAACATAGAGGCTAAATTATAAGGGGATGTAAATACATGGTAATGCTTATTCAAGAGAAAGTGGATGCCTGGCTAGTATAAGATACTAAGGAGAGAATTTAAGTATATTCAACCATTCCAAACTTTTTAACTATACCATTTACTAAATATGCTGGTAATTTTTATTTCATTAATATGCATAGAATAAAATTTTTTATCTGATAATCTATAAATTCTAAAAAGTTGATTACGTATAATGTTTCTAAACAATTGAATCGAGTTACAGGAATTAAATCGTAATACTTTATTAATATTAAAATAGTCTTTTTTATCATATAAATTAGTAACTATCCTATTAGTAGGTTCAATAATAAGATTTAAATCCAAAAAATTAATGTTATTACTAATAGTAGCTACCAATAGTAGCTTCATATATATATATTATATGCGTGTGCATTGCATGATATAAATGCATGATAAAGTCGAGCGCAGACTCTCAGCTATTATTACATGGATAGTACAGTAAGCACATCAATAGAGGAAGACATTACCACTATAGTTTACAAGTCCGTCACCGTCTAGGTCGGCTTCTTTGATCATGTCCTCTACATCCTCGTCCGTTAACTTCTCGCCCAAGTTCATCATGACGCCGCGCAGTTCCTCAGGACTGATGAAGCCGTCTCCGTTCTTATCGAACACGCGGAATGCCTCCCGGAGCTCAGTTTCACTGTCCGAGTCATGGAGTTTTTTAGACATCATGCTCAGGAACTCATCAAATTCAATGGTGCCATTACCTATTAAGGAAAGCTACTGTACTAAATTATTTTTTAAGGAAAATAATTTTTGAATTTTCTTTCTGGGATCATCATTACATTGTTAACGAAATATCAAAAAGAACTGGAATTCCCTTTTGTACCACGACAATGCGCCGGCGCGTACAACAGTGTCTATATAACAATATTTGGCGAGTTACAGTCTTTTTGTATCCTCATACTTTCTAGATCTCACTCACGAAGAAGTGCACTGAACTACTTCATGAGGATAAACTCTATCTAACTGAAGAGTTTTCCAGATTTACGCAAACTGGGACTTTTCTCATTTAAAAATTGTTTTGAAAGAGTAAATTTAATTTGGCTGTAGTGAATGGGGACCTTTACTGCTGATATCGTAGGCAGAGTCCTCCCCCCCCCCCCCCTTCAAAATGCTCATATGGCCTTGAAATCTGGAAGACCCCAAGAGGGCGAGAACTTTAACCATAGCTATAAATATCGAAAGAGGTAAAATAATATTGATATTTAAAAGATCCTATGGAAAATTAAGAAGTTCAATGGCATTGTTTTTACTAAATTTTTTTCTAACGTACCTATTTCTTAGGATCTACTACAGATAGAGCTTAAATGGCAACTGATATGAATTCAACATAAAATTTCGGAAGAGGTAGGTTGATACTCTAAGAATTTTCACATTCGATTCTTTTCCATTTTTGGATCAAAATTTTTCATTCACCTTGAAGCATCTATTTTTCACACGATATTACACGATTCAAGATGTTACACACAGTTTTTTTGCCAAACTAAAAAATTATACTATTGTTAGTTTTTTAGAGATACACTAGAGATCACAGGCATTTACACTCACAATCACACACAGACACAAACATAGAAACACAAACATCTTCTTTTATAATGCGAGATTACTTCTATATATGTAAATCTACTATTTCAAAATTGTATTTCCGCCTCTAATGTTCTTTCTGCTCCTCAAACCCGACCAAAAATGTCCTAAAAGAAACACCTGATTCGGTATCGAAATTCGGAGGGGGTTAGAAGGTTCACTAAGGATTTTCCCCTCCCGTTCTGGACATGCCACTTCCGGTATGTTTCATATGACTGGGCGAAAGAAGTGTGTAGAGGAATATAAATATAAGTTCCGAAAATGACGCGTACTTCATTTTCGGAACTATTAAGTAAGTATCTTCATTTATGGTGTCCTGCCATACTATGCTCCTTCATGAATTTCTTGTTTCTATTTAGATTATGGAGACAACATTTTTGCGTATCATTCTTTATCATGGAAAAATACATTTACTTCTTTTAAAACTGATTTTAGCCATGTCATGTTTGTTTATGTGTGCGTATATTTTGAATGATACGAGCAATCAACGAAGAACGGTAGATATAAAAAGAGGATAAGATAAAGTTACGTAAGTGTGAAAAGTAGGTGCAGTTATTGATACATTGATAAAATCAACGTGTATATAGAAATGGGTAAAACATTCTAAAAGAATCGGAACGTTATGCTGAAGAACATATAATAAATATATTCATAACTAGCAGAAATGTTCAATAATGTACTTGATAATATTGAAATCAAATTTACGTGGTACGAAATCTGAAATATTTTTAGCCATGAGCCTACTTCTATTTAAGCTTAACCAACCAATGAAAATCCTTTGTATGATCAGCCAAAGAATGCTATGGAGTTAGTAAATAATTTTTACTAGGAAAAAAAAAAACTCGTATAATTTGCACTGATATGTTCTCAAAATAATCAATATGATGATGAAAATCTGGGCAGTATATGACTTTCCCTACAGAATCATATTCATTTTCTCATCCATTATCCTTTGCAATTATTTTGTAAAATTAATGTTGATTTGGGTGAAAAGGTTGCTTGCGTGTTATGTATAGTAAAGGCATACTGAGGTGAATGTTACTTTATTCGCCTTTTGCTGATGCTATTACTTTCCCTACAATACATGGTAATGTATAAGAAAACTATTGGAATCGTGTCGAAAACCGCACCTCAGGTTTTCGACGGATCGAGTTTTGCACGTATCGAGCCCTCTAGAAACTGAAAACACTATTTTTAGGGTGATGGCTATGTGTCTATGTAATATATGTATCCATTTCTAGCTCAAAAACTAATTGACCAAATTTCACAAAATTTAGTAGATAAGTCAATTGTGGATCATACTGATGCTGATTAGATTTTAGTGCGATTCCGAAAATAGGATCCTGCCTTTTTTTGCGAAATGGTCCGCAAGAATCTTCAAAATCTAAAATAAAAGACTTATATTCAAATGTATCCATCAAATGCTTCTTTTATACGTAATTCTTGAAGAAAAGAATGAGACCAATTTCGTAACTCTAGGACTAACATTTTTCCAGATTAGTCTTTTGCATTTCTGGCACGTCACCTTTGAGAAAATAAACTGAAAATATAAGCTTCGTTAGAAAAGAAAATAGTTGATTAAGGGGACGGTGGACGTTGCAATTTTTTTATTTATTTATTGACTTAGAAACATGAAAGTTTGTATAAATATTTCTCTTAGCATTACTATATAAAATACCATTATTGTTTTTTTTTCAATTTTGTTATAATTTTGTATTTTTTTTTAATTTAATTTTTTTTAACGAAAATTTGAAAATGTTCCTTGCGTGCCATTTGTTCGCATTTTTGATTAATTTTATATTATGATCACTCAAAAACACATTATGAACAAATTTGGGTATCCATTTTAAATCCCTTAGAAAGTTAAGTTTTTAAAAATATTTTTCTGCATTAAAACTTAATTTTCATCATTTAATTAGGTTCTTATTCACTTTTAATTACCTTAATTAAGTCCAATTATAAAATGCATGCCAAGTTTCCTTAAAAAGTATGAAAGGTGTCTTCTTGCCAAATTTCATGCATCTCAAACAAAAATTAAGACACATGGAGCATTTTAAAAATGTAAAACCTTTGAAAATTCCGTTTCGAAAAAAATGTATTTAATCTTTTGCTTACGGGTGGAACAGCGTCAATTCCAAACGAAGAACCAGAAACATTGTACGTAAAACGAAATCGAGTCTGGGAAAATCACGTGCTGCCCACACCAGATTTTTGATGTGAATAACATGCATGCTTGCATTTGCGGCGGAAATCGGAACGTTACGAAACATGTAACCATTTTGGAGGCTTATAACTCCGAACCTAATAGATAAAAATGTAAATATTTTATCTTGTTTTGTCGGAAATAGGGCCTAGATTATGAATATCTAAAAATAATTTTAATATTTAAATGTTTTGAATTTTGTTTTCGAGAAAACTTTTAAGAAGTACCCGTCCGAGAGAGTTTTTTTTTTTTTTACTTTCTTTACTTTTCACTTTTTTTTTAATTTCACTCGAAATGCCTTCGAAATTATGACAGATGGATATAATACACACATATATATATATAAATTGAAGGATTTTAATCGAAAATTATGCATAAACTACTGTATGTACAAAAAAACCATCTCTAGCATATCTGTTACAAATGAGTAACTATAAGCCAAGTCTAAGGATAAAGATAGAAGGTTACATATCACTACATTGGAAAGGGGGATGAGAAGAATATTAGGATTCAAAAATCACAATTAAAAGTATATAAAAGTAAATAAAACTCTGCAAAAATGAGAATAGGCAATAATAATCAGCTCAAGACAAGAGATCAAGAATAGAGAACAATCAATCGAAACCACACAAAAAATGGCGGTCAGTTCGAAATTGCATTCTCATCAGGACAGCCATACAATTCGAATTAAAACCGATAGAATAGCCAGTTTCTGACAATGGCGATAGTATTTAACTATAGACACCATTGGAACTGTCTACTGGCTAGTGGAAGGAGAAAAATAAAATGAATTAAACAAAGCTGAAAAACAATACCTCCACGAACTGTAATGTGATATCAAAAGCATAGCACCACGTGTAAGATAAACTAGTGACTGAGCATTTCACCTCACTTCGTCAATGCGAGTGGGCGAGCATTTCACCTCACTTCGTCAATGCGAGTGGGAATGAATACAATTGAACGATACATAATAAGTATGGAGACTTTCGAAAATTATATATATGATACATAAATTTTAAGCCGTTCCCAATAACGCGCCGCTTTCTTTCACAATTATTATTCCAAATGCCTATCTCATGTCCAACACATATTGCAACTACATTAAATTCTATCCCACACCACTAATATTAACAAGTCTGCGGACACTTCTTTGTTTCCTCGAACGTACCATATAGGGTCACTAATCTTAACTTCTGTATAAACATTCTCATATGAAACTGCATTCCCAATCACAGTTTTAAAGCCCAAGAACGCGAGGGCAGCATCTTTCCCGTATCACGATATACCCTCCCCCTCCGATGTAACTGTACTTGTGGAAAACGAAGCAGATGGCACACAGATTTGGTGAGAACTAACTGGCCGACTATCAGAAGTCGTCCAGAACATGTAATTATATCTATTCCTAGTGGCATAGAATAAAATAGATTTTTATAACTTAAATTGTATCTTCCTTGGACTATTCAAGTCAAATATTAAATATTATATATATATATATATATATATATATATATATATATATATATATATATATATATATATATATATATGTTGTCAAGTTGAAGAAGATTGAAATTTTTTCGTTTTTAAATATTACAGTGCTTATATCTTAACTAAAAGTAATATTGAGTTATAAACAATAAGCAAGAATTTGCATATCTTTGAAAGACCTACAAGTATATATAATTGGATTTTGGATAGAGCTCTTAATTTTCGAAATATAGATGTTATAATTTCGATATTTTAGTATTTTCACATGGGTTTTCCAATGGGTGGGAAAGCTGTACTATTTAAAATGTTGCCAGTCTTGCAACTTAGTGTGTTTACTCATACTCCTTTGTGAAATAGGGGTGAACAAGAACAAGATATTTTGTTTTGTTTTTAAAACAATTAGGAAGTTAAATGAACTTGGAGATTTGATGAGGTTTGAACAGAATAGATGGAAATATACGTATTCAAGTACTTATTGAAGTATTTATTAAAGTATGTATTTATGTGCCACCAACCAAGTCTGTAGTTTAACTTGAATCTAAAATCTCTTCATATATATTGTATAAGTTTAATTTTTATACGGCCAAGCAAGTTAGTAAAATAATGTGGTATTTTGACGTACTTATTTTACAAGCAAGTTAGTAAAATAATGTGATATTTTAGAGTGAAGTCTATGGTCGGAGTATCCAGATTAAATCAACACACAGAAATCACGCTGAAAATGGTGGATTCTTGTTCTAACGTACCCGAAACGTGGTGATTTGTCGAAAACTCGAGTTCCGATTTTCGATACGATTTCAATACTGTTCCTTTACATTACCATGTATTGTATGGAAAGTGAAAAATCTGATGTGGGCAGTATATAACTTCCCCTTCAGTCTAAAGTTAATTTTTTCTTTATTTCTTTTATAATTCATTAAATTGAGTTTAATTGCACAAAATAATACGGATAATTATTTGAAATCACACAGAATTTACAGTTTTAATTCAATCTTTGTTTTTCATTGACAACAGGACGTATTTCCAAAGTTGACGTGGCAAAAATGCGAAAAATTATTGACATATCTTAAGAACGATTTCGTCGTCAAAAATGACGTATAAGACGAGCATTTAATTGATACATTTTAGCATATGTAATCTGTTATTTTTGATTTCGACGATTTTTGCGGGGGCAATTTTGTTAAATAAGCAGGTTGCTTTATTACAAATCGTACCAAAATCTAATCATCCCCCCGGTAATCCATAAGAGATTTATCTACCAAATTTTGTGAAATTTAGTCAATTATTTTTTTCAGCTAGAATGGTTTGGCTTTTGCGGGTCATTTCGCAAAAAAATTTCCTTTTTTTGCGAATCGCACCAAGAATCGCACCAGGGTGACCTCCACGAGTCATACCTATCTAATTTTGTGAAATTTCATCTGATAGTTTTTGAGCTAGAGTGGATACATATATTGCGTAGACAGACACACACAGTTTAAAAGAAGTAGTAAACATGATTATGTATAAAATTAAATATATAATGCATGTGGTTAATAAATGTACATGGCAGTAAAGATAACTATAAATATGGAAGGATTTAGGTGAATCTACATTTCCGTCATCAATTATTATCTCTAATTATGGATCCGGAGTGCTTCACATTTTGCGTTTCATCTCTCTATATCAGTGGCGTAGTCAAGAAAATGTTGCGTACGTGCACATTCCTCTTCAAATTTTCTTCAGTTTTTACTAAGTAGTCCTGTTTATTATGTATGGTACACATGACAAGAGAAAATATAAAGTACATTTTAATTTTTACTAATCACAGAGAAATAAATTCATTTTTTTCATTGACATTGTTACTAAAATTTGTTGCAAACAAAGATCCACGTTAACGAAATGTGGCAAACAAATAAAACATTTCTTGATTTTCAGTAATTAAACTTTCGAGTTTTCTTAGCGTAACTTTTAAAACTTGATAAAGCAAAATTCTTTCTATTTAAATATCTATTATGAGAAACTCAGGTTGGGATTACTGAATGCAATCTTAGACAAATTTAAAAAATGTTTTAAAATGTTTAATTGATCTATGGTTACAAAAGATGGAACAACTTTCGACAAATTAATCGGAGAAACTGGAGATATTCCGCAAATACTAAATTAGGAAAACTCTTATTATTCCCTGTCTGTCGGTTTGGCAAGTGGTAACGAATTTGGAGTTAAATTAACAATACATTTAGAGCCATATCACTTGCCTCGTCCATTTGTCCCCTTCCTATTTAGAAAAAACCTGTGCCTCCCCCCTCCAGTTTCCATAAGTTCTGACTAAGCCACTGCTCTACATTAAGAAACTCGAGTCTTAGCGTTAAGGTGGATCAGAATTGTCATATTGCCGAAAATAAGACCAGTAAACTTTTTATTTCTGTGGCACTATAAAACGTTACTTCCACCCCCTCTTTTCGATGTGTACACATAAAAATTTCGGAAGTAATAAATGTATTCGCCTCTCAGCAGAGTTGGGCATTAACCAACTAAAACTGAAAATGAAAACTTTGTTAGTAAAGAAAATAGTTGATTAAAGGTATCGACCGATTTGGAAGGCCAAAAGGCTTTTTCGGGGCAAAGTGATAAAGCAGATACCTTAGCCAAACTAAGAGAGATTTCTGCCGCCAGTGAATTACACACGTGAATAAAAAAAGAAGACGTTACCAAACGGAAAACATAATATTGGAAGTAAAATACCAAGGCGTTACCTTTCATTACCAAACCAAACCAACATGGTTTGTCAAATCAAGCTAAATTCTACGAACTGCTGGATTCCCTCGGCTAGCTGGAAGGCACGAAGGGGGTTGTCCACTTTTCCTGCCTTCCTGCTGGGAAAGGTCTGCCTTTCAGTAGAGTGAGAAATGGATGCATACTTATAATTTTAAAGTAAAAAGTTACCGTCCTTATCCACCATGTGTACCATGTTCTTGAGTTCAACTTCTGAGGGTCGCTGTCCTAGCGACCTCATCACCACCCCTAGTTCTGCGGCTGTGATCATCCCATCGGAATCTTTGTCGAACAGTAGGAATGCTTCTTTGAATTCTGCGAAAAGGAAAAGATAATCTTAGTCATGGTCACAGAACTCGCCTAAACGTGATTCCCATTGCAGATACTACTACCAAAACTAGGACTTACATTGTAGATGCCAGCATCAATGGCCAGGTTTCTAGCTTTTCAACGTTCTTCAACACGGTACAATAACATTTTTATGTGTCGTTTGTAATCTTGCGGATCTTTGCGATGACCAGCGAAGTCTATATTGCGCAGCCAACTTTTAATTTCAAAAATATGTAACGCTGGCCGTAATGGCCAAATTTATAGTCGCAGGACGACACGCGTTTAAATGGCGTTCTTTGCAGCCCAAGATAACCGTTAGGGCTACCTTACGTTAACTGTAGAAACTAAGTCAAATTTTTCTGGCAATTCCACCTTTACCCATATTATTGGTGATGGCAAATTTTATGGCATAAAATCGATTTTGGAATTTTGGACGCCTAAATAAATATTACATTTAAACAAAGATCACTCCAGTGTGTAGTATTTAAATTCAAACAATATACCTGACTATGTGGAAAAAATGTGTAATATCTAAATTATGGAAACTTCGCTGTTTCCATATTTAACCCTTCAATTAAGTATTGAGAAGATCCGTTTATAACTTTAGTATTTTAACAATATAAGTAACAAAATTAATTTATTGAAACTAAGATACTAGTTCAAATAAAACGTCATTACACCATTCTAATATGCAGAACGTTTCAGGAGATTTTATTTATTTGTTTATGAAATAAACACGAAAAAGAAAGTCGTAGTTTGAGATATACGCTATTAACATTCTAATGAAAAAAATCTGATGCGGCCAGCACATGACTTTCCTTATATAATGCACTGAATTTACTCCTTTTACAGTCAAAATATAATGTATAAGATCCACGGTATTATGTTTTAACGTTGAATTCTACATTTGGCGATTTTTCGAATGACAACATGTAAAACTATTTTATTTCACCTCTAAATAAACAATTATCAATATTGATAGCATCTTCAATAAGCGATACAGTCCATATATTAAAACATTTTAATAATTAATAAATCAATTAGGCGTCATTTTCATTAATTTAGAGTCATTTTTGCAATTTTGATGATAATTTCGTCAATCTGGGACGAATAATCGCCAAGTTGGCGACACTGTGCTAGATTATTCGCAAAGTTCGCCAAATGCATTACCAAGTGTTACAGACAAACGGAGAGAAGAGCATTTCTTATATACTAGAAGGTATGATCATGTGACGGAAATCAGAATTTGCGAAACATTACTTCCAATTTGGCGTTATTTTTTATCAATTTGGCGACATTTTTGTCACTTTGGCAACATTTAAAATAGTAGCTAAGTTGGTGACGTCCCACTAAATTTCTCGCCAAGTGTTACGGATGGACGGAGAAATAGGTTATTCTTATAGCCTACTACAGTTATGTTCTTTCAAAGATATTGAACTTTCATGAATTCGTCGTCATTTCATTGATTTAGCGCCGGTTTCATCAATTTGGTGAATTTTTATCAATTTGGTGACATTTTCGTCAATTTGGCAAGAAAATTCAGCAAGTTGTAGATATTTCGACAAATTCGTCACCAAAATTTTGGCAAACGTTACGGACGGAAAAATAGACTTTTCCTATAGTAAATTCTTATATTTTTTCAAGATATTGAATTTTCGTCAATTAATCGTCATTTTCATTAATGTAGCGTCATTTTTATCAATTTGGCGACATTTTTGTCACTTTGGCAACATTTAAAATAGTCGCTAAGTTGGCGACGTCCCACTAAATTTCTCGCCCAGTGTTACGGAAGGGCGGAGAAATGAGTTATTCTTATAGCCTACTATATTTATGTTCTTTCAAAAATATTGAACTTTCATGAATTCTTCATCATTTCATTGATTTAGCGTCGGTTTCATCAATTTGGTGACTTTTTATCAATTTGGTGACATTTTCGTCAATTTGGCAAGAAAAATCAGCAAGTTGGAGATATTTCGACAAATTCGTCACCAAAATCCTGGTAAACGTTACGGACGGAAAAATAGACTTTTCTTATAGTAAATTCTTATATTTTTTCCAAGATATTGAATTTTCGTCAATTTGTCGTCATTTTCATTAATTTAGCGTCATTCTTATCAGTTTGGCGACACTTTCGTTAATTTGGCAACATTTCTCCAAATTCGTCGCCAAAATCTCGCCAGGCATTATGGACGGAGAAATAAGTTCTTATAGCAGATAAATGACTATTGGCGTTCAAATAAAGTATTACGCAAAGTATCTTTTCTCATAAATGGAAAGAGCTAGATCCCCAAGAATGATATCACCAAATGTATCACATGATATTACATAGGAAAGTAAACATATTTCACAATAGTTAATAATTTTTTTGTATTTTATGTGATTTTTTGGTAAATTTATTTGAAAAATGCATAATATCTCGAGAACGGTTCATGTTAGCATTCTGAAGTTTATATCAATCGTTTTCTAATTAGAAATTATATAAAAAATGACTATTTGCGTAACTTCATTAAAGGTTTTGATTATTTGATGATTTTTTCAAAATTTCATTAGAAAATTTAGGGGTTCAATTGCTTTTAAAGACGATAGGCTTTCAGTATTCACGGATTATAATTTTTGTACCAAATTTCGTTCGAATCGCTCTATTCGTTCGTGAGATATCGTCTCCACAGATTCACTGACACACACACACATCGCCTCAAAAACGTTTGATTTGTGTTAAGGGATGCTTGAAACTTGCTCTCCCGTCGAAAACTCGAATTTGAATTTTTGGCCCCGTTACAATACTTTCCTTATACATTATACTACGCATATAAGGAAAGTAATATACATTATTCTATGTATGTAAGGAAAGTAAAAAGCATAAAAACAACGAATTTAGCTTTTCATTTTTAAAGAAAATTTACGATAAAATGAAAGCACGATAAAAAAAAGTTGGCAACAATCTTTTTGTAACTTATTTGGCTACAAAATGATGTTAAAATTGGGATATATGTTAGCTCGAAATTTTAAAGACGTAGTAACATCTTAATATATAAATTAGAATATAAATGACTTAAATTTATAAATTTCCTAACTTACCAGCTACTTGCTCTTCAGTTAGTCCGTAATCCACCTGAAATTACAATTTGAATTATTCTTTGCAAAGATTGGCAATACTGTAGATTAAAAGTAGGTCACGATTATAGCAATGATAGATAAATAGTTCAGCAAGGTATGAGATCATGCACAATTATTTCAGAGCAATTTCAACAACTTTTAAGGAAAAATAAGCAACGTAACTAAGTTCAAATTATGTTACATCGCAGTATACAGCTGTTTCCAAGATACGTTGGATTCCCTTCGTCAGTGCTGAAAGGACAAACAAATCCAAACCCAAAAAGATTCTCCGAACGTTTGACCAATCATCGTGGGGTTTCATATTTGCGCGGAGATGTCTTTAATTTTAGTATCAAATTTAATTCATCTTCTTTTGGCATTAATTCAGTGAAAGGGATTTCAATATTTTTTTTTGTTCTTGCATTATAACTTAGTAAGTTCCCAATGTAGAAATTTGTTACACATTTGGGTTTAACAATTTAGGGCAAAGGTCCGCAGTGAGCACCAGATCATATCAATTTTTTTCTAGAAAAAACCAGTACTGTGTTAATTTTTTTTCTAGAAAGCTCTAGTTCTATGTTGATTTTTATGGAGTACCAGTACTATGTTGATTTTTAGAGAAAATCAGTACTATGTTGACCTTTCAGGAAGCACCAGTACTATGTTAATTTTTAGAGAGCATTTGTTGAATGTTAAAAAAAATTATGGAGCACCAGTACTATACTAAGTTCTTATATGGGGTAACAACACTATTTTAAAATATTTATGGAGCACCAGAACCGTGTTTAATTCATTCAGAGAGCACCAGTCCTTTTATGTTGAATTCTTCCAAAAAACATCAATACGCAATAGTATTACACGTTTCAAGAAAATGAAAATGTTTTGTAAACTAATATATAGATGAATAATAATATTTATAATATTTAATATTTCAACATTTAATGTTTTATAACATGTATCAAATAAATACTTAAAAAAATTTGGCAAAAATACAATATACTTGAATAGCGGCTAAAAGTTTGATTTTGTTATGATAACTGAAATGTTTAAAATCTTCTACACTTTCCTGTTCCTAGTAATTTACATAGATTCTGTGCGTGAACGTATTATAGGAATATATTGTTTAATAAAAATCACTTCTAAATTAGATAAT
Source organism: Amaurobius ferox (assembly GCA_951213105.1). Classification (NCBI taxonomy): domain Eukaryota; kingdom Metazoa; phylum Arthropoda; class Arachnida; order Araneae; family Amaurobiidae; genus Amaurobius; species Amaurobius ferox. The sequence goes on from OX578136.1 coordinate 110,149,778, forward strand.
TTTTCTAGTTAAACAAAATAGGATTTAAATCGCTTTTCTCGTAAAAAAAAAAGAACATGTTAACTAGGATCAAATCCTACTTTATGACTCGTAAAGAGCCTTGCTGCCCAACCGGGAATCGAAACACGGATCTTCGTACTGGCCAACCGACGCTCTACCGTTGAGCTACTGAGACGGAATTTCAATCTCTCATCGTCGAAGTGGACTCTACATTCTCCACCCTCTAATGTCATACTGGCGTGCAGCTGACAATCTGATTGACCATTTCTTGCTATTTTTACCTCAGGTTAGCCTTTTGCTGCTATTTTTACCTCAGGCTAGCCTCTTGCTGCTATTTTTATCCTCCGGGTTAGCTTCCTGAGTAGTCGTTCCCACGCTTTGAAATCGGCGCTCTATATACCAGAGTCCACTGAATCTGTGCTAGTCGTACTAGGGTCACTTTCAAACCTCCGACATCTTTGCACTGACCTGTAGGGTTGAATTGTTCGGACGCCACCGTAAAGAACTTTACTGCCCCAACTGGGAATACCACGGATCTTCTTTCTCACTGGCCAGCCGATGTTCTATCGTTGAGCTGCTGGAACAAAATTGCAAGCTCTTATTATCGAAGTGGACCCTCCAGATTTTGAGAATACCAAATTAGTGTGCGCTAGCACTGTGCTTGCAAGCAACAGGTTGCAGACCTCTAAATTTGGGGGTTGCACAAATTTAATTTTAAGCTATGAAATAATCCTGAAGAAATATCTGAAGTTCGGGTCACTTGGGAAAATTTTAATTTAAAAAGTAATTAATAATTAGTAATTTGTGGTGGATATTTCTAGCCATGACTAAAAATTAAATTAAAGAAAACTATCATATAGTGTTTTCAGTTACTCAAAGTTAAGAACAACGTGAGTTGTTTTACGAGATTTTACCTTACAATGATCGTAATCGTCAAACTTAAATATGAACTCATTAGAAACGGCTGGAAGTGTTGCAAAAAAAAAAAAAAAAAAAAAAAAAAAAAAGTTTAGAATGTCTTTTTTAAATTCGAGATCTGATCGTTTTGATGTTAATTTCATACCTTATAGCCGAGTTTATTAATTACGTAGGGGGTCTGATGATCGTCCTAAGAATTATATTTTGTTTATTTTACATTGTCTAGTTGAGTTTTACAGCCCCAAACTGGAAAACGCATAAAGCATCATAGGGTTAATAACCAATTTATGAAGTAAAATGTTACTTTGATAGTTTAATTTTTATTTCCTACAAATGGATACCGCTTACGAATTGAAGTATTGGCTTTATTGATATGTAATTCCCAAGTATGGTGATTTTCACCTAAATATCTAATTGATATTTTGGCACATAGAACGTGTGCATTAATGTAAAGAGTTGACGGAGGGGGTCCTATCAAGGGAAAAATATATCCAATAATGATATTTAAAGAGCTTATTTCCAAAAAAGCATAAATCACAATTGCTCTTCTATCTCACGCGGTGCTACAGCTTATTTCTTTCGCCTTTCTATACCTTAAGGACGCTGCCAACGGCCGTACCTTGCTGAAAACACCGGTTCTCGTTAGATCACCGAAGTCAGGCAGCATCGGGCGCGGTTAGTACTTGGGTGGGTGACCACCTGGGAACACCGCGTGCTGTTGGCACATTTCGGGCGCGGTAGCCCGGTGGTTTGCGCGCTGGATTTGCACGCTGCCACAACTGCCGCCGTGTTCATGCGGAGTACGATCACGTTAAACATGTGGGTCCGTAAGTCCTTCCGAGAGGTTGGTGGTAGGGGAAGGAGGGTACGGTCCCTGTGGATGCCTCCCCACTGGGTTCAGGTCTAAATTGCGTGGCACTTCCCGGCCGTCCAAACAGTTACCTTACACCTTTCTACTATCCGTCCTTCTAATCGTATTGCTAATCTTGTCCCCCTCCCTCCCTCCTCTTTTTCTAAATTCAATGTTTGTACAGATGGCTCTTCCATTGATGGAAACACTGGTTTTGCTGTCTGTATATTCAATCATGATACGCTTCAAGAAACATTCACTTTTAAACTAGCTAATGGGAACACAGTTTTTCAGGCAGAAATTGCCGCCATTAATTTTGCTATTAATTGGGCCTCAACTAATAATACTAAGATTAATATTTTCACAGATAGTTTTTCTTCTCTTTCGGCTCTAAATTCCATTAAAAATAAATCCTCTTATCTTTCAAAAATTAAACTTAATGCTTTAGCAAACAAAAATCTTATTAATATGCGTTGGGTTAAGGCCCACTCTGATATCTCGGGAAATGAGACTGCGGATAAGTATGCCAAACTTGCTACCTCCTCGGGTTCTCCCTTTTCCCTTCCCTTTCCGTTTTCCCTCCTTAAAAAATTTTGTAAACAAAATATTTCTCATCATTGGCAAATCTTTCTTAACTCTTATATTTCCCCCAGGACTCATGATCCGGCCCGGATTTCTTCCTTCCTCCCTCTGGTCAATCCCTCCCTCCAAATTACTAACAAATATTTAATATAATTTTTAACTGGGCATGGCCCATTTCTAGATTATCTCCATTATTTTAAACATAAATCCACCTCTTGTTGCACCTGCGGTTCTTTCGGCGATGCCGACCATTTTGTTTTTTCTTGTCCCCATACAAAAAATTTTCATCTTACAAAACCCTCCCCTGCCAATTGCGCAGCCTGGTTCTCGAGAGTCAGTTCAAATAAATCTTCTATAGATAAAATTAAAAACTGTGTTCTCATTGCTAGAGACATCTCTAATCAAATTTCCTGATCAGCTTGTGAGACTCTCCCTTTTCCCCCTTTTGGTCGGTGGTCCCCTGTTGTCCTTTTCCCTGGAGGTGTTACCCTCTCTTTGTTTGGTTGTCTTGTTTTGTCTGTATTTTGTTTTTGTCTTTGTTTTGTCTGTGTTTTGCTGTGTTTTGATTGTGCCCCGTTTGTTGCTGTTTGTCTTGGTTTAGTTTTTGTTTTTGTCTTCGTTGTTGTTTTTGTTGTATTATTTCTCATTGTGCACCAGTTGAAGTAACAATTGTTCAAGAATTATTGTAATCCGTTTTAATGTGTCTTTCACTGTTTAAACTTTATATTGTTTCAAAATGTGAAACATATTATGTAAACTCTCCTGTAAATTTTTGATTCTCAAAATAAACGCTGCTGGACCGTCGGACGAAAGCCATGGAAGTTGGGAGTTGGTTTCGGCTAACTCCTTCCCGGCCGTCTAAATGGATGCTCAAGTCCTTGTTGACGAGCCGGACGGCCTGGGTTTTCAACACCTTTCTGGTAGGTCGGACGGTCTGGGTCTCAACAACCTTAAGGACGCTTACTACGAGCTACATCGCAACAGTCGCATGGGCTAAATAGCTAGCTACCAATAGATATGATATCTATACACTTAACAAAAGTTTTGAATATCAAAACCCGCCACGAATTAATGCAAAAAATGGCGCACATTTTACAGATCTGTTAATATGGAAATTGCGATATGTAAAGCAATGTTTCATCTCTGACCATTGTAGGTTGCCTTATTTGCAACATTTTCAGATATTTTAAGCTCAATTCAATTCATCATAGCATTATTTTCAATAGTTGTAAAGAACCTTGCTGCCCCAACCGGGAATCGAACCCTGAATCTCCGAACTGGCCAGCCGACGCTCTACCGTTCAGCTACTCTGACGAAATTGCAAGCTCTTACCGTTGGAGTGGACTTTGTATTCTACACTCTCTAATGTCATATTGGGGGTCAACCGACAATCTGACTGAACATTTGCTATTTTTACCTCAAGTTAGCTTCCTGATACTACTATTTTTACCCAGGTCTTTATCCTCTCAATTTGAAATCGGCGCTCCACCTTCCAGAGTTCACTGAATCCGTACTAATAGTATTAGGATCACTTTCAGACCTCCGACATCTTTGCACTAATCTACAGGCTTGATTTATTAGGTCGCCATTCTAAAGAACCTTACAGCCCCAACCGTGAATCGAACTCTGGATCGCCGAACTGACCAGCCGGCGTTCTACCGTTGAGCTATTGGGACGAAATTGCAAGCTCTTGTCGTTGAAGTTGACTCTGCATAGTTTAATTTGAAGAAAATTCGTCAAACGATTTTAGTATTTTAAACGTAACTCGGTTACCATAGTTACTACAATGGAATAAAAAATTATGAATTCATTGATGAAATATAATAAAAAAAAATACTTTCTGGAACTCTAAATTAAAAAAATTTGATGTGGGCAACACATGACTTTCCTTATATAATGTAATGAATTTACTACTTTTACAGTAAAAAAATAGGATTTTCTTGTAGTAGATACTAATATTCTTTCCAAGATATTGAATTTTCGACAATTAGTTGTCATTTTCATTGATTTAGCGTCATTTTTATCCATTTGGCGAGATTTTCTTTAATTTGGCAACATTTCAAAAAAGTCGCCAAGTTGGCGACATTCCGCCAAATTCGTCGCCAAAATCTCGCCAAGCGTTATGCACTAAGAAATAAATTTTTCTTAAAGCAGATAAATGACTATTGGCGTTCAAATACAAAAGTATTATTCAAAGTATCTTTTTTCAAGAATGGAACGAGCTAGATCCACGAGAAGGATGTCACTCAATTTATCGCATGGTATTACATATGAAAAGTAAACATGTTTGTCAATAGGAAATATTTTTCTTTTTATTTTATATGACTTTTTGATAATTTTTTTAAAAAATGTACAATATCTCGAGAACGGTTCACGTTAGCGTTCTAAAATTTATGTCAATCGTTTTCTAATGAAAAATTACATAAGAAATGTCTATTTGCGTAACTTTATTAGTGGTTTTAATTTTTTGACTATTTTTTCAAAATTTCATTTGAAAATTTAGGGGGGTTCTGAACATTCGATTGCGTATAAAAACAATAGGCTTCCAGTGTTTACAGATTGTGATTTTTGTACCAAATTTGGTTCGAATCGGTCCATTCGTTCGTCAGTTATCGTCTCCACAGACTCACTGACACACACACACACATACACACATACTTTCACACACACACACACACACACACACACAGACATCACTTCAAAAATGTTTGATTCGTGATCAAGGATGCTTGAAACGTGCTCTCCCGTCGAAAACTCGAATTCGAATTTTCGACCCCGTCACAATACTTTCCTTATACATTATGTATATAAGGAAAGTAATAACTCAAGAACGGTTGATTGTATACCAATAGAGTTTTGGCTTTCTTTTTCTGTGCAAGATGGTATGAAAACAAACACTGTCTAGCGGTTCTAGTGTTACAGCAGAAACTGTGTTAGAACAAAAAATTCTACGATTTATAAATGTTTCGAACAAAATTCGAGAGATTGTTTTCATTACTTTATAAGTCAATTTTCACGTGTATGCAAAGTTTCGAGTTTCTACCTTCCGCAGTGTAATTCACCCCTTAGTCAGTCTGTCTCACTCACCTGTGTGATATAGCTAAAAACACCAAGAACTTGTAGAGGAAGGAGATAAATAGCAGCAAGCGTCAAGTAGTCCCCCTCGGAGTTGCTGTCAAGGAATAGACTAAAGAGTGATGACTGAACTGACATTCTGTTTATGTCACCGTGCCAATTTTAAAACGCTCAAAGGAACTACAGACATTAAACTTATGTAACTTAAAATACAGCGGAGTTTCTCAGGGGGCAAAATGAATGGATAAATGGGGCAATTAGCGGTGTTTTAGCAATAATATGAAAATAAAATAAGAAACAGAAAATAAAATAAATGCTAGATCAGATATTTATAAACATCTGATCTCGCTTTTATAAATATCGTATGACTTTCCCCATGGGCAGAAACAGAAATGTGTGTATTTCTCATTTAAATATCACACGACGTTCCTCATGCACAAAAATGTGTGTATTTCTCATTTAAATATCATATGACTTTCCCCATGGGCAGATATATGGGTATTTCTCATTCGTCTCTATAATGAAATGGACTTTGAGAAGTCATTCAACATTCTCATATACTCATATTCTAAAATGTTGAAGTCCACGTGTAAAATCACAATCAGTATCAGATTTTTTAAAAAAATGCAACGTTTTATAAGTGTCTAATTTCAAGTAATTAAAAAAATTTAGCAAAAATTCTTGATTTATTAACACTTTACAACAAAGTTGAAAAGTGTTTATGACTTTGTTCATTCTGTCTGTCTGTCTGTCTGTCTGTCTGTCTGTCTGTCTGTCTGTCTGTCTGTCTGTCTGTCCGTTAGCACGATAACTGCCGTAAAAATGAGTTTATCAAAATGAAATTTTAGTATGTTGTTCAGTCGGTCTGTAGGACCTATGGGAATATAAATAAATAATATCACCCAATTAGTTTTTTATTGAACCCGGGTTGAAAAAATGAAATACATTGAACCCTATGGGACCTAATTTTTCAAACATTTTTTAAGTAAATTTAAAATTCACGAATTGCTTCGAAATTTTTAGGAAATATTCACATTATCCCATAGAATATATACAAAAAAATTCAGTAAAATATGTTAAGCAGTTTTTTAATTAAAAAAAATATTTAATATAGGGAAAAAAACAAATTCAATTAAATTCTGACTTTGGGATATCTTCCAGAAAGAAAAGAAAGAGATATTATATAATAAATATCTCTCCATTTGTTTAAACGTTTTGCATATGGGAGTGGCTTCATATTTTAAAGTAAATTTGGTAGATAACAATTTTTCTTTTTTTTTAAATTTTATATAACTCTTCATGATAAATTTATTTGATGGCATTTTAAATGCACTTCCCTACGTCCTAGAGAGTTAAAATTTGGTACACAGCTTAAATTTGTTGAACATTTTATTCGACAAAAATTTGATGGATCTTTAAATATAGATCATACATTTTTTTCGAAATGGCCTGAAAATAATCCCCGTTCACTTCTATAAATCATTGTTGTAATATTGTTAAAAATTCTGATGTGGACAGCACATGTCTTTCTCTGCAGACTCATATTCGTTCTCTTTATTTATTCAATGATAATTTGAGTTTATCTGCACAACATAAGTATTTTAAATGACATTAAATTTACACGTTAAACTTAAATTTGGTTCTCATTTGATAGCTGGACTTATTGTCAAAGGTGGCGTAGCGAAAACGCGAAAACACTAGAATATCTCAAGAACGGCTAGTCCTAGAGTAATGGGGTTAGTCTTATTCTTTTTGTTGTCAAAAATCACATATAAAATAGGAATTTAATTGATATAATTGAGCACACGTAGTCTTTTATTTTTATATATAACAATTTTTGCTGGCCATTTCGCAAAAATAGCCCATTCCTTTTTCCCGAATCGTACTAGAATAACCTACAAATGACTTATATACAAAATTTTGTTAAATTTGGTATATAAATCACTTGTCGGTTATTGAAATATTATACACCAAATTTTGTTAAATTTGGTTCATTAGTTTTTAGCTAGAGTGGATAAAGGCAATTTCTGCGGCCATTTCGCAAAGAAGGCAGATTCTTTTATTACGAATCGTACTATAATCTAATGAACATCAGGATTTCCCACAAAAAACTTACCTACCAAATTGTATGAAATTCGGTCCATTAGTTTTTCAATTAGAGTGGATGTAATATCCACACAGACACACAGAAACATACACAGATACACCCTTACACACACAGACGTCTTCCTAAAAGTAGTTTTTTCGTGTTCTAGAAGTCCCAAAACGTGTAGATCCTTTGAAAATTCGAGTTCCGATCTTCGGCATGATTCCAATACTTTGAGTACATACACATATACACATATATATTATCTGTGTATTATCTGTGTATCTAAATTCCGTGCCTATGCAATTACAATAGTTGTGATTTTAAATGATCCCTAAACTTTTATTATTTCTTCAAGGAAGTCTAATTTTAACATATGCAGAATGCAAATATCTCAAGCGATTGTAAGATGAATTACATAAGAATTGCTGAATTTTTTTCACACAAAATTATTTAGCTCTGGAGTCTGGAATACAAGTTATATGGATGAAATATTCATTGATTTTGCATAAAGAATCAGATGATTTATATTTCGATACAGTTTTAAATATTTAAGTATAATAAATTACTGTAGTACTGTGATAATGTAAAAGATATTACCACTGAATGAATCACATTTTAGAAATTTTTAAATGAAATTACATTTCAGTTGGAAAGTGTTTCATAATCAATGCTTATGCATGATTGATCTTTCTTGTTTTTTTTTCAAGTTGGTAACAGGTTTGTCACACAGACGAATTATAGATACATTCGGCTGATGTATGTTAATATATACAATGTTAATAATACCTTTTAAATTTATAACGTAGTGAAGCTGTTAATTTCCCACATATAGGCTACCACCATTGTTCAGGAAATTATTCTTTTCTATAGAAAATAATGCTATGAAAATCTTCAATTTTGAATAATTTGTGTTTTAATCATGAAAATTATATATATATAAAAAAAAACTTGTGTAACTTTTAATTTTTTCTAATGCATCCGCACATCTGATCGCAGTGCGGGCATGCTTTTAGAATTGTCGTGTAATCGACAATACTCAAAATACACAGCTAGGCGTTTTCCTGAAAGCACTTCAAAATATGTTCGCAAGCTTTTAACAAGGGCTCTACCGTCAAAATCTGAAAGTCGTGTAAGTCCTCTTTTGTTTCTGTAAATAGCGAATGATGAAACTTTCAATTTAGACATGCTGCAAGGTATCGGATCAAAGCAAAGGCATATAAAAGGTATGCTTTTTCACTAAAAGCGCAATTTTGAGCTCATATAAATTGCAATAAATAAAAAGGACCAGTGTAAAAATGCATTGAAGTTGAACAGGTACAGTCTGCCAAAAAAATATCGGAAAACCTCTCGTTATTTATGCCCATCGAGTCGCACATTTAAACATAAAAAGCATCATTAGACTCATAATAATATTTACTATAAATAAATGTAAATCCAAGTTGTATAGGGGGTCGTTTTCTTATTTAGTTTTATGTTATATCCTAAATTTCAAATAGCAGCTTTCACTTTTTATTTGATCTATGGTTTGCCAAATCGCAATATACGCTAATGTAAATTTTTGTGTGACTTTGAAAACAATCACTGGAGATACATGACAAAAGTAATCGGAGTTCATCTCAATATTCAAGACTGTAAAATGAAGGACACGCATACTGAGTTTGGAAATTTCTCTATTTTCTCGCAATACTACTTGACAAAACCATCTCATGAAGAGGCTAGTGGGATCCTAGAACTGGGCCAAGCCCCTTAAATTTAAGGGATTCTACAAAATGACAATCTTAATCATGATTAGAGATAGGATTTATAGTCACTAAAAATCTCAAAATATGCAGGCAAAATAGAAGAAAGAAAAGAAAGGTAAAATAGGCACTTAAAATAGGCACCACAAATAAAAAAGAACACTATAATATCCCAATTATAGGTTAAAAGTTATTGTTTATTAAGTCGTATTCATATATTGTTTTCTTGAAAAAGGTTAAAACAACTTACCTACAAATCTTTACGCTCACATACTTTACTGCAATTTATAAACCTAAAAACATGCACCTTACCAAGACATAACACTTGAGCCATTTTCATTTAATATTCTTATTTGTTTATTGATACCAATTTACCACCAAATACATTCCAATACTTGCTGGTATAAAAGGACATCTTCAAGGGTCATAAGAAATAATAAAGAAACGCCATGAAAAGAAAAATTAGCGAAATGATAAACAAGAAAGGAATTTATGAAGAGAGCTTTCATACGGTGGTAACGGATGTGTACACTTCATTTTTGGTGGAACCATTAAATATGTTTACCTCTCATATAGTCTCGTACACCTCTTTTGTACAGCCATATGAATTTTCGGGTAAAGGGAAGTGACATGCCCAGAACCGGAAATCGAAATCACTAGTGAACCCCCTTACCCTCTATAAAATTTGATGCTGAATCCATACCAGTCTTCAACTGAACCTCTATGTATAGCCAATCCACAGAAATAGATGTTGCGAGGAAAATGCCAGTATTTTAATCGGAAGTGATATTTCTAGAACTGAACGTGGAAATCCGTAGTGATCCCCTTCCCCCTTCTCCAGAATTTGATGCTCAATTCATATCAGGCATCATCTAAGCAGTATCTATAGCCAATCTCGAGAAATAGACGTTTTAAGCTAAATGAGATACGTTTTTGACTGACCAAACAAACACATAACACAAAATATACAAGTTAAATGACATTAGTCAGCTTATTACAATTAAATATTGGGAGCGAATGATTATTCCTTTCTCCTAATCAATTTTGAGGAAGCGGTAGCTTACCAAAGTTCCAAATTATATACGATTCCAATATATGTGTGTGTTTTAAGTTATTTTCAATGCTAAAGGCATTTAAATTGGAATTTTTTGCGGATTATATCCGGATCTTTTGATAAATTTCAGAATGGTGATCGGTGTTTAAGGATTGATTACTCATGAATATATACGCATATCGCCATATAGCTTTCCTAAAACAGAGTAAAACTTCGTCGAATTTCTTTATATTGACATGATTAGAACAGAACGCATTTAATAAGAAAAATTTCGATAATATGATTTTCCTATGCTGTTAAAATGTCCTGTAGAAGAAAAAATTCAACTACCCTGCAAAAATAAGCAAGTTTTCTTGTTAAATTAATTATTTAAAAGAACATTTGCCTCGATTATTGCTTATAGCTATCAAATTAAATTATTTTTTATTATATTCTTTATATTGACATGATTAGAACAGAACGCATTTAATAAGAAAAATTTCGATAATATGATTTTCCTATGCTGTTAAAATGTGCGTCCTGTAGAAGAAAAAATTCAACTACCCTGCAAAAATAAGCAAGTTTTCTTGTTAAATTAATTATTTAAAAGAACATTTGCCTCGATTATTGCTTATAGCTATCAAATTAAATTATTTTTTATTATATTCTTTATATTGACATGATTAGAACAGAACGCATTTAATAAGAAAAATTTCGATAATATGATTTTCCTATGCTGTTAAAATGTCCTGTAGAAGAAAAAATTCAACTACCCTGCAAAAATAAGCAAGTTTTCTTGTTAAATTAATTATTTAAAAGAACATTTGCCTCGATTATTGCTTATAGCTGTCAAATTAAATTATTTTTTATTATATTCTTTATATTGACATGATTAGAACAGAACGCATTTAATAAGAAAAATTTCGATAATATGATTTTCCTATGCTGTTAAAATGTGCGTCCTGTAGAAGAAAAAATTCAACTACCCTGCAAAAATAAGCAAGTTTTCTTGTTAAATTAATTATTTAAAAGAACATTTGCCTCGATTATTGCTTATAGCTATCAAATTAAATTATTTTTTATTATATTCTTTATATTGACATGATTAGAACAGAACGCATTTAATAAGAAAAATTTCGATAATATGATTTTCCTATGCTGTTAAAATGTCCTGTAGAAGAAAAAATTCAACTACCCTGCAAAAATAAGCAAGTTTTCTTGTTAAATTAATTATTTAAAAGAACATTTGCCTCGATTATTGCTTATAGCTATCAAATTAAATTATTTTTTATTATATTCTTTATATTGACATGATTAGAACAGAACGCATTTAATAAGAAAAATTTCGATAATATGATTTTCCTATGCTGTTAAAATGTCCTGTAGAAGAAAAAATTCAACTACCCTGCAAAAATAAGCAAGTTTTCTTGTTAAATTAATTATTTAAAAGAACATTTGCCTCGATTATTGCTTATAGCTATCAAATTAAATTATTTTTTATTATATTCTTTATATTGACATGATTAGAACAGAACGCATTTAATAAGAAAAATTTCGATAATATGATTTTCCTATGCTGTTAAAATGTGCGTCCTGTAGAAGAAAAAATTCAACTACCCTGCAAAAATAAGCAAGTTTTCTTGTTAAATTAATTATTTAAAAGAACATTTGCCTCGATTATTGCTTATAGCTATCAAATTAAATTATTTTTTATTATATTCTTTATATTGACATGATTAGAACAGAACGCATTTAATAAGAAAAATTTCGATAATATGATTTTCCTATGCTGTTAAAATGTGCGTCCTGTAGAAGAAAAAATTCAACTACCCTGCAAAAATAAGCAAGTTTTCTTGTTAAATTAATTATTTAAAAGAACATTTGCCTCGATTATTGCTTATAGCTATCAAATTAAATTATTTTTTATTATATTCTTTATATTGACATGATTAGAATAGAACGCATTTAATAAGATATGATTTTCCTATGCTGTTAAAATGTCCTGTAGAAGAAAAAATTCAACTACCCTGCAAAAATAAGCAAGTTTTCTTGTTAAATTAATTATTTAAAAGAACATTTGCCTCGATTATTGCTTATAGCTATCAAATTAAATTATTTTTTATTATATTCTTTATATTGACATGATTAGAACAGAACGCATTTAATAAGAAAAATTTCGATAATATGATTTTCCTATGCTGTTAAAATGTGCGTCCTGTAGAAGAAAAAATTCAACTACCCTGCAAAAATAAGCAAGTTTTCTTGTTAAATTAATTATTTAAAAGAACATTTGCCTCGATTATTGCTTATAGCTATCAAATTAAATTATTTTTTATTATATTCTTTATATTGACATGATTAGAACAGAACGCATTTAATAAGAAAAATTTCGATAATATGATTTTCCTATGCTGTTAAAATGTGCGTCCTGTAGAAGAAAAAATTCAACTACCCTGCAAAAATAAGCAAGTTTTCTTGTTAAATTAATTATTTAAAAGAACATTTGCCTCGATTATTGCTTATAGCTATCAAATTAAATTATTTTTTATTATATTCTTTATATTGACATGATTAGAACAGAACGCATTTAATAAGAAAAATTTCGATAATATGATTTTCCTATGCTGTTAAAATGTGCGTCCTGTAGAAGAAAAAATTCAACTACCCTGCAAAAATAAGCAAGTTTTCTTGTTAAATTAATTATTTAACAGAACATTTGCCTCGATTATTGCTTATAGCTATCAAATTAAATTATTTTTTATTATATTCTTTATATTGACATGATTAGAACAGAACGCATTTAATAAGAAAAATTTCGATAATATGATTTTCCTATGCTGTTAAAATGTCCTGTAGAAGAAAAAATTCAACTACCCTGCAAAAATAAGCAAGTTTTCTTGTTAAATTAATTATTTAAAAGAACATTTGCCTCGATTATTGCTTATAGCTATCAAATTAAATTATTTTTTATTATATTCTTTATATTGACATGATTAGAACAGAACGCATTTAATAAGAAAAATTTCGATAATATGATTTTCCTATGCTGTTAAAATGTCCTGTAGAAGAAAAAATTCAACTACCCTGCAAAAATAAGCAAGTTTTCTTGTTAAATTAATTATTTAAAAGAACATTTGCCTCGATTATTGCTTATAGCTATCAAATTAAATTATTTTTTATTATATTCTTTATATTGACATGATTAGAACAGAACGCATTTAATAAGAAAAATTTCGATAATATGATTTTCCTATGCTGTTAAAATGTGCGTCCTGTAGAAGAAAAAATTCAACTACCCTGCAAAAATAAGCAAGTTTTCTTGTTAAATTAATTATTTAAAAGAACATTTGCCTCGATTATTGCTTATAGCTATCAAATTAAATTATTTTGGCTCTCTTATATTATTATTATTGTTATTATTATTATTACTATTGTTCTCACCAGTGGATGCATTTTAAAATCACTGTAAACATTTTGCACTCGGATGTCTCGTAGGAATAAAAAATCCAGTGGCCCGGTAGGAGACAGAAAGTATTTTAATGCATATAGATATAAGTAATTTTTTCTCTTTTCTAAAAAATTATTAGATTTGAATATTATGGAACTCTATTGTTCTTTTTATACACGGCAGGACTACTTTGACCGGAACCTGATGATTAAATAAATTCCGGCTCCTGTGGAACTGAAGGCCAGAGTATAAATTGATCATCTGTACGGCCAGATTATCTGAAACCATTTAAAAAAATCTGATGTGGGCAACACATGACTTTCCTTATATAATGTAATGCATTTACTACTTTTACAGTAAAAAAATAGGTTTTTCTTATAGTAGATACTAATATTCTTTCCATGATATTGAATTTTCGACAATGAGTCGTCATTTTCATTGATTTAGCGTTATTTTTATCCATTTGGCGAGATTTTCGTTAATTTGGCTACATTTCAAAAAGTCGCCAAGTTGGCGACATTCCGCCAAATTTGTCGCCCAAATCTCGCCAAGCGTTATGGACGGAGAATAAGATATTCCTATACCAGATAATTGACTATTGGCGTTCAAATACAAAAATATTACTCAAAGTATCTTTTCTCATGAATGGAACAAGCTAGATCCACGAGAATGATGTCACCCAATTTATCGCATGGTATTACATATGAAAAGTAAACATGTTTCTCAATAGGACATATTTTTTTTTATTTTATATGACTTTTTGATAATTTTTTTAAAAAATGTACAATATCTCAAGAACGGTTCATGTTAGCGTTCTAAAATTTATGTCAATCGTTTTCTAATGAAAAATTACATAAGAAATGCCTATTTGTGTAACTTTATTAGTGGTTTTGATTTTTTGACGATCTTTTCAAAATTTCATTCGAAAATTTAGGGGGGTTCTGAACATTCGATTGCGTATAAAAACAATAGGCTTCCAGTGTTTACGGATTGTGATTTTTGTACCAAATTTGGTTTGAATCGGTCCATTCGTTCGTCAGTTATCGTCTCCACAGACTCACTGACACACACACACACACACATACTTTCACACACACACACACACACACACACAGACACAGACATCACTCCAAAAATGTTTGATTCGTGATCAGGGATGCTTGAAACGTGCTCTCCCGTCGAAAACTCGAATTCGAATTTTCGACCCCGTCACAATACTTTCCTTATACATTATGTATATAAGGAAAGTAATGCATGTGGAAAGATGTCCATCTGTGTGTGAATAAGGTTTGTACCTATTAACACTTACCGCTATTAAATTTTGTGTGTATAGGTACATCATGTGAAGAACTGGAACTAGAAAACATTTTTAGTAATTCTCAAGATTTTAATTTGAATTGTTTGAATTTTAAAACATTCAAAGAGTCATTTCTAGTGAAAAATAATGATAATTCCAGAAACCATGATGGTAGCATATAGTATATGGGGAAATCGATACAATTTGAACTATGATATGAATTTTAATGGTTTCAAATTAGTTTATATTCAGGTAGATAAGTCAAATGCATCCAAATGATCGGCGTCACTAGGTTGGCGCCAATTTAAAAAATAAACTTATAAAGAAATCTACGAATTATTTTAAAAAAAAATGCAAAATCTGAAAAATATTTATCTATTTTTTTAATTTTAATAAAAATTTTGATACAAGTGAAATTAAACTTTTTGGAATAGGAATGTATGAGAAGGTCGAGTGAAGATTCACATTCTAGATATTTATAACTGTAGAGACATTCCCAAAATATGCTGATCCTGAAAAAAAAAGGTGCATGATATTGATTATAAATAAGAAGCTAGCTAATCGGACGCTAATAGTCGTTATGACCCCTAAAAGTCCCCATGGCGTGTATCAGAGATATATAAATGTAACTTCATGTAAACCTACTCACCATTTCTATATTGACTTTTCAATCCTTCATGTGAACTAGAAATATTCTTTTATCCAAAACAATTCGAAAGATTCAAACAGTATAGGTAATAGCCTCTCCCTGTGCGGCGTTTACCAACAACTCAACACGATTCACAGATGTCACAATATGGAACAAGAGATGTATCCTGCCCGCTCCCGCTCGATTTGCTATTTTCAGTCGTTTCTCGCTGTTACACCTCCTCTTCATACACCACGTCGTTACGTGTACGGCTAACGTCAAAGAAGAGCTGGGATTCTTCCATCGGGATGATCATCAGCTCTTGCTTATTCTTTTCTTTTCTTTCTTTCTTTTTTTTTACGTCGAACATATACCCGGGAACTCTATCGCGTATTTACAGAAGTATGGTTCCAAATTAGCAGAGATGAGGTTGAAGCAGTCTCTCTATTTCGAAGCACTGTTCGAAATTGGCTGATGGTTTAAGATACAGGTTAGAGGTCAGATCTAGTGGCGTCGCCAAAGGGGAAGGAGGTTGGGTGTTATAACATCCCCACCCCCTCCAGGAACTCATCGAAATCCATTGAAGTTCAGAGAAATAATGTTTGGAGAAATGGGAAACGGCATATATCCCCCCCCCCTAAACATTTTCCCTGGAGACGTTACTGGACAGGCCTTTGACTCATTTCGAACACTGTGGCTAATGACGAGATTTCTTAAAGGTCAACTATACTTACGAACAGTGGCATTGCCAAGGACACTGTTTTAAGAGCCACAACCCTCCCCAGAGATCCATTCTGTTTCAAAATTAAAATGCTACGTAGTAAATACTGGTGTCTACTGTTTAAAAAAATCTGATGTGGGCAGCACATGACTTGCCCTGCAGACTTAAATTCATATTTTCTTTATTTCTTTAATAATTCATTAGATTGAGTTCAATTGCACCAAATAACACTAAATTTGCATTTTTAATTCAATTTTTGTTTTTATTTGGTAATTGAACATTTTTCCGATAGCGGCGTAACAAAAATGCAAGAAATCTCAAATATCTTGAGAACGGTTAGTTCTAAAGTATAATGGAGTGTGTTATATTCATTTCCTCGTTAAAAATTGCGTATAAAACAAGAATTTAATTGATATATTTCAGCATACAAAGTCTTTTTTTTCTTTTAAGATTTTGGTGATTTTTTCGGTCCATTTCATAAAAAAGGCAGGTTGTTATTTTCCGAATCGTACCAAAATCTAATCAGCACCAGGGTGTCCCACAAGTAACTTATCTACCACATATTGTAAAATTTGATCAATTAGTATTTTAGCTAGGGTGGATAGATAAAATTTTTGCGAGTCATTTCGTAAAAAAAGGCGGATTCTTCTTTTCCGAATCGTAGCAAATTCTAATCAACACCAGAGAATCCAACAAGTGTAACTTATCTACCAAATTTTGTGAAATTTGGTCAATTAGTACTTTAGCTAGAGCGGATAAATGTAATTTTTATGGGGCCATTTCGCAAAAAAAGGCGGATTCTGTCTTTACGAATCGAACCAAAAACTAATCAGCACCAGGGTTACATACAAGTGACTTACTAACCGAATTTTATGAAATTCGGTCCATTAGTTTTTGAGTTAGAGTGGATACATACATTGCACAGACATACAGACAGACAGACACACAGACACACACGCAGACGTCACTCTAAAAATAGTTTTTTCGTATTCTAGATTTCTCGAAACGTGTAGATCCGTCGAAAATTCGAGTTGCGATTTTCGACATGATTCCAATACTTTATACATTACCATGTATTGCAGGGAAAGTAAAAACACATTTTGGGTAAAACCTCCTTAATGGGCACTTCGAGTTCCAATAGTGGATACTTCCAATCAATGGAGATTGTATTTTTAATTTCCAGTTTCAAAAGTAATTCCTCCGAATAATGAACAATGGTTTGGATAGCTAAAAACGCATTTGTTAAAACATGTTTTTAATTCATGAAAATATGCACTTTAATCAAATATTTAAAATATGCACTTTAATCATGTATTTCAAAAGTGTACTATATTCATGGATTTAAAACATGCACTTTAATCATGCATTTAAAACATACACTTCCATTACAATTCTACTGCTAATGAAATGAAAAGCAAATTAAAAATATTCATTTAGTGATAATTTTGAGAAGTATTTTTTTTTTTTTATTATTGTCAAATGATCGAGGTATAATAATATACATAAAGGTATAAAATGAGTTTGTAATTTACGTCTGTAGTTTTATAGCAGAATTCGTTATAAATGCTTTATGAACTATGAAGCATGCTTATCTAATAGAAATCTAAAGCACACTTTTTTCGCATATAGAGACACATAATCAACTTTAATTATACACGTATAAATATCCCCGGCCGTCCAAATAGGTGCTCTTAGTCCCCTGGACGAGTCGGACGGTCTGGGTCTTCTACGTATAAATATCCAAAAAGTAGTCTTGGACTTTCTAATTACAAGTGCAAACATTCTAAAATAAAAAAAAAAGTATTCTATTTTTTATATTAAAAGTTCATAAGTAAAACTTCATCATAAGTAAACTAGAGTTCGATGAAATGATATTAGGAGAATCGAGAACTATAATTTTTTCTGTTGCCTCTAAATAATAAACCAATACCTCTTAAAAGAATTTCTGGTGAGACCGCTGCTTACGGCAAAGCTAACTTAACTGTAAAACAATAAACTATAAACCTTCACTAAATTATATAGTCCATCTATTAGACCATTAAATGCTGTAACAATAAAAATCTAAAACTTTTTTGTATTAAATCAATAGTTTAAGCTCAAATGAATCGTTTAAGTTTCAATGAAAAAATATTTTAAATAGATTTTCAAAATGGATTATGTTGCTATAGAAGCTGTTTAGTCAATAAAGTATGAATACAAAACTGAGTAATTAGATGGTACATAGTGCATCCAAGTTAGCCTTGCTTAAAGTATAAGCACTAGGGTGACAAATTTTAACGGTCAGCGAATTTCACCAGGAGAAAAATTTTGTAATTCCAAATTACATTTTCCATATTTTTATTGAAGAGAATATATAAAAAATAAAATTTCCAGTAAATCTTAAAAGTTTACATAAACCAGAATTTTTTTTTTAAATTTTTTTTTAAATAAATGAAATTTGAAATTCATGCAATATACTATGCACTTCAAAAAAAAATATTTTATAGTTAAAGTAACACTTAGCTGCATTAAAATAGGATCCATAAATATTACTGTTATTATTTTTTAACGTATTATGATCGAAAATTTGGCTTTGTAACTATTAGAAATTGAACAGCATTACTTTAATGCATGAAACATAAAACAAAATAGATTGATAAAATGATAGATCTATGTGTTTAGTCTTTTTGAAGGTGAAATATTAATTCACACACTCAAAACGTACTGTGCACTTTCCAGTAAATTAAAGAACCGAATTTAGAAAAGTCTTTCAGCACAAAACTCTCCGACTTTCATGTATAAAAAAATAAATTACAGTCTTACGAATAGTTATAATTTAATCATTATAAGAAATATGCATGTTAAACCCCAACAGCAACACTGAACATTTTTAAGAAATAAAGCCTCTTCACCACAAATTATCCTTTAATTAAATTTGTCTTTAAACTACCGGTAAAGAATAGGAGTTTAGTTCCCTTTAACAAAACAAAATTCAATCTCCAAAAAGGGATATTTGTTAGATACATATTTTGGAATTATCATTATTTAGTACCAGCAGTATACCCGTTCTTCGTACGCAAAATATAAGATAAAGAAACTTAATATTCAGCATTACGTGCAAATTAGTATATTATTATAAATGATTTTGTTATTCAAAATATTATATTAAAATATTTAATTTAATTCTTCTAAAAAATATATAAGAATCTCAGGGCTCGATATACAAAATTATCTTCACAGGCAGATCTGAAGAATAAAGCGTCCTGGTCCAGTTTGTAAACAAATTTAGAAAAAAGTATTTTTAATTCTCACAAAACGACAGAGATTATCTAGAAAATCGTACTTAATTAAGCAAAATATTAAATTTTCATTGATTCGGTGTCATTTTGATTAATTTAGGATCATTTTTATCAATTTGGCGATGTTTTCGTCAATTTAGCGAAATTTTAAAAACCGCCAAATTTATCGATAAGTGTGACTGTAGAACTGACAATCTCGCTAGACGACAAATTAACGAAACATCCTCACATTACTATCCCTTAACAAAACACAATTTTATCAATTTCAAGATATTTTTATGAATGTACAAACATTTTTATCAATTTGGCAACATTTTAAAAATTCACTAAATATGTTTCTAAGTAGGACGGTTGGATTGACAGACAAATGCTACCGAAACATCACTTCAGTACTCTCTTCTAACAAAACAAAATTAATTTCATTGATTTAGCGTCGTTTTTATCAATATCTCGATATTTCCGTCAATTTGGCAAAGAAAAGTTGCCAAGTTAGCGATATCCCGCTAAATTCGCAGATGTGAATTTGCAGATCTGAAGAATAAAACATCCTGATCCCGTCTGTATATACTAAATGAAAACACTAAAATTGTATTAGAAGATATATCCGTTCTACTCTTATTCTGTTTCAACAATCGGCTAAATGAGTTTATTGTCTAAACACAATATATGAGTTTATTGGCTAAACACAATATATGAGTTTATTGGCTAAACACAATATATGAGTTTTTTGGCTAAACACAATATATGAGTTTATTGGCTAAACACAATATATAAGTTCAAAAACTCTTTTCCAAAATAAATGAAAGTGATGAACGCAGTCCGCAATTAATATAATTAAAAGAAAAATCAAACCTTTCATTTATAAGATATATTTTTATATCCATTTATTTATTATTCAAATTGAAAAAAAAAAATAATAATTAACAAACACATTTGAGTTAATTGCGTTGCTGAGCAACGTGATATAAGGAAGAATCTTCCTTATAAAATGCTGATAATTAAATAACCATTTTGATTTCTTAATACTTTTCATTGTTGAGTAAGGGCCTGTGAAAAATAAAGCATGGTGATACAGTTTCCATTTAAATTCATGTTTCAAACCTGAGATTTTCAAAAAGTGACTAATTAGTGCACCAAACTTCCACCAAACTCAGAGATAGAGTTTTAATTCACTTTCACGTTTTAAACCAGCGATTTCCAACCTTTTTCTTTTGGAGGAACCAGGGAGTTAGAGAGTAGAACTCCTAAAAAAAATTCGTTTTCCATTAATATATGTACAACCCCTGGTCTTAGAAACTCGAAACATGGACTAAATTTTTAGTGGGGCTATTTCAAGGCTACCCACAAAATTTCATCAAATTTGATTCAGCCGTTCTCCCGTGATGATGGGACAAACAAACAGACAGATAGATTTTCAATTTTATTTATGTAGATTAGTAGTTATGGATGCTGTGATGAGACAGGTGGTATGTTTTTAATATGGTACCAAGAAATAAACGTCAAGTCGCGGCCTAAAGGTTAGTCCAGTCCAACAACTGATGACGTCAAGACTTGACGTTAAATTCCATGTGGTTTATGACCAGGCCATAAAGAAGTCTTACAGTATCCACTTTTGAATGCTCCTTTATACATTATATGCCACAGAAGCTATTAGATTAATATAAATTGAAATAAATGTTTGGAAGGCGCAATTACGCATTCCGTTATGGAACAGTGGCTTGTTGTTCGACCCAAAACCGTTCGATCTACCAGAAGGTGTAAGGTATCTGTTTAGATGACTGAGACAGTGTCACCCAATTTAGATCGTAACCTTGGAGGGGTGGGTGGGTGGGGGGGCTGATGGAATAGTCGATATCTGCAATGACAGCAAGAAAACTTGCTATATGCCACAATTTTGCCAACTTCTACAGAAACTGATAACTTTGGCCTTTCTATGTAAGTTTATATACAATTTAACTTGGGCTGCAAGAAACTGCAAATGCCAAGTTCAAAATCACAGAAATCGACTGTAAAGCGCGAAACCGGTCCATGTATGCTGTTATCTGCAATAGGAGTCTCTTCCAAATTTTGAGAAACATCCCTTTAGACGGATTCTGTGATTTTGATAGTATATAATACTGTTATTTTTGAAGGTTCCAATGTGACTGAAATGTGTATATTATCCACTGTATAGAAAACTTTGAAATTTTTTTGCAGCTTTAAATTTAAGAGTGATCTGTAACTATTATCAATGGCACTGCATCCTGTGAAAGTCCGGCCATAAAATAATTGCCCTGAATAAGTAACAATTCTATTGTCCACATGAGAAGCACAGCAGACAAAATCGCAGCAGTAGTATTATTTGCAGCAGTTTTATTTAACAAAACACTAATTTGAGGTATTTATCAATCTCAATTGAATAGCATTTAAATAAAAATGACATTGAAGGCTAAGATGAATTTTTTTCTTGTAATTTTCTGGGTAGAAATTATTGTTGGAACATAAATGCCGCGAAAAGTCGTACCATAAATGGTGTGTTATCATCTAAAATTATGCATTTGTTTGAAGCAATCATACTATCTAAGAACCAATTTCTAACTGAATATTCAAAAATGCAACAAGAAAACAACCTAAAAACTCATGTTCCATTTAAAATCAACAGTATGCCTTCTCCTTCTCCATCCTGCTTTTGATGCTAATCTCATTTTTATGTTGGCGGTCAGCCAGGATGTTTTCTACACGTCAAATAAGGCCGCGTTTTAAAACGAAAATTTAATTTTAATTCATAACTTTTTATCATTGAATTTAAACCATAACAAGGCTTAATACACTTTAAATTTCTTCATCTGATTATTAATTAACTTAAGTGTGGCTCAATTCGACTTTCTCATACTAAAATCTATTTTTAGTAGGTTTCATTTTTCAAATTTTACAAAAAAAATCTTGAAAAATCGGTGTCATGGGTTAAATAATTAGAATTATAGCTTATTACCCTTCACTTTAAAGACTTGAAAAAAAAAATCTTTCTATTGATACCATCCTTGACAATGTCCTCTCCAAGGGGATGGGTAACTTGCCCCGAGGTTAATAACGTCATGAACGAAAATAATTGTATTGCAGATATTTTTCACAACAATGATTGAAACCACAACATCCCGTGATCATTGAATTATAAATAAACCCTTTTATGCACGATTATGTTAAATTTTGTCCTATGCTGCTATGTTAAAAAAAATATATAATTTCAAATAAACTCGACGTTTTCTATCGAATTTAAAACAGTTCTATCTAGTTCTAGATTTTTTGATAAGAAAGCTGGATACAAAATTTCGTGAAAATTCCTTAATATTTGTGGCCGCTATCGTGTACGAAAAAAGTCGACCACAGACATCAGATAGACTGACAGACAAACAGACGGACAGACAAACAGACGGACAGACAGCCGGACGGGCATCACTCTAAAAATAGTCGAAACGTGTTCAGCAGGTCTTAAAACATATATTTACATGAAAATCTCGAAATCGAAAATTTTCGTGAAAACAATACTTATTCGATTTTTCGACGGAAGAGCACGTTTCAAGAATCCCTGAACTCGAATCGAGCGTTTTTGGGTTGATGTGTGTGTGTATGTGTCCCTGTGAGTCTACGGAAGTGATGTCTAACGCACAAATGCAGTGTTTTGAATTAAATTTGGTTCAAATATTATAATCGAAGAATACTGGAAGCCGATTGATATTAAACGCAATCAAATGTTCAAATGGACCCAAATTTGCAAATGAAATTTTAAAAAATTCATTAAAAAATCAGAACCTTTAATAATATTACGTAAATGATTATTTCTTGGTGCAATTTTTCATTACAAAACAAATGACACACACTTTAGAAAGCTAGCATGAACGCTAGCAGAAGGTAATACACGTTTTTCTAATATAGTATTTATAACAAATATTACATAAAATTAAAAACAGTATTAATTGTCGTGAAATATGTTTATTTTTCATGCAATATTATGCGACAAATTTGTTAACATCATTCTCATGGATCTAGTTCGTTCCATTTACAAGAGGTGATACTTATGTAATAGTTTTGCATTTTAAGTCCATCTTTCAATCTACTTAAGGTCCTACATAAGGTCTACTTAAATTATCTAGTCCATGTTAAGTATTTTTAGACCATCTTTAGTCCGGTCCATCTTCTTTCCCAGAGTAAAAATTGTGATTTTTAACACTTTACAATATAGTTGAAAAGTGTTTATGACTTTGTTCATTCTGCCTGTTTGTCTGTCCGTTAGCACGATAAGTGCCGTAAAAATGACTTTATTAAAATGAAATTTTAGTATGTTTTTCAGACAGTCTGTGGGAACTATGGGAATATAAATGAATAATATCACACAATTAGTTTTGGATTGAACCCGGGTTAAAAAAATGAAATACATTGAACCGTATGGGACCTAAATTTTCAAACATTTTTTAAACAAATTTAAAATTCACAAACTGCTTCGAAAGTTTTAAAAAATATTCAAATTATCCCATAAAATATATGAAAAAAAATTTAATAAAATATGTTACGTAGTGTTTTAAATAAAAATTGTTTAATATGGGGAGAAAAACAAATTCAATTAAATTCTGACTCTTGTATATTCTCCATAAAGGAAAAAGATATATATATATATATTATAATAAATATCTTTATATTTTATAATAAATTTCTATCTATATAACAAATATCTAAGAGTTTAATTATTTTTTTATCATGCATAGGAGTAAATTATTTTCAAAAATCATAACCAAGTAGGTCAGATCGATTTCTACTTATAACGGTATCGATTCTATCGTATAGAATCGATACCGTTATAAGTAGAAATGGGTGAATAACACTTTTCTCGAATTCGAGGATTCTAATCAGGCTGTGTAGAGTTAGTGAGTTTATCGCCAATGTTAATTTGACGCAAATGAGCGTCATTTTGTAAATATGTTAAAATATTACAGAAAATAGTTCTTCACTTCTGCTGGACTGTCAAATTGTGGGCTGCAATCAGTAATAATTTTGCCATCCGAAAACCCAGCAAGCTTTTAATATAACGAGAAATTTATATATTTTAATTTTCTACAATTTCTAAATGAAATTCTAGCACAAATTAAAAATATTTATGCTTAAGTGTGATTTTTGTGACAAGGCGAGGCGTGTTGGTATGCATTTAATTAGTATTCCTAGTATTCCTTCAAAAGTTTGCAAAATGTATTTAAACTTCAAATGTTATTAAATTTATATTTGCTTAAATTCTGTGCATCTCTGCATACTGAAAGAATTCAATTACAATATACTTGAGTTTAAATGATCATAAAACTTTGATTATTTCTACAACGAAGCCTGATTTTCACTTATGGAGAATGTAAACACCAGAATGTAGAATGAGTTGTATAAGAATTGCTGCATTTCTTTAACGCAAAATTATTTAGCTCATGGAGTCTGCAATATAGCTGATATGAATGAAACATTCATTGATTCTACACAGCGAACCAGACGATTTTTTCGTTGAAGTTTTAAGCATAGAGTTAAATTACTTGTACGTCCATGGTTTTAAGTTTTTAAATAAAATAAATTATTATAGTATTGTGATGAATGAAAGGAATGGAAAAATGTTTATGAATGAAATGCTGCTTTTATATAGAGGCGATTTATATTTCGATGACGTCATTTGAATAAATTTCATTTGTTTTCGATGAAGTTTTCAAATATAATAAATTATTGTAGTATTATGATAATTTTAAAAATATTACCGAGGAATGTATTGCATTTTAAAGATGTTTATATAAAATTGCATTGAAGTTGGAAAGTGTTTCATAATCAGTGCTTTATACTTGATTAATCATTCTTGTTAAAGTTCTTTTAAATTTAGATTTAGTGTAGCATCCGCCCTAAAACCGCTTTATTTTTGCGTAATTTCTGTACATCTATATTCTGCGTCAACGCAATTACAATATTTTTTAGTTTAAATGATCATCAAACTTTGATTATTTCTACAACGAAGCCTAATTCTAACGTACGCAGAATGTAAACAAATCAAGCTGTAAGATAGTTTGTATAAGAATTGATGACTTTTTTAACGCAAAATTATTTAGCTCTGGAGTCTTGGAATATAGGTGATGTGAATGAAATATTCATTGGTTTTACATAGAGAAGCAGACGATTTTATAGCATATCCTTTTCCGATGAAGTTTTAAAAATGGAGTTAGAAAGTACTTTTACCTCCATGGTTTTAAATTTCTAAGTAAAATTAAATTATTGTAGTACAGTGATAATTTATGAAAATATAGACAAGTGATTGTAAGATGAGTTATATAAAAATTACTGATTTTTTTCAAGCAAAATCGTTTAACTCTGGAGTCTGGAATAAAAGTGTATAAAGGAAATATCCCCTGCTTTTACATAGAGAGCCAGACGATTTATATTTCGATGACGTCATTTGAATAAAATTCATTTTTTTCGATGAAGTTTTAAGTTTTCAAGTAAAATAAATTATTGTAGCTCTGTGATAATTAAAAATATATCACCGCTGGATGTATCGCATTTTAGAGATGCGATACATTCAACGGATTGCATTTCAGTTGGAAAGGGTTTCATAATCAATGTTTTATGCTTGATTGATCTTTCTTGTTATATAATTTGCTGATATGATATATTTAAATTTTTTATTGATGCAAAGAAACGCAATAGCCAAGATTTAATTTTTGGGATGAACTTGGTTTGGTTTGTTTTTTATGTTCAATGATAGCTTATTTTACACATAAACGTTTTATCTTGGTGCAGAAAAACTCGAACACGAGAAATTTGGTGGAGACAAAACTCGCATTAAGATACATTTTACGGAAATTACGGAAAGACAAGTGACGCAGTAACTGTTCCACTATTTCTACTATAACTCCACGAATTCCAACGTACTGTGTAGGAAAATTTTGAATTATAACATTACTTATTTGAATTCCATGAAATATATTTTTTATTTTTTAAAATTAAAATATAATTTGTTTCATATTGAGTAATATATTCTGTGTATATTCAGTATTCTTCATATTAAGTATATATTTAAATTTAAATAAAGCCTTTACAGAAAGGAAGAGGTTAAACGCTGTACAACGTATTTTATCAGTTTCCAGCTCATCTAAAATCAAGATGAATGAGTTCTGGCAAAGAAGATCGAGTGATCTCTCCTCTCAGTAAGGAAAAGAAAGAATTCTTTGTGATGTTGTAAGACAAGCAGCTTTTGAAAGAAAAGAAAAAGAATTCTTGGCAAAAAGGAGAAAGAAAGTGGCATGCCAAATGGTAAATCTTTCTCAACACATTTTGCGTTGCAGATGGAATTTACGTGGAATTTAAAGAAATCGTAATTTAAAGTAATATCTGTGGCATCGATGACTGAGGTCTGGTCATAATGTTTAGCAAATCTGTTAATAACTTTTAGATGTTTTATTTAGATGTTTCCACCGCTCGTAAAATTCCATCTGCAACACATTTTACGTTGCAAATGGAATTTATGGGGAATTTAAGGTAAGAATAATTTAAAGTAATATCTGTGACATCGATGACTGAGGTTTGGTACAGAGAATCGGGAAGTATTTCCTAACTCAAGGAAAAATTTTAATGTCTAGCATATCTGTCGATAACTTTTAGATGTTTGGAATGTACATAGAACGTGATCAGAATTAAGGGGGGGAGGGTAAAGTGGCTACAGGAGGCAAAGTGGCCATGTGCTATTTTGTCATCTTCAATGTGCTGTCACATATTGGAAATGAGGTATACCAGTTTACTGGAGTTACTTACAGTTTACTGGAGGTTAATTTTTCTTAGGCTGACCTAGAGCCACATATTTAAAAAAGTGTTTTTCACGAACTCTTGAGTAATGTAAGTGTGGTTTTTATGTTCATTATTAATTTAATATTTTTTACCTTATTGATGAGTTTTTATTCAAGAAGTTCACGTTTCATGCTATAAAAATTCATATTTAAAAAATATGACAATGTTCCCAGATTTTGCGTTAGTGACTTGTAGTCGCAAGGGCGTCCAGGCGGCTAAGGTGAGCAGCAATATGGATGTCGGTGGACTTCTTTTTAGATCGGATGAATATGACCCATTCGTCAACGAAACAGTTAGCAGATTGTTTCTTGTTTCTTTATTCATGATGCGAGAATTTTCGTTTTCTTTATTTAGTCATTGCACAAAGTATTCTGCTATTTTTTCAATTAAGTACCACCTATATATTTAAAAATGGAAAAATTGTACTGCTTGTATACTATAATGAACAGCATTCACGCTTCTTATTCACTATATTATTTAAAAAATTGCGTTAAATAATTTTTTACGCTTTTAAGTGTTACAATTTTTTTATTTTATCTTATAGCCACTTTGTCCTATAGGGCTAGTCTGACACAGTATACTGTATCAGACAAAGTGGCCATTTTTAACACTTTACAACAAAGTTGAAAAGTGTTTATGACTTTGTTCATTCTGTCTGTCTGTCTGTCCGTTAGCGCGATAACTGCCGTAAAAATG
Source organism: Amaurobius ferox (assembly GCA_951213105.1). Classification (NCBI taxonomy): domain Eukaryota; kingdom Metazoa; phylum Arthropoda; class Arachnida; order Araneae; family Amaurobiidae; genus Amaurobius; species Amaurobius ferox. Next base: position 110,177,965 of record OX578136.1, read on the forward strand.
ACTTAATCAAAATGAAATTTTAGTATGTTGTTCAGACGGTCTGTGGGACCTATGGGAATATAAATGAATAATATCGCCCAATTAGTTTTGGATTGAACCCGGGTTGAAAAAATGAAATACATTGAGCCCTATGGGACCTAATTTTTCAAACATTTTTAAGCGGATTTAAAATTCACAAATTGCTTCGAAAATTTTAGGTAATATTAAAATTGTTCAATAAAATATATAAAAAAAATTCAGCGGAATATATTCAGTAGTTTTAAAATAAAAATTAAAATAATAATAACACCTCTTATATGAAGCGATCACGTGACCATGATATGAAAAGATCACGTGACCATGATATGAAAAGATCACGTGACCCACATCAAAATGATATATGGCATCCATCTTGTCTCAAAATCGTGATTTTTAAAGTTCTTTTTAATTCATATTGAGTATTGTATCTGTCCTAAAACTATTTTATTTTTGCTTACATTCTGTGTATCTACATACTAAAACAACGCAATGACAATACATTTGAGTTTAAATGCTCATCCAAATTTGATTATTTCTGCAACGAAGCCTATTTTTCACCCATGTAAAATGTAAACAGCAAAATATGTAGAATGAAATGTATTAGAATTGCTGTATTTCTTCAACACAAAATCATTTAGTTCATGGAGTCTGCATAGCTGATATGAATGAAATATCCATTGATTTTACACAGAGAAGGACGATTTTTTTCGATGAAGTTTTAAGCATAGAGTTTAATTAATTGTAGCTCCATGGTCTTAATTTTAAATAAAATAAATTATTATAGTATTCTGATGAATGACATGAATGGGAAATTGTTTATGAATGAAATGCTGCTTTTATAGAGCCAGACGTGTGATGTTAACATCCATTAAGGTGCCTACTACTGACCCCTCAGTATAGGCATATTCATCTGGATTGGTACCATGCCAAGCTCTGTCAGCCTAGACAGTGTGTGATTGGAGGCATATTGTGCATAGCGACGAATCCTGCTTCTTTCTCGGTGCTGATGACCATCACATACATATGTAGAAGAGGACTTTCCACTGTTCCTGTTATACATTTATTGTCGAGTGCCATACAGCCATCATACGTGGTATGACAGTCTAAGGAGCCATCTCATGGGGCAGCTGATCTCTTCTAGTTATGCTGCAAGCCAGTCTGATGGATCGCTTGTACGTAGATGGTTGTTTCTAGTCCATTGTTCTGGTTATGCTGTCACGCTGTCCAGCTTCCATTTACCAATAAAACAACACTCGACTACATACTGCATGACTTTCTCAATAATGTCTTCAAGAATTTAATACCCTCCTGTGATCATTCAGGTCTTCAAACCTATTGCCAATAGAACATGTCTGGGATTTGCTCGAATTGCAATTGCAGCCTTCTCAGAATACCACTGAACTAGCTGACAAGTTGTAACATTTGTAACAGAATCTTCTGTAGAGGGATATTAGCAGCTTAATTGACTCTATGCCGCACCGAATATCAGCTTATATAGCTGTCAAGGGAGGATTTACCACTTACTAAAATGTCATCTTGTTGCCACCATTTCTTAATAAAATGTTTCTTTTCTGCTTTCAAATTTTAAACATTCACATATCTCATCAAACGATACATACATGCCGAATTTCGTGGCTGTAGCTCAATTTTTATGGGTGGGTGCATATATATTTTTCAGCAGCGTATGTATTACTCAAAATTTCATTAATTTAAATTTAAAGAATTAAAGTATCATAAATACAAAAATGCATGAATCTATGTGATAGTAACTTTATACAAACTTAAAATTATACTCTATGAGGATACAAAAAAGGATGTCATAGGAGCCTTTGAACATGCAAATTCATCCCCGACTGCTAATAAATTGTTTCTGATATGCTACTATTTTTCACAGTTTAGACTATAAGGTCAACTATTTTCATTGACTTTCACAATTATAGCTCTGAAGTTGGATGGCACTGCTTTTATGCAAAAGTTTTAGATGTGGGGAAGACAAAAATGGATAAGTCAAAAGCAAAAAATAAAATCTGAGATCCCCAGAGGTTTTTCTTTTCACACAAAAGTAAAATATTAGCATTATTAAGGTTATTATTATAGTAAATATAATCTTAATAATGTGAATTATTATTATAGCAATATAAGTTATTAGCTAGCAAACTACTGTTAGTAAAGAATTGCACTCCCATTATAAATAACAGCATCCATTGGCCTGTTTCATGTTTATTTTATGGTTGTCAGCATGTAATACCCCATAATATATCCACAACTGTGACAAGAAAACTTGCTATGTGCCTGTATTTTGAAAATTTTTATGAAGATTTGGCAAATTTAGTTCTACCTAAGCTGGCTTAAAATTTCATAAAGATTGAGCTCTAATTACAGCGGGTAATACCCAAAATTAGAATTGTGTTCTTATTGCAGATAACAGAATCCATGGACCAATTGTATGCTTATTGTGCGCCTATTAGTATAGAAGAGCCTGTATCTGTAAGAAAATTTGCTGTTCAACGATTTTGCAATTGAGCCAACGACTCTACCGTTCTGAAAACACCTGTTCCCATTAGATTACCGAAGTTAAGCAGCATCGGGCGCGGATAGTACTTGGGTGGGTGACCACCTGGGAACACCGTGTGCTGTTGGCTAATTTAAATCGACGTGGTGGCCGAACGGTCAAGGCGAGCGTTTCCAGCGATCGATCGGCCGCCACGTTGTGGGTTTGAGTCCCACGTAAGACATGGATGTTGTGTGTTGTGGGCGCAGTGTGTTCCGCCCCCCTCTGGTGCGCCTGGTCTAGGACGGCAAAATAGTTCACGATTTCGGCCGTACATAGGGCAAACGACGTAAGTCGACGTAGAGTCTAGTGCCTGGCCATTGGAAAAAAAAACAATTTTGCAACTTCTATTCAGGCCAACAAATTTAGTCCTGCCACTATAGGGAAACCAACTTTTCTCCAGTTACTTGGGCTTTAAAGTGTAGGAAATGAAATTGCGAATATCAAGAAAGTTGCTGCGTTCAGGTTTAAATTTAGAAACTAGAGATCTACACATTCCAAAATTTTAGACTTCTCAGCCTGAACCGTTTTTTAACACTTTACAACAAAGTTGAAAAGTGTTTATGACTTTGTTCATTCTGTCTGTCTGTCTGTCCGTTAGCACGATAACTGCCGTAAAATTGTCTTAATCTAAATGAAATTTTAGTATGTTGTTCAGACGGTCTGTAGGACCTATGGGAATATAAATGAATAATATCACCCAATTAGTTTTGGATTGAACCAGGGTTGAAAAAGTGAAATACAATGAATGAGCCCTATGGAACCTAATTTTTCAAACATTTTTTAAGCGGATTTAAAATTCACAAGTTGCTTCGAAAATTTTAGGTAATATTCAAATTGTTCCATAAAATATATAAAAAAAATTCAGCGAAATATATTCAGAAGTTTTTTAAATAAAAATTAAAATAATAATAACACCTCTTACATGAAGCGATCACGTGACCATGAAATGAAAAGATCACGTGACCCACTTCAAAATGATATGTGGCATCCATCTTGTCTCAAAATCGTAATTTTTAAAGTTCTTTTTAATTCATATTGAGTGTTGTATCCGTCCTAAAACCACTTTATTTTTGCTTAAATTCTGTGCATCGACATACTGAAACAAAGCAATTACAATATATTTGAGTTTAAATGCTCATCCAAATTTGATTATTTCTACAACGAAGCCTATTTTTCACCTATGTAAAATGTAAACAGCAAAATATGTAGAATGAGATGTATTAGAATTGCTGTATTTCTTTAACACAAAATCATTTAGTTCATGGAGTCTGCATAGCTGATATGAATGAAATATTCATTGACTTTACTGAGAGAAGGACGATTTTTTTTTATGAAGTTTTAAGCAAAGAGTTTAATTACTTGTAGCTCCATGGTCTTAAGTTTTTAAATAAAATGAATTATTATAGTTTTGTGATGAATGACATGAATGGGAAATTATTTATGAATGAAATGCTGCTTTTATAGAGAGAGCCAGGCGTGTTATTTTTTCTATGACGTCATTTGGATGAATTTCAGTTGTTTTCGATGAAGTTTTCAAATATAATAAATTATCGTAGTATTATGATAATTCTAAAATTATTACCGAGGAATGTATCACATTTTAGAGATGTTTAAACCAGGCAATTTATATTTCAATGCCGTCATTTGAATGAAGTTCATTTTTTTCGATGAAGGTTTGAGTTTTCAAATATAATAAATTAATGTAGTATTGTGATAAGATTTAAAATATTACCGAGTAATGTATTGCATTTTAGACATGTTTAAATAAAATTGCATTGAAGTTGGAAAGTGTTTCATAATCAATGCTTTAAGCATGATTGATCTTTCTTGTTAGGACTATATTAATTTACTTCTTAAAAGACACGTGATATAGAAAGAACTAAATTTATGAAAAAACATAAATCTACATAAATCATAATATTGGTTAAGAGCATTATTTTCATTTTTTAAACTGATTATTATTAAAAAAAAAATTTTTTTTTAGAGTAGCCTCTTTACCCATCCTTCCCCTATTTAATATAAGAGTAGACCAAAGACCAAAGTTTTAAATTATTTTATAGGCATTTGTTTAAATCATTTTTATGCAGTTTGCTGTGGTATAAAATGAAGACGACTAATATGGAAGTTGGGGTGTTTCACTTTTGACTTTTTAACACTTTACAACAAAGTTGAAAAGTGTTTATGACTTTGTTTATTCTGTCTGTCTGTCTGTCTGTCTGTGCGTTAGCACGATAACTGCCGTAAAAATGACTTAATCAAAATGAAATTTTAGTATGTTGTTCAGACGGTCTATAGGACCTATGGGAATATAAATGAATAATATCACCCAATTAGTTTTGGATTGAACCCGGGTTGAAAAAATGGAATACATTGAGCCCTATGGGACCTAATTTTTCAAGCATTTTTTAAGCGGATTTAAAATTCGCAAATTGCTTCGAAAGTTTTAGGCAATATTCAAATTGTTCCATAAAATATATAAAAAAAAATTCAGCGAAATATATTTAGTTGTTTTGTAAATAAAAATTAAAATAATAATAACACCTCTTATATGAAGCGATCACGTGTCCATGATATGAAACGATCACATGACCAACTTCAATATGATATATGGCATCCATCTTGTGTCGAAATCGTGATTTTTAAAGTTCTTTTTCATTCATATTGAGTGTTGTATCCGTCCTAAAAGTACTTTATTTTTGCCTAAATGCTGTGCATCTACATACTGAAACAACGCAATGACAATATATTTCAGTTCAAATGCTCTTCCAAATTTGATTATTTCTACTATTAAGCCTATTTTTCACCTATGTAAAATGTAAACAGCAAAATATGTAGAATGAGTTGTATTAGAATCGCTGTAATTCTTTAACACAAAATCATTTAGTCCATGGAGTCTGCTTAGCTGATATGAATGAAATATTCATTGATTTTAGAAAGAGAAGGACGATATTTTTCGATGAAGTTTTACGCATAGAGTTTACTTACTTGCAACTCAATGATCTTAATTTTTAAATAAAATAAATTATTATAGTATTGTGATGAATGACATGAATGGGGGAATTATTTATGAATGAAATGTTGCTTTTATAGAGAGAGCCAGGCGTGTTATTTTTTTATGACGTCATTTGAATGGATTTCAGTTGTTTTCGATGAAGTTTTCAAATATAATAAATTATCGTAGTATTATGATAATTCTAAAATTATTACCGAGGAATGTATCACATTTTAGAGATGTTTAAACCAGGCAATTTATACTTTAATGCCGTCATTTGAATGAAGTTAATTTTTTTCGATGAAGGTTTAAGGTTTCAAATATAATAAATTAATGTAGTATTGTGATAAGTTTTAAAATATTACCGAGGAATGTATTGCATTTTAGACATGTTTAAATAAAATTGCATTGAAGTTGGAAAGTGTTTCATAATCAATGCTTTAAGCATGATTGATCTTTCTTGTTTCATACATGCAATTGTGTGACTGAGATTGAACTGCCAATGTCTCGCTTTACATGCACTTTACCCTCAGTAGAGCGAAACTATTATGTATTTACTGAAGGAACACGCCCATGCCGCGTAAAGTGGCTGCATATTAAATGGTTATTGCACCTAATCTTTCTGAAGGATCCACTTCCAATCGTCTCTGCAATGAAGATTCATGGTTCGCATTACTTTTGGAATTTGTGTTGTGTAAAACTGTGTTCGAACAACTTAACCCAGAAGGTTAGATGCAGTGATCATTGAGGTCTAAAAAAGACCAATTCTGAATTTTTAAAAGATTTTACGATTACGGCGGCAGCTATGGGTGGAACAGTCTAGTGGTTAAGGCACCAGGATTGCACTTGGTGAACTCGAGTTCGATTTCAGGCTCTACCCAAAATGTCCTTGTGTTCACGCAGAGTACGGGCACGTTAAATATGTGGATCTGAAAATCCTTCCGAGAGGTTGTTGGTCTAAAAGATGCGTACTGTCCCCGTGATTGTCGCCCCCACTGAGTTCCAGTCTAAATTGGGTGGCACTGTCCCGGCCGTCCAAACAGATACGGTAGGTCGGACAGTCTGCATTGAACGAAAGATATATTTATGGCAGCGATTTTCAAGTAATGAGTAATACGACGCTCAAAAATGTAAGGAGTGTGGAAGTTGTTCAGATAGTAAATTATCTACGATCTTATATCAGAAGAGAATGTAGGGTCTGTTTTGACTTTGTACTGGCATTTTAATTTTTAACTAATTATCTTAATGATTAATTGACAATGAACATAACTTAGCAGCGATTTTCAAATAATGAGTAATACGACGCTCAAAAATGTAAAGAGTGTGGGAGTTGTTCAGATAGTAAATTATCTGCGATTTTATATCAGAAGAGAATATAGGGTCTGTTTCGATTTTTTGTACTGGCATTTTAATGTTTAACTAATTATCTTAATGATTAATTGACAATAAAAATAAATTGGCAGCGATTTTCAAATAATGAGTAATATGACGCTCAAAAATGTAAAGAGTGTGGAAGTTGTTCAGAGTGTAAATTATCTACATCTTATATCAGAAAAGAATTTAGCACCTGTTTCCACTTAGCACTGGTATTTTAATGTTTTAACTAATTATTTTAATGATTAATTGACAATGAAAATAAATTTTAAAAATCTCAACTTCATTGAAATGTGAAACAAAAGAGAATGCTAAGTTAAAATTGGTGGTTTCCTAATTCTATAATTGTTTATTTCATCAATAATTCACTCTCTGTTGTAATTTACAAGTTTTGCATGAATGGGAACAAGACTGATAGTTAGCCAATATGAGTCCGGAATTCGAATTAATTAAATATGCATCGTATTAAATAATCAATTACAAACATTGTGGTTAAATTTTGGTGGCCATTCAGACTGTATTGTGCAACGAGTACAAGAAAAAACAAGAAAGATCAATCATGCTTAAAGCATTGATTATGAAACACTTTCCATCTTCAATGCAATTTTATTTAAAAAAGTCGAAAATGAATACATTCCTCGGTAATATTTTATAACTTATCACAATACTATACATTGATTTATTATATTTGAAAACTTAAACCTTCATTGAAAAAAATGAACTTCATTCAAATGACGGCATTGAAATATAAATTGCCTGGTTTAAATATCTCTAAAATGCAATACATTCCACGGTAATATTTTTAAAACTATCATAATACTACGATAATTTATTATATTTGAAAACTTCATCGAAAACAACTGAAATAAATTCAAATGACGTCATAAAAAAATAACACGCCTGGATCTCTCTATAAAAGCAGGATTTCATTCATAACTTTCTCCATTTCATTCATCACAATACTATAATAATTTATTTTATTCAAAAATTAAGACTATAGAGAGCTACAATTCATAAACTTTATGCTTAAAACTTCATCGAAAAAAATCGTCCTTCTGTTTATAAAATCAATTAATATTTCATTCATATCAGCCATGCAGACTCCATGGACTGAATTATTTTGTGTTGAAGAAATACAGTAATTCTAATACAACTCATTCTATATATTTTGCTGTTTACATTTTACATAGGTGAAAAATAGACTTAGTTGTAGAAATAATCAAATTTGAATGAGAATTTAAACTCAAATATATTGTCATTGTGTTGTTTTAGTATGTAGATGCACAGAATTTAAGCAAAAATAAAGTAGTTTTAGGACGGTTACAACACTCAATATGAATTAAAAAGAATAAAAAATCACGATTTTGAAACAAGATGGATGCCATATATCATTTTGAAGTGGGTCATGTGATCGTTTCATATCATGGTCACGTGATCGTTTCATATAAGAGGTGTAATTATTATTTTAATTTTTATTTAAAAAACTACTGAATATATTTCGCTGAATTTTTTTTTCATATATTTTATGGAACAATTTGACTATTACCTAAAATTTTCGAAGCAATTTGTGAATTTTAAATCCGCTTAAAACATGTTTGAAAAATTAGGTCCCATAGGGCTCAATGTATTTCGTTTTTTCAACCCGGGTTCAATCCAAAACTAATTGGGTGATATTATTAATTTATATTCCCATAGGTCCTACAGACCGTCTGAACAACATACTAAAATTTCATTTTGATTAAGTCATTTTTACGGCAGTTATCGTGCTAACGGACAGGCAGACAGACAGACAGAATGAACAAAGTCATAAACACTTTTCAACTTTGTTGTAAAGTGTTAAAAATGGTTTTACTCCAAAATACAAAATAAATGAGTATGTGCCAAATCAGAAATTAAATATCACTGAATTAAAACACGAAAATGCATCTGAATATATTGCATTAGTTCATGAAAATAAGTTTTAAAATATAAAATAAAAAATATGTCGAAAAAAATTACAGAAGTCAATTCGGGAAAATAAAACGTACTAAACAAGTGTTGCATTTTTCTTTTCAACAAATTCTTATCATTTATCGATAACTGAAACTGATTATATCTTGTGAGTTTGAATGTAGTGTTTATGGCAAATTTATCTGCCAGTTGTTTGCTTTGGCTGTGCAGTTTTAAAGGAAAATAAAACAGTTAATCTCATAAAAAAGTTAATATGTAACCAAATCAAACTGACTTATTATCGGAAACAATAAAAATTAAACCAGTGCTAATACAAACAAGCAAAGTACATAATTTGTTTCAGAATTTTTCATAAATTCATTGTACTTTATAACTAATAAGTGAAGGTAATAATAAAAAGACCTTGAACTAGTAATAATGTTGGCAATAATGAAATAATATAACCTAAAACTATGTAATAATTTTGGCCGGTGGACCGTACGTTACGTACCCTTGATCTAATGAATGGGTGACTTATTTTTATACGTTTAAAAGATGCAAAGAACTCTTGGGATGATATCCCAGCGATTAATGTGTTGAGATCACATATGGTAGACATAGGTTCTATCCCGACGCCGCCACAAAATTATTTTCGTGTCTATGCGGAGTATAGGTACGTTAAAACGGTCCATTCGCGATGTGGTGGATTATGGGAAGGGTGGTACGGCCCCTGTGGTTGCTACCCCCTTTGGGTTCTGGTCTAAATTGGGTGGCACCGTCCCGGCCGTCCAAACAGTTACCTTATATCTTCCGGTAGGTCGGACGATTTGAGTTGGGAAATAAAAAAATAACTCTTGTCTCATGGAGAATCAAACCACCCAGCTCGATCGATTGAGTTGTTGAGACTATTATCCTCCTTTCTATATTTGAAATATGACCTACATTCTCCTCGTTCAGATTTCACTTTAAAAGGTATCTTCTAATTTGTCGACCGATTCACTCCTCTGTCGTTTTCATATAGGATAGCATACGTAGCAGCCGTTAAAAGGAGGGCTCGTTAAGCGAAATCGGGCGGTTACTGAGCAGTAGCGGACAGAAGGCAAAGCCCTCGATTTCCAGAGGATTTTGCAAGGATATGCTTTATTGACCTTACTAATACTTAAACTTTGCGGGCGGGTTGAAATTTTTCGCGAAGCGAGATTAGGAGATTGCGAAACTTTACCGGACAAGAAGTAGGGTCCAATGGGCGTATTAAACCTGGCTAGAAGGAGGGAAGAAAGAGGTCATAAAGAGAATTGCGGCGTTTAGTGAGTGGCAGCGAACAGGGATCAAAGCCACCAAACTTCGGGAGTTGGAGAACGTTTGCGAGTTCAAAGAATTTCCGAAGTGCGATCCGTAGTTGCATAGCTTAAGAGAACAACAGGCGGAGTCGAACGGGCGTAATATACCTGCGTAGTAGGCGGGAGATAAAGCTCGCTAAGCGAGTTCAGGCCGTTATTGAGCGACAACGAACAGGGGGTGACGCCATGAAGGGATGGAGACAGGGTGGGGGTAAAAAGCTGAAAAATACCGGCCGTTCATTCAACTGCTCCATACTCTCGAGTGATCTGGACGGTCTGGGTTCTTAGAATGGGATGAAAGAGCTCGCGAAGCGGTTTCCAGGACTTGGTGAGGGTCAGAGGGTCATAGTCGAAGATCCAACATCTGCATAGCAGGTGTAAGGAAAGACCTGGCAAAGCCATCTCCTGCGATTAATGGACAGCATAGAACAGACGGTGGAGCTATCGAGTCCTTGGACTTAGCGAGCAATGAGCACAAAGGTTGACCTGTGCACCGGCCGGGTAGAAATAGCTCCCTAAGCGATATTCGGGAATTGATGAGTGTTAGAGAACAAGGGAAGCTCCTAACGGAATTATTATCTCGTGAAAGAGATCGCGAAGCGAACTCAGCGAGCGTTAGCGAGTTACGGGGGTTTGCAAGCGTTAGCGAGCTGGGGGAGGAGCTCCCTAGTATATATAAAAAAAATGTTACGTTTTTGAAAAGTTATTGTTGACAATGCATATCAGTAGAGGAGCGCATCCTGGGTCTGTAAAACATTAATTTCACCATGTATCCAATTTTTTAAAAAATATGTTAAGTGTTAGATCAGTTACTGTCGAACATACAAACATACAGACAGTTAAAAACAAATTATACCCAACTCAAAGGTAAGAATCTTAGGCACATCGCTCCTTTGTTTTAATTATGAGGAGTGCACATCAAAATATTTGAAACAAAATTCCGGTGAGATGAACTTTGTATACTGGCAAATTCGAAAGAACAAAAAATGCCAAAATCGAATTTTCTGTAAATTTAAATTACATTAGCTGCTACACACTAATTGCTCATACCGTCCAAACAGTTACCTTATACCTTTCTGGTAGGTCGGATGGTCTGGGTCTCAACAACAACAACAACAACACTAATAGCTCACGACCGCTCATTTCGCTGCTCATACCCTCGGGTGCGTCGGGCGGCTTGGGCCTTCTATATCAATTGCTCGAAATGTGAAGTGACTGCTAAGTATTCTACTCGAATTTAATGGGTGGATGAATGCGAAACGCTCAATTTTAAGTAAAGTAAAATGTGAAAAATAGACGAATAGTTTGATACAATTAACATGAATTACAGAAAATTTTGAAACTTTAGATTACAGACGCGATTCATACCAAAATCATTCGAACTGCACTTCTCGGAATGAGATTTGAAATTTAGTATAAAAATAGACAGTTTGCTACAGTAAACTATCAAATTCGTTCTCGAGAGTGTTTCGATTTCTTTTATCGAATATTTTCGTGTATAGGGCACATTTTGATGCGCCTCAAACCAAAATATTTCGTATTGTAGAATGAATTCGAAACTAATATTGTAAAGCAATCAGAAACTTGATTTGTGATCATAATTTCTATGTTATATATACTAAACATCTGCATGTAAGTATGTATATTCAAAATTTCAATTCTGAAAGTAAAATAGCATGTTACACTAATTTAAATGCGTATGGGTACGATTATATAAATTCCAACTAAATTCTAAGCTGGCATTTTGCTCATTCAAATTCACTGACGTTTCGATTCTTCTTTCTGGTGGATAAGAATTCTTTAAACTATAGCTATCCTAATAGACTGCCAACATTGCAGTATATTGAAAGGTTTGTCAACTTATTCTAATATGTCACAAAATCTGTAAAAGACAGTGGTTCAATAATAAGAGCAGTGGAGTGAACTGGAGTGACGCAGTCACATGTACCATATGAAATAAGGACGCCTTTTGAGAGTAATAATTTGTGCTAATGAACTGATGTCTCAATGGGAAATCGGAAAATTTTCGAGCTGGTTAAGTGAAGTTTTATCCATTGGGATATTAAGTTACATCAATTTATTTCATCTATAGGTTATTCTTTCTTCTATATGGAAGTGTACCCTGCATTATTCTCCTTCTCCAGATCGAAGTGAAACTTTACATCAAATTTCCGTATTCCTCCGGGTTTATTTATTTATTTTTTTAATACATGATAATGCTTCATGAATTAAAACCGTTGTTATAAATCGGAAGGTTTTGAGAAAATTGAAATTTCATATTATTTAGACTCCAATGACCTACCTCATGTAATCTGCACAGATAAATTGTTCGGGCACCCTTGTAAATAGTTTTGATTTCAGTGCGAAATCTGAACCACCGATGTCCAGCTGATCAGATGATTATTAGACGGTGGCTACTGAGTTGATTATCTTTCCTTCTATATTTGAAGTGGGCAGTAACTTCTGAATTAAAAAAAATACCCAATGCTACTTATGATATGTTCTGTCCCTGATTTCAGTAATTTCTATCTTTCTTACATTGTAGAATGTGTTTTCGCATTTATTTTACAATGGGTAGGGAAAGTTCCAATTTGTTTACAAGTTCACGGGAGGCAAAGAGTACTCTTCCAACCCCTGAGGGTAATACGACCGCAGTTTCCGTAACATTCCATTATTTCAAGGCATGAAGACTTTCAAATTGTGTTTACCTTTCCGTGCGAGTTCTGAATATTTAAGTTAAGATGCACTTCGAAGCCACGCAACACTTTGAGCATGGTTTACACGGGCTATATCCGTCCCACAACTTATCACTTCCACGACTTTTTCGAGATATTTCCCGCTGACTTCCTTTACACATCCCCACAAATTTTCTGCTAAAAAAACGGAAACCGGGATCCTCGTGCGCGTTTTTCACGACAGCCTTTTCGCCCGTGTTTGTTTTTCCAAGCGGGCTGTTATGGCCATATTTTTAGCTGCTGGAACATGGACTGCAGAAGTAACCTTAGATGTTCTTGCCTCTTGAAAAAAGGCTTTTTTAGGCGGTAGTCTGTGAGGGCCACTTAGGAAAAGCTGTGACGTCAAATGCCTCAAGGAATCCAGATGGCTCCTTGTTGGCTAAGCTGCTGCAACATCCCTTCTGATATCCGGACGCTGTTCGAACGGTGTGGGATGCTTCTGGAGACGCTCGCTAATTTCGGGTGTTATTAAAATATTCCAGTGCTCAGGATTTCGGATTTTGATATTTCATTTCATTTATCAGAATGGTAAGTTCTTCATCTGCAGATCTTGAATTTCAATTGAAATGTGCCAAATATACCGATGGCGGTGTCAATGACAAAGTATACTGCAGCCTATAAAAGTGATTCCCAACCTTTCTGGTCCTTCGAAATCATTTCAACAGAAAATATTTTGTGTTATTATTTTATTCTCTTAGTGTGTGTTATTTTATTCATTTCATACATTTCGTAAGAGTACGGCTTAGATTTTTGGGTTTAATGCATCGGGTATCTCCAATGTATAACTCTCAGTTGCCACCTGTGTCGTCGAACGGTCAGTGTTTTGACCTTCAGACCTATAGGGGCCGGGTTCAAATCCAATGGGTACACTGAGGTAGCCTTGACTACGCTTGAATGTTCATTGTGGTTCGGAATCCACCTTAAACTGTAGGTCCTGGTCATATTTTCCCTGGGGGATTTAAAGCATGTTTCACCTGAAGGGATAATGTGAGCCGTTTGCTTTAGTGCACCGTGCCCACGTCTGCGACAGCGAAATTGCTCACACATTTTAGTCGTTAATTGCATCAAAGTGCCACGCCCTTTTAAGAAAAAGTTTTGTATAGTTCTCAAGCATTTTTAGAACATTATAGTTCTCAAACATTTTCAGAACACTAGGTTTCATTTCACTTAATAATAACAATCAACCCTCACTCGTAATCGAGCCTTGTTGTTCTGGTGTGTTTCAGGTATGATGACCTTGGATGGTCAGGTATGATGACCATCCAAACTATGTCGGCGTACGGACATAACTTACATTCTCCTCCTTCGGAACATGATCTTTAGATTTCTGAACTCCTGCGGCTGCTGCAACGATAGATTTCTGTTCGGAAGCCAGTTGTAAAACATTTGGTTTTCTTGTTCTCTTAAAAATAGTTTTACTGGAGTATTTGGATGGGGGAAATGTAACTTATGGGATTTCGTTCGTATATTGTTCTTTAAAGAAAAATTTCAAAATGTTTCAATTCTTTTTTTTTTAATTTTTAACAAGTCAGTCACGTCAATTAATTTCATGCTTTCGGCTCATTTGTGTTTTAAAAGAGCCTTTTAAAAGAGTCAGAAATTTTGAAACGCTCTAAAATAAAAAAAAAAAAATTCCCAGGATACTGATAAAAAAAACAAAAAAAAAACGGATTTCTTTTAACCCATCCTTTTTTATCACTTACATTTGTTGCTTAGTAAGAATGTATTTACCTAAAAGTCTCCAGACTCTTAAGTGAGTTTCACGCAGAACATTGGTCCTGTATCCCACACATTTAAGGGCCCTCATAATCTAGTGTTTTAAAACAATATGTATAATAAATCACATATTTTATTTTGTAGCATTTTGTGTTTTAAAATAAAGATGCTTTTATAGGCATCTCTTTAAATAAAATATTTTTACATGATAATTAATAGGAAAACAAAAATGGCTTTAGTTCGTCAAGAAAGTAAAAATGAAAAAGGTAGTGATTTAAAAATCAGTTTCTTGGGAAAGATAAAAAATAATTATATTTATTTATTTATTTATTCATATTAGTGGTTTGAAAAGTAATTTTTTTAATGTTATATTAGCAGTATACCCGTTCAGAATTCACAATTATGGGCAAATTCCTATATTACTCTAAATGACATTGTTTGTTATTCAAAACATTCTATTGAAATATTTAAATTAATTCTCTTAAAAAGAAGTATAAGTATATCTGTTCTCACTATACAAAATTATCTTTACAGGCGGATTTAAAAAATAAAATATCCTGTTCCCGTTTGTAAATAAATTTACAAAATATATGAAATTGGATCAATATATGCCAAAATGTATGTGCTATGAAATTGGATCAACATATGCCAAAATGAAAGCGTTAAAATGGTATTAGAAGATACACCCGTACCATGATTCTGCTTCACAATTTGCTAAACACAATATATGAATTTGAAAACAAAACAGATGACTTAAGAAATTGAAAATACCAATAATCCCCGTAACCTTTCAAAAAGTGTTTCTTTCAGGCATATATCCGGTGGGCGAAGCCCCCCCCCCCTCTGAAGACTATTATTCGCCTCCCCCTCCTGGAGACATTGTATACTGACTTAGTTTGTATTTATGTGACAGCATTTAGACATATTTATATAGGGTAAATGAAAAACTTGCCCCCCCCCCCCTCGGCCAAAAAGTCATCAAAATCAAAAAGTCAGCCAACCCGAAAGCCGTAATTGATAAAATGCAGTCAAAAATGTAATTCCTATAAAATTTACTTTTATATACATTTCTTACTTATTAATATCGGAAAAGATTTAACATGATAAATCATGCATAAAGCATTGATTATGAAACACTTTCCAACTGAAATGCAATTTTATTTACATTTTAAGCTATTACAAAAATTTCCATAGGCAAAATTAATTTCAAATCTTTATCGAAAAAGACACTGATAGGAACACAAAATGAACTTTATGCAAATGACGTCATCGAAAGTATAATTTGCGAAGTGTTTACGATGTTTTCGCAGTTAATATTAAGCCACAATTATAATATTTCATTATTATAGAAAATATATTCTTTGCTTATCTAATGTTATCACTTCTTTAAAATTGCTGTAACTATGATAAACCATTTCATTTTATAAATCGTTTGCCTTTTTATGTAAAATCAATGAATATTTGATTTATATCACTTATACTCCAGACTCCACAGCAAAATAATGTAGCGTTAAAAAGAATTCTGAAATTCTTATGTAACTCAACTTACAATTGCTTGATTTGTTTACATTTTGTATGCTATAGTTTAGCATTAAAATTCGGATTCATTGAAGGAATAAAAAAAGTTTGGAGATCATTTAAAATCAAAAATATTGTAATTGCGTTGCGCAGAATTTAGTTAAACAGGTAATACGCATAAATAAAGCTGTTTTATAACAGACGCAACACTAAATATTAATTTAAATCATCTTTGAATTAAGCAGACAAAAATGGAAGCCATATTTTATTATGAAATGAATCACGTGTGCTCTATATAATATGGGTGTAATTATTATTTCAATTTTATTTAAAAACTTCCCAACATATTTCGCTGAATTTCTTTTTTTACACATTTTATGTGATAATTTTAATATTTCCAAAAATTTTCGAAGCAATTTGTGAATTTTAACACTGCTTAAAAATTATGTGAAAAACAAAGTCCCATACGGTTCAATGTATGTCATTTTTTTAACCCGGTGAAATCTGAAACTAATTGGGTGATATTGTTCGTTTTCATTCCCAAACATCCCGCAGTCCATCTCATCAACATACTTAAAATTCCATTTCGATAAAGTCATTTTTACGGCAGTTATCGTGCGAACGGGCAGACAGACAGACAGACTTAATGACCAAAGTCATAAACACTTCCAATTATGTTAGAAAGCGTTAATAATAATCGTCTGCTGTATAATCTCACTAGGTTTCAATCCGTTGCTTAGGAACATTTTCTTCGAATACGTTTGTGGAAAAAATTGTTTGCATAATGTTATGTCTATGGAAGGTTAATTGTGCGTTTATTAACACTTTCCAACATAGCTCAAAAGTGTTTATGATTTTGGTCATTCTGTCTGTCTGTCCGTTCACACGACAGCTTCCGTAAAAATGACTTTATCGGAAAGGAATTTTAGTGTACTGTTGAGACGGTCTCTGAAATGTTTGGGGATGAAAATGAATAATATTACCCAATTAGTTTCGGATTTAAACTAGGTTGAAAAAATTAGTAGAACCCTATAGGACCTAATTCTTCAAACATTTTTTAAGCAAAGTTAAAAATCACAAATTGCTTTGAAAATTTTAGAAAATATTCAAATTATCACATAAAATGTGTAACAAAAATTTCAGTAACATATATTTGATAGTTTTTTAAATAAAAATTGAAATAACAATTACACCCATGACATATGAAGAGATCACGTGACTCATTGCAAAATATAATGTGGCTTCCATATTTTTTAACGCTGTGTTATATCGTAGATGTTTAAAATCGTTTAAATTTATATTTAGCGTTACATCTGTTGTAAAACTACTTTATTTTTGTTTATTATTTGTGTATCTAAATTCTGTGCCAAAGCAGTTACTATATTTTTTAATTTAAATAATCACTAAATTTTCTTTATTCCTACAACGGAGCCTCATGTTAACTCTAAATTATATGCATACAGAATGTAAACAAATCAAGTGATTGTAAGGTGAGTTATATAAAAACTGCTGATTTTTTTTTTTTTTTTCTTTTTTTTTTTTTTTACGCTAAATTATCTAGCTCTAGAGTGAGTTTGAAATATAAGTGAAATATTTATTGATTTTACATAAAGAGGCAGATGATTTATATTTCAATGGCGTCATTTGAATAAATTTCATTTTGTGTGATTAGCATTGTTTTTTTCAATGAAGTTTTTAAGTTTTCAAGAATAATAAATTACTGTAGTATTGTAATAATTTCAAAAATGTCAGCGCTGAATGCATCACATTTTAGAGCTGTTTAAATAAAACTGCATTTCAGTCGGAAGGTGTTTCATAATCCATGCTTTATGCATTGATCCTTCTTGTTATTAATATATAAATAACCCTTAGTCCCAGAAACTTGAACCATGGACTAAATTTTACACCGAGAGGGATTTTCAATTTCGCACACACACACACACACGCATTATATATATATATATATATATATATATATATATATATATATATATATATATATATATATATTCATTAATTTAACATGAAAACATATTATTAAGAAAAAGGATCAATGTTTATTGAAATTCCAACTTGCAGTATGCAGAGAGAGCAGCAACAAATAAAAATGGAAGATATAAAAGAAACAGACATACTGGATACAAAGGAATTAGGGTTAAGTCATAATATGCACCATTTCGATCATAAAGAACAATTGGAAAATAACTATTTACTTTGAGCCGTTATCAAGCCCAATCTCAAAGCAAACAGCCCCAAGCAATTTCTAGAGTTGACCAATATATATTAATATAAATCAATATAAAATATTTGCCATCCATTGGGCGATTGCTTGCAAAAGTCAAATTTAACTCTTTGGAATTAGAAAGGATGAACGCCCGAATTCGGTAAATAATCGAATATATTTCCATTATAGAGTTCGTTTCAGAAACGATATAATAAAATAAAATATGAAAGACATATAATGTAATTTTAATATACATGGACATAACAACGAATGTTTATAATTAATATAAGGGAAAAGGAATTTAATATTTGAATTCATAAAATAAATATACAAGCTGTTATAAAAAACTTCATAAAATAAATATATAAAAACAGCATAAAATAAATACACATAAAATAAATATGCAAACTTAACAGGAAATATCCGATACCTGCAGGAGAAGCAAAAAAACTTGATTTGTGTTGCTTTTGAACATTTATAGAGACTTTCAAATTCAGTTCAACCAAGTAACCGGTTATAAATTTTTGCAAATTCGCATTCAGGCTACCCGAGACAGTAATGGCCATAATCATAACCACAAAAATCCGCCTATAGGGGGCGTTCCTAAGTTAGGATCGCTTTCATTGAAGGTAACAGAAAAAACGAACCCGTTTTATTTTTGTTACGCGCCTGTCAGCATGAAAAACAGCAAAAAAACTGGATGTTCGCTAAATTTTAGCACTACTATAAGTTACAATGTTGTGAATCGCTGTGTTCATAATTTTATTTTAAATATAATAATTATAAAAATTTTGTGGTGGGGTCGATAATTCGACTTTCAGATTTTTTATGGATATAAACGTATTTGTTATGTATGAAAATAAATCAACCACTTTCTACTTTTAGAATGATGCCTGTGTGTCTTCCCGTCCATCTGTCAAAGTGAGTCTTAGCATAAAAAGCAGGACACCTTGAATATGTAGCGATCTAATTATCCAATCAGCACACCGTTGAACGTGCATTCTTTTTACCTCAAAGGACTGCATCCTCTTTTAGCTCAAATTTACTTGACTGTCTGCTTGCACTTGTTCGACACTCATCCTCATTATTATGACAAAAAGTGGGACAAAATGTATTTAGAAATGGCGTTTTAATTTATTTATTTTTTTCCACCATTCGATAAGTCTCTTTAGAAAAAGGACTGGTAATAAAGTATCATGGTTTTGTGGTAGGCACTTTTCACAGTTGGTAATAAAAGTTTTAATCATCTGCTGTTGATTTATTCAAAAGATTTTTTAGCTATATAGATAAAAAATTCACCTATTGAAATAGGTTTTGTTTTAAAGAGGGTAGTTTAATGACCCAGAAGATGTGCAGTAATCAACAGTTTTCAATTTTTTTTTATTTAAAGAAAAAAAATTGAAAATTTAGATCGTAAAAGAGTGAATTGACGCAAATTATGGGATCTTAACCTACGCAGTTTTAAAGCTGATAAAAATTCGTTAAATTTAACTAGTAAAATTTTAAATATATTATTTTCAAGAAAATATAAATAAAAATAAAACAATTAATTTCTAAAACTTGCAGTTCAAATTCAACAACTTTATTTAGAAGTTTAAAAGTACAATAATTAAGGTTCTATATAAAAAATAATTTCAATTTCTCTTGAAATTATAAAAAAGATAAAAATTTTGAATTGCAGATTTTCTTTGGGATAAAAAAAATCACCTTTTAAAATGGAAGCGATTTTAATATGTTTTTACTGAGACATATCTGAGAAATTTCTTGGGACAAGCTAATATTAAAGTACACAAACTGCTGTTGCCATCAGGACCGCCGACAGGGAGGAACAAAAGGATTCATTGCCTGTGGGTCCGGGCAGCATAATCAGTTTATGAACAAGATTACAAACTTATAAAATACGGGGTAGTTAGAAGTTGTGCGGAAGCGCATTGCTGCATAAGGCTAGAAAATCCTGTGGCACTGGTTACCTTCCATCTGTTACAAAGACAAAGATAAAAATTTTGTAGTGGTTTTCAAAACAATGCATTGGTTGGTGCACAAAAACATGTTCAATCAGAATGCATATCATTTTCTGTCAAAATTAGAATTATATTATGGGATAGAACAAATTAACAGCTTAGACTATTTTTAGCGAAAATGAAGGCAAGTTGGACGTCGATCAGATTATTAGAAAGCAAATTATTCAAGGTGTCCCTTGCGTTCTTTTTTCTGCTCATTGTTTGCTTTAACGAGTTCTGCTCATTATTCACTTTAAGGAATTCTGCTCATTATTCGCTTTGCTTGAACGAATTCTGCTCATCGTTCACTTTGCTTAACAAGTTTTGCTCATTATTCGCTTGGCTTGAACAAATTTTGCACATTGTAAGCTTTGCTTGAACAAGTATTGCTTATTGTTCGCTTAATCTTTAAAAAGGTCTGCTTATTATTCGCTTCGTTTGAACGAGTGTTACTTATTGTAGGCTTCACTTAAACAAGGCCTGCTCATTGTTTGCGTCGCTTGAACGAGTTTGCTTATTGCACGTTTGAACATTAAAATAATGTTTCCCAAACTTTCGATTTTCCCGTATCCCTTTTAAGATACTGATCCTTTTGACGTGCCTGTTTTCAGACATTGGTATCTTATCGTACTCTTTAAAATATTGATGTCTTCGACATACCCTTATTCAAGCACTGATGTCTTCTGTTTCAGTGCTTGAATTCAGTGCTTCATTTTTAAAACATAGATGTCTTCTACGTACCATATTTAAGTTTACATTGACTTCGGTGCATCCTTTTCGAGACATTGATGCCTTTGGCGTACTCCTCTTAAGGAATTGATGTCTTCGCCATACCTTTTACGATATTGATATCTTCAGTGTACTCTTTTTAAGACATTAGTGTTTTCGACGTACCCCTTTTAAAACATTGGTGTTTATTATGTACAGAAATTTCTCTGTCGTACTATAGTTACTGCTCTGTCTCAGTTATCCCACCGAAGAAGACTCCTTTTTGACTTCGAAATCGGTTAATACATCTAATCAACTGCTTAGTACTGTTATTAACCAAGTATTTTAATTTTAAGAATAAAATATTGGATGTTAACAACCAATGGATAAATTTTAGTTCTTAAAAATTTTCGAAATAGTTTTCAAATTCAATATTGAATATACAATCACGTTGACATATTTACCTTATTCATCAAAATTAATGCATATTGATTAATGTATTTCGTAGAAGGGTAAATTATTTTATTACTTCAGTAAAACTGTATATAATTCATTTGTAACCAACCCTGAATATTATGAAACCCATTCTTAGTAGAATGTTTATCTTTCAAGAAGCTGACATTTTAATATACGGATTTTCAATTCTAGAGAATTGCTTAGTTCCAGTAAAGAAGTGTGTGGAAGTTTGAAAATTCAGGCGCGTACCCCCTTGCAGGCGTACCCCAAGAGGTTCGCATACCACAGTTTGGGAAATACTGCAATGCAGCATGTGAGTGTCCTATGCAAGAGCTAACTCTATATGCTGATTCAAAATGCAAAAGTTATTTTTAATATATAGCATTTCATTTTTACTGATAAATAATTGTTATAAATAAATAAACAATGCATATTATCTTATGTGAACAACACGTGACCATCTCTGCAGACTCAAATTAATTCTTCCTTTATACTCATAAATATGAATTTAATACATAAATACGTCTTTAAAATGGCAACTGTCAAGCAAGTAAGACAGCTAAGAGCAAGAGGGGTGTTAAACTGACCCTCCTTCACCACCTGTGACCGGTTTTGCGATCGTTGCTGCTCATCAGCATGAGACAGGGAATCAGATGATAAATGATTTTTTTTTTCATTTTAGAAGTATCTAGGAATGATGCAGTGCATTATTTTATTTCGATTTTTGCCCTAATATAATAGGGCGTTGTATAAAGGTAAGAAAGGGCTCAGTTGATCATTTTCAATCACTCATGGATCATAGTTTCGCGGTCATTGCCACTCGTCATTACGATGTAATCTATGAAATGATCATTCCCGATATTAGATCAAGATATTTTTTCAAGATTTTTGACTGCCCTCAAACTCTTATTTACCAATATTGTGAGAATTTAATTTTAGTGTGGCTATACATTCAAAGACGATATTTGTTATTATCTCTCAATATTAAAATATAAAATTTTTAAAATGTCAAAATATTTAATGTTTAACATTATAATATTTAAAATAAAATAACAGTATTAAATATTATAATTTAACATTATAATATTTATTATATAAAATATAAAATATTATAATGCTTCTAAATATTAAAATACCTATGATTCAAAACAAGGTAAGATATTAAAATATTTGGGATATTAAAAGAAATTATGATTTAAATATTTAAAAAAAAATCTAGGATAAAAAAAAATCTGAGTCAATAGTACATGGCATTCTATGTTAACATTCTTACTTATTAGTTTTTTTAATGCTATATTTTTCAATTTCTTATAAAATTGGCCTATTTTAGCAATCAACTTTTTTTGTATAGTAAATCTTTTGCTTTACTAGTCTAGACGGGGTGCTAACGTTATTATTAAGATCTTTTTATTTTAAGAATGTTTATTTTACTAATTATCTTTGTATAATTATCTATAATTTGATAGGTAAAAATGAACTTTACTTAAAATGAAGTTACACTATAAAACTTGTTGTCTTTCCTGAAAATGTCTCCAATTTTTGTTGTAAGCAAAGTGTTAATATTTGAAAATCTAAAAATATCGGTATCAATACCAGTGGTACACTGATTTTGAAAGTCACAAATATCGAAATATCGATTTTAAATTTTGCCTCAGTATTGAATACTTTAGATGCATTTAAGATCACTCAACCTGCCTTATAGTTCTCCAATTCAATTTTCATTAGTGTAAAATGTTGGAAATACAATTAATTTATTGCTTTTAACATTTTACATTAAAATGCATGCATCCGAAATTAAGGTTGATAAACGTGGAGTCCTTAAATGATTAAATTTTTCAAATTAACAACAAGTATTGGATTGCTATAATCTAAAAATTGTTGAAATTTAAATATTTTTAAGAATTATTATGGCATTTAATTTTATTCTATTGGCAATGTTATACAAAAACTCTTTTGAATTTTAGCAATTTGCTGAACTTTAAAGAAATATCGAGAATTACAAATAAGCCTAATATACAGGGCATCCAGTGCTATCGGTGCCCAATGGCTATTTCCTCAACCGTTAGCCACAGAGATATACTTACTTCCAATTGCAAAAATGTTTTAAATTTTAAAATCTATTATCTTAAAAAAGTTTAAATCAATAAATACATTTCTAAAAGAAATACGAAATATAGATTTTTATACGGTCCCCCGGTCCTACCAATTATATTTAGCAAAATCATCCTCATACAATTTCATGGAAAAAAAAAAAAAAAAAAATTTTCCTTTTACGACCAAAATTCACTGAGTTATGAAGCATTAAACTTTAGACTTTCGCTTTCCACGCATAAAAATGTCCCGTTTCAGGCAACCAACCAATCAGGGACCGTATTGACCATTTTTCCAGGCAACCAACCAATCAGGGACCGTATTGACCATTTCTCAGCACAAAAAGTGCTCCAAATTTAAACAGCTATAAGTCGGTCAATTTTGGTCGTAAAAGGATGACTTTTTTTTTATTTTGCATAATTTTGTATGAGGAGGATTTTCCTAAATATAATTGGTAAGACCGAGGAACTGTATAAAAATTTATATTTCGTATTTCTTTCAGAAATGCATTTATTGATTTAAACTTTTCTAAGATAATAGATTTTAAAATTTAAAACATTTTTGCAATTGGAAGTGTATCTCTGGGACTAACGGTTAAGGAAATAGCTATAGGGCACCGATAGCACTGGACACCCTGTATATTTATATTTCTTGCCCTGTGAATAGCAATTTTAAAATCAAAATATAACAAATAAAACAACTATAAGGAAGTATTTTTACCCTTTTTACTTAATCCGCCTATGGAATGGAAATGCACAATTTTATTGCTGCTAACTCAGTGAATTATTTTGAAAGAAAATCGTGTATCATTTGCATCAATAAAAAAATTCTTACACAGAAAGCGGAATTGGGGAACAAATAGAGAATGATTGCAATTCGCAATTTCGAAACTCACTACCAAATGAATCACAAGATGAAACAAACAAAATGAATGAAAGAAAGAAAAAAATCTCTTGAAGAACAATAGGGGAAAACGTCATTTACTGGAGTTATTTTAACGTAAACTTCAAAGGGAAATAAAAACGAATATGATAGTTTTGAAACTGAATCTATTTTCAATTTCCAGGCTTTCAAGACTGTTAAAAGTAGAAATAAAATGTAGATGAAAAATAGTAAAACAAAAAGCAATCAAAAATTTAATCATACCGGAAAAGAAATGAATTTAGAAATAGAAAACTAAAAAGAAAAGAAAATAGAAATTATAATTAAAAGGATAGTTTTACAATATGCAAATAAGAAAAGAAATAATGAGTGTATTTCATACTATATATTTACTCGATGATTTAAAATTGAATTTATCCCATATATTCAAGTTGTTAGGGCCTGTTTTTGGTTCCAATTTAATTTTTGTTGAATTTTAATTAAAATTGTGAAAACGATACGTACCTACACTCTAGTACTTTTATAATTTTCTTATTTTATAAAAGCTATTAAATGTCTTTTTTATATTGAGGCTCTTAAAAAGTTTTACAGGATACATTTAAAATCTAGGAAAAGAACATACATTAATTTTGAAACAGTAAATTCCTAAAAACCTTGTACAACTTCCTTTTACCTTGTACAAATACGTCTAGTTAATACATTCTTTAAGAAAAGAAGGTAAGAATTATTAAAAGGTGTAGAAAGCTTCATAAAAAACAGAATAAAACACAATAATGTGTATACGTATGTTAGGGTGTGTATACATGTGAGGTGTGGAAATACAAACTCAAGATTAAATAATGTAGTTCTAGTATTACTTTTAGCCGCTTCAAGCATCATTCAGCAAGAGCACGTTTCAAGCATCTGCGAACTCGAATCAAACGTTTTTAACCTGATGTCTATATGTGTGCATGTATGTTAGTGTGTGCATCTATGTTAGTGTGTGTATGTATATTAGTGTGTGTATGTGTGTGTGAGGGAGAGAGAGAGACAGAGAATCTGTGAATGCGATATCTCAAGCACGAATGAAGCGAAAATTACTTGGAACGATTATTACAATTAGTAAATATTGGAACCCTATTGATTTTAAATTCGAATGTTCGTAAGCGCCCCCCCCCCTCCCTAATTTTAGAAAGAATTTTGAAAAAAATCCTAAAAAAAATAAGAACTTTCAATAATAATATAGTTATTTCTGACGTGAATTTTACAATGAATTTTGAAAAGAATCATAAAAAATAAGAGTCTTCAATAATAATAAATAGATAATTATTTCTGACGTAAATTTTAGAATGAATTTTGAAGAGAATCATAAAAAGTAAGAACCTTCAATAATAATAAATAGATAATTATATCTGACTTAAGTTTTTATCAAGAAACAAATGACATCCATTTTAAAGCGATGAAATGAACCGTTCCCGAGATATTGTACGATTTTTGAAAAAAAAAAAACATTTAAAATCAGGATTTACAATACTGTTAAATAAATAACCATTTCAGACGTAACTTTTCATTCGAAAACGATTGACACCAATTTTAGAACGCTAGCATAAGTCACGTGCTGTCCATATAAAAAAAAAATTCACATTTTTACCATATGCCGTAAACTAGAAAATCCTATCTTCCCAACATTTTCGAATAAATTTTTTTTTTAATTCGAAGTGTAATTCGTTTCGAGACATACTAATCACTTTTTGTAGAATTTCGCAATGATGTCTATCCGTGCGTATGCGGGTAAATGACTGTAAGGTGTTGACACTCTAAATTAAGAATATTAATAATTTGATATTTAAGTAGGTTATGTATAGAAATTCAAGTTGACAGAGTATTTTTGTGATTTGTGTGATTAAAATAAATGTCATTCGAAATTCTAAAATTCTAATAACAATATTACTTAAAGAGAAACAACGTTAGTTCCCTGAAGAAATAATAGTACCAGGAACCTATTATCATTTATCAGTGAACTATAATTTTAAAGAAAATGTTTGTTTAAACATGGTAATGAGTATTAATGTAGCACTTATTCACACTAATCAATTTATTTGCATCCAATTGATACGCGATTCACTCGTTGCCAACTTGTGATGCAAACTTTTAATGCGCCTTACTAGAGGACAGAGGCATATATAAATAAATTGCTTTTCATTCTGATATTATGATACAACTAGTTGTATCGGGGCGCGGTAGCCCATTGGTTAGCGCGCTGGAGTTGTACTCGGTAGGCCCGGGTTCGATTCCAGCCACTGCCAAAACTGCCGCCGTGTTCATGCGGAGTACGATCACGTTAAACATGTGGGTCCGAAAGTCCTTCCGAGAGGTTGGTGGTAGGGGAAGGAGGGTACGGTCCCTGTGGATGCCTCCCCCACTGGGTTCCGGTCTAAATTGGGTGGCACTTCCCGACCGTCCAAACAGTTACCTTACACCTTTCTGGTAGGTCGGACGGTCTGGGTTTCAACAACAACAACTAGTTGTATCATAATATCAGTATTGTATCCATTCTTCGTACGTAATATATAATGTAAAGGAATCTAATTCCCAATTTCCGGTAAATCTTATTTTCCCTGCAATATGATAGTCTATGGGAAAAGTATCGGACTCATGTCGAAAATCGCAAGTCGAGTTTTCGACTGATCTACACATTTTGAAACCCCTAGAACATGATAAAACTATTTTTAGAGTAACGTCTGTGTGTATGTGTGTGTGTGTGTGTTTGTGTGTGTGTGTGTGTGTGTCTTTTAAGTGTCTGTCTGTGCAGAGATTGTATCCACTCTAAATCACAAACTAATGCACCAAATTTCATAAAATTTTATTATATGTCACTTGGGAGTTACCCTGTTGATGATTAAATTTTGGTATGATTTGGGATAAAGGAATCTGCATTTTTTTGTGAAATGGCCCGCAAAAATTTCCAAAATCTAAAATAATTCGTAAGTTAAAATATACGTATGCCCAAATATATCAATTAAATGCTTGTTTCATACGTAATTCTTGACGATGAAAATAATAAGCCTACCCCATTACTCTAGGGCTAGCCGTTCTCGAAATATTTTAGTTTTTTTAGCATTTTCGCCAAGCCACCTTTGAAATTAACTCGAGTTGTCAAAGGAAAATGAAAATTAGATTAGAAGTTTAGATTCAGTGTAATTTAAAATAATTATAGGTGTTATTTTGTTCAATTAAATCCAATCTAATGAATTATTGAAGAAATAAAGAGAACGAGTATATGAGTCTGCAGAGAAAGTCATGTGCTGCCCACATCAGATTTTTTAATGTTTGGAGTACTTCTTTTTGGAATTTTATAATAATTCTCACAAAAAGGAAAGAAATTAGTTTCTCCTTTCCCGCGCTGAAATGAGAGACAGACAGACAGAATCATAACTTAAAATTTTATTTGTATGTATAATAAGTATTCTGCAATTAAACAACAGTTTCTTTGTGGACAACGTTGCTGGTCTCGTTATTAGAAGAAGAAATAAAGAAAAATATTTCATTCATGGCCGCTGAGATTAATAGTTTTATTTTTTATTTCGTTAATTTGTAAAGCTACCGTAATTTTAGAAATAGGGTCACAAACAACGATAGGGTAAGGTTATTAGATGTTTAGCTGCATTTATTGTATAGGGAGCTAAAAAGGATTAAGCCACGCTACTTTAAAGACTCAAATATAATGATTGGGTCCCGTTTGTTTAGAGGCATGTATGACGATTGATACACGTTCAAAGGGAGGAAACTGTCGGAGGGACATGAAGACAGACAGACAGAAGGACAGAAAAATGTCTAAATTTTAAGTGGGACTATACCAAAACTGCGAATAAAAATTTCATGACTTTCGGTACAGCCGTTTTTCTGTGGTGATGATACAAACAAACAGACAACTTTTCAATTTTATTTATATAGATTGGGCCTAGACGATAGGGAATATTACAGTATGAGAAAGTCGAGTGGAGCCTCTTTCTCTAGATATTTTATTCACTTAGAAGAGTGTTTGTTTCATTTTGATTTTATTTCATTTACAGGTTGAGGAATTAACAACAGAACAAGTACAAAGTAAGTTTACTCTTATTAAAATATTTATTTTACATTAATATACATAATGTATTCTGACTAGAGTGGAAACAGATCAGTACAGAATGTGAGGGACAACTGAAAACAATTCGTCTTGACCAAATCTTGTGTTAAGCAAATGTCGTGATAATTTTTTTCCAGACAACCTTTTTCATGATAATCTTTTACGATTTGAGATATAGATACAAGATCGTTATTAAATTTTGACATGAACAAAAGATGTCTATCTGTGTGTGTATCTGTCATCTGTAGTAAAAAATCGAAGCTTCGGATAGCGCTGAAATTCGGAAAATAGGGTACTTCAGATTCCCAGACAACACGACTCGAGGCGAGATTTTTTTTTTTTTTTTAATTAGAATTTATGTAAAAGTTATGGCCATTTAAGGATTAAATTCGGCCGAATTTTCGCCATTTTAATCCAATTATTGAGCAGACGATTCTGCTGGAATGCGAGCACTTTCTTTAACAAGTGTTTGTTCGGCAAACGATGTCTCTGACTTTCGATCACGACTTTGAATGCTATTTTATTTACAAATTTCTGATTTCTATTTTATTACAAATTTCTTATTTAAAAATAAATTTTAAAATTTTGTTTGTAAATTTTGCTTTAAATTACTTGAATATTATAAATGTGTTCTGAAAACTTGACTTAAATAGGACGTGGACTCTTTAAAATAACATATAAAAATTATTTTTACTTTCGACTTCAAAATCAATTTATTTTTATTTATTTATTTAATTTTTTTATCAGCCCCGAGCCGGGAAATTCAATCACAAAAAAAATGGTGGGAGATCGAAGTTTACGAAGTATAGTGGTTATAATTTCGATATTTTAATATTTTATTCTTCAAGGCGTTATTCACGCAGAGCCATTTTGTCTCCCTCGAACTCCGCCGACTCTTTTGGTTTTCCTGTCTGGCATTCATTTTCTTTCCGTAAATTGATCCAAATCGTCTGCCTTCTGATGCAAATTATTTACTTTTAATTTCTCAAAACCCGACGCACACTTTTTTAGCATTCCGGGGGTATCTTCATCTCTCGGCACTGGCAAGATTCCGTCCTTTCAGTCATCACTGCTTTCCAGAAAATTTGCCAAAAAGAAACGAGTGGGAAGGGTAACGCATTCTTTAACGTCGTTTCGTGTTATTCGAAGAAGATTTTTTTTCGAAGAAGCAAAGGAACTTTTGCGTTAACCATTTCGTTTAAAACATACAAATATTAGTGACTGTCAGTATACCCGTTCCTCGTACGGAATATATAATATAAAGAAACTAAAAATTCACAATTTGAGGTGAACTTGGGAATATTTCTTTTGAAATTTTATAACACTTCTATCAAAAAGGAAAGAGTGCTGAGATAATAAACAGACAGACAGCACAACTTGCAATATTATTTATATAGATAATTGCCGATCTCTACTTCCGTTTTTCCCACTTCCGGTTCGAAAATATTTCTTAAAATATCTACTTCTCGAGATTGGCTACAGATATCGGGATTATCTTGGGATTGGCTACAGATATCGGGATTGGCTACAGAGCTTAGATAATGACTAATATGGATTCAACATCAAATTTCAAAGGGGGTTGGTTGGGTTTTCTAAAGATTTCCACTTCCTGTATTTTCCAAATTTCAGTTTAAAATTATTCTTTCCTATGAAAATTCTATTTACCAGAATCGACTATAAATAGAGCTTAGATGATGATGATTCATATGGATTCAACATCAAGTTTCTGAGAGGGTAGGGGAATTCACGAAAGATTTCAACTTTGAGTTAAAATTTCATTGAAAAATCGATTTTAATTTTCAGAATCGGCTATAGATAAAGCTTAAATTATGAGTGATGTAGATTCAGAATTAAATTCTGGTGGGAGTAAAGGTTTCATTAAGGATTTCCACTTTCTGATTCTAGAAATATCAGTTTCGATTTTAAAATTTACATTTTTCTTACAACATCTATTTCTCAGAATTGGCTACAGATAGAGCTTAGATGATTTGTCAAAAAACAATTAGATTCGAGAGGATTGAATCCTTGGCTCTTTCTCTTTCTCTCTCTCTCTCTCTCTCACACACACACACACACAACATATTACACAATAATATACCATATCATCTGTATTGTTTAATGATGTTGTGTTCCTGTTTCTTTAACATAGACACCGATGTAGCATTCTATAGAAGAACACATGGATATACAGACGAATATAGTATATCCGTAAAATACACACAAACAGAAAGGCATCTTTCTGAAAGTGTTCGAAATGTGTTCAGGAGATCTTAAAACATACTTTTCTCCCAAAATCAGAAACTCGAAAACTTTTGTCAAATATAAAAAAAAAGTATTTTCTAGGCAGTTTTCTTAAGAAATAAAAAATTGTTGCATCGTATTTAAAGTTTTAAAGTCATTTTTTTTATTATTGTTGGTTACGAAAATTTTGTAGCTGGCAATTTCGTTAGTGTTTTGCCATACTATTGCTTGTACAAAATATTTTTCCTTGCGACATCTATTTTTCAGGATCTGCAATAGAGAATAAATAGATGAGGACTGATTCGGATGTAACATCGAATTATGGAGAATAGTGATTCACTGAGAATTTCCACTCCTGGTTCTTTTCAGTTCAAAATTTCAGTTCAAAACTTATCATTTTACTTGAAACATCTATTTCTCAAGATTGGTCGTAGATAGAGCTTAGATGCTAACTGATATGGATACTGCAACAAATTCTGGAGGAGGTAGAGTAGTTCACTAAGAATTCTCACACCCATTTTCTTTTCCACTTTCGATTCATAAATTTCCCTTGAAACACTTTTATCTCAGGACTGACTGTATAGACAGAGCCTTGAGGATGACTGATATGAATTCAGCATCAAATTCCGAAGAAGGTTGAAGGCTCATAAAGATTCTTCCGGCTTTTTCACTTCCGGTTCAGAAAGCTTCTTTGAAACATTTATTTCTCAGGACTGGCTATAGATGTAGCTGAGATAATGACTGATATAAATTCAGCATCGAATTCCAGGGGGAATTGGGGGAATTACTAAGGATTTCCATTTCAGTTTCTGATTCCAGAGATGCTCCTTTCTCGGTCATTTGTCGGTTTTTCCGAAAATTCGTATGACTGTGCCAAATAAGTATGCAAAAGAGAATAAAAATGCTTATTCCTTTTAAAATGAAGTTTACACACTATTTGCTACAACGTGAAGGCTCCTTTACAAATATGCCTTATTATTTCTGAATGCCTTATATAACATTATGTTGAGTTCTGAAATAGTAAGTTTTTGCGATCCATTCCATAAATTCTACTTTTTTTTTTTTCACAGTGCTTAGGAAAGCGTTCGACATGTTCGACCGGGACAAGAAAGGATGCATTCACACGAATATGGTGGCGACCATTTTGAGAACACTGGGGCAAACATTCGAAGAGAGAGACCTGAAAGAACTCATTGAGGAAATTGACTCCGATGGTGAGATTCAACAAGTTTTTAAATAAGTTATAAATAATTATTGTCTCAGCGAAAAACCATCAATCTCCGTGTGGTCAGAAGATACTCTATTCATTGAGTTGCTGAGACCTTTTTTAACCTTTATATGTGAGGTATATCCTACTTCCTCCGTCTTCACATTTCAGAACAAAGGGGAGTTTTATCTGTGCGACCTCCTCTTTCATATGCCCATTTATATTGCAGGACTAGCAAAGCTACCCAGTGTTGCCCAGGATAATACTGAAATAAAATTAATCTATTAAGCAATACAAACCTGTTGAAATGTATGTAAACCGATGGAGCAGTTTTCGAATTATGATCGATCATTTAATACCAACAAAACTGGTATTCTTATCCCCGTTGTTCCGCGAGAAAGTGCAGGAGGATAAAATTTATATAAAACATGCTCTGGATAACTCTCATGCTCTGATTGCTTAAAAAAGTTTCACCAAATTAGACTGCATATTTCAGGAGATATTTAACCTGCAAACGTATTTTGAAATTTTCATTTTTTTACATTAAAGTGGTACAAAATATGAAACATTTAAAATCTCCATTTTGAGCTCAACAATCCGGTTAAACTATATGTAAATCCATTGAACTTTTCTGGAGTTATAAGCGGTTATGACAGATATACGAAAACATTTTTTTTTAATTCTCGTAACTCCGTATTTCGCTATAAGGTGATAAAACTTACACTAGAATATTTTCTGGATTCATTCTTGGGGGATCCATCACGCTTTCACGATATGTTTAAGTTCGACGGGCGTATTGAAGTTTCCCTATATAGCATTCTCTTCACCTAACTTTCTATAATTTGAAGATTAGATATTGCTCTCCTCACGAGGGCTAAACACAAAATATAAATATTATGCTCTAATGGTATAGTTGTTTACCTTATGTGTATATAATGGTATAGTTGTTTACCTTATGTGTATATAAGTACCTGGCGTCTCTGAATTCTGAAAAGTTATTTTTTCTTTGCTAAACATGGGTTTCGGTTAGGAGATAGTTTTCGAAGATGAAAATGACATCTTTTTGTTACGGTTTTCAGTTAAATAAAACAACATGTTTTTCATATTTTTAAACGGAAATTTTTATACTTCAACATCTCCATCTGCATGTTGTTAATATGAAAATATTACTTTTTCATAAAAACATATCGTGGTTGATTCTTAAACATATGATTTCGGAGATACGTCATAACTCAG
Source organism: Amaurobius ferox (assembly GCA_951213105.1). Taxonomy (NCBI): domain Eukaryota; kingdom Metazoa; phylum Arthropoda; class Arachnida; order Araneae; family Amaurobiidae; genus Amaurobius; species Amaurobius ferox. Next base: position 110,211,291 of record OX578136.1, read on the forward strand.
AAAGTAAAGAATAAATGATTTAATTAAATTAAAGACGGAACACTTGATTCTAAAAGTCATTTAATAGACATCTTATTGACGTACAAATATTTTTTAAAAAGGCCAGAGCGCTTTCGGGCGTCAACACACCCTTGCTCAGTGGCGTCAAGTGAAATCGTACTGACATGCTTAAATATCATCCACATCGGCGGCAAAATTTGCATATTGCAAAATAGCATCATTATAACAAACATGATAAGGCATCAACATGAACCATGAGCAAGAAAATTAAATTAAAGGCAATTATACTGCAAAATTAAAAAGGATAAAATTCTATATCAAGTATGGCATGTATATACATACAATAATTTCAAAATTTAAAAGTTTTATCAGAGGTAGGATTTTAAAGGTTTAACGGGCATGGAATCGAGAACGAGTTGCTAAACATAACTCAAAATCTGAACAGGATCAAAATTACAGATCTCAGCACGGTATAAATAAATAAACATGGATTCATACATTGAAATGGAGCTTGGATTGCTGCAATTGATCAAAAGGAAAGTTTTTTCAAAAAGGGGCTGAAAATTATCTTTGACAAGTTGAGCAAGAGCAGTAGATTGTTTTTGATTTTTAACGCCTCGGGCATGTTCAGCCAAACGTATGTGCGTTTACCTATATAAAATTTAAAATCATTATCAGGAGAAAGAAGGGGGTACTACATATACCCCATCTTGACTTTTAAAGTTTTCCCTATCCCTAAATTTATCAGTGCTAATGAGATTAAACATAGTAATTACAGTCGAGTGAGCAGGTCTAAATTTAAATTCGGTGCAAAATTGGATAAGGGGACGAAAATGTTTTGGATGATACGGAAAACTATCTTTGAATGGCATGCGGTCGTTAATAGAATTGAGTTTTGAATTAGGTTGAATAAATTTTCGGCGAATTTGAGAAACATTTTTATAAACAAATTCAAAAAAGTAAGCAGCATCCTGACCTAGTTTAAAGATAAAGTCAATTTCGTTATTTAAAGATGAAATGGAGGAACAGACATTAAAAGCACGATTAAAGTATGCGTTAAAAGAAGCTTTTTTAGATGAGATGGGATGAAAAGAATTAGCAGGAATACAAGGGTTAGTGGAGGTGGATTTGCGATAGATAGAAGTTTGGAAACCGAAAGGATTACGAAAAACTAGAAGATCCATAAATGGTAAAGAAAGATTAGATTCGTGCTCAACAGTAAAATTAATGGAAGAGTAATAATCGTTAACGATATCCAGAAGATTGAGGAGGTCACCCAAACTATGATCCCAAATGACAAAAACATCGGCAACATAACGGCACTATAGGATAGGTTTAAGGGTCAAAAATGGCATAATTTCGTTCTCGAGTTCCTGCAGCACAGAGTCAGCAAAAATTCCAAAAAAGAGGCTACTCATAGGGACATCCGAAGTCTGTAAATAAATATCACCGCGGAAACCAAAGTAATTTATATCCGCCACAATGTTTAATGCAGAGAAAACACTAAATGAGCCACCATTCATTAAAATTGCTTCAGTAGTTAAGACCACACAAGGTCCGTCACAAGAAAATATAATGAGACTGTTTTAAAGTTCTTTATTATGCTACTGCACCAATTGTAATTATGTTTTGTTTAGTTTTTCTCAACTTTGTGAGCGTATTGAAAAGAAATCAAGTATTTAGTTATCTTGGAGATTGAGCTACATATCCTGAAAATCAGAATTTGTTATGTCAAGTACACACGATATTTTAAATTGCGTCGATAAAGGGAATACTGCAATTTTGTTTTAAAAGCCTTTTGGCAATAATATAAATGGCATTACTAATGGGAACGCTGGGAAATAACGGAACAACATCGAAGCTATGGAGGGTACAATTAGGAACAAATTTTGTATTGAACAGAGTATTAATGAACTGTTCGGTGGAAGTAATAGTATAATAATAATTATTAAAAAATGGTTTAAGGAAGGTTGCCAAAGTCTTTTCCAAAAAATAGGTGGGACTATTGCATTTAACATAAATGTAATAGTCCGACCTATTTTTTGGTGCAGTTTGTTTTAAATTGATCCTAAATATGTAATATATTTTTTTATTACATTTGAAAAATCGTTTTTTGTAGATTAAAACTACTATATCTCCCCTAAATTTTGGACAACAGTGTTTTTTATTACAATTACTAGAACGAATTACGCGAAGCTCCCATTGTCGTAAATAAGCGTCCGCTAGTTAAATAATACAGATGCAGATAACACCACTTTCTTATAGATCTTTTTACAGATAACACAATAAAATCTTTTAAATTCATTAAGTTAAGGACTCTATAAATTAAATCCATTTAGTTTGCAAGCAGATGTTTTTTCGTCCAGACAAAATGCCTCTCATTTAATTAAAACACCTTTCTTCTAATATCGTCTGCCGCGGCGATAGTTAAATACATTTAATTTTACAAATTATCGGAAAATAGCCAATTTTTAGCTTTAAACGTTCGTACCTTTTAAACTAATTCGAATTTTTAAAAATCTCGCCAATGTTCATCGTACAGGGACATGAAGCCTCTCTGTTGTTGTTGTTGAAACCCAGACCGTCCGACCTACCAGAAAGGTGTAAGGTAACTGTTTGGACGGTCGGGAAGCGTATTAATCTGTGTGTAAAACTTTACACAACAAACAATCCTTACACAATACATTGGTCATCACACACAACTAACATCCGACAGACTGACATACTTAAACTCAAGTAATGCACAAGAAATTCAAGGAGTCTTACACCAAAGGGGGAGAACCCAGGAGCAAAAACAGGATTAAGAAATTCATAGATCACCAAAAATTAAGAGCAGAGAATACTCACAGAAGTGTCACTTAACAGAATTTGAAATCTCTCTCGCAGTTTGAATACAGTCCTTCAGTTTGTTTATTAATACTTTATTTCTGCGGACACCGGAAAACCAAGCTGCAGAGTGGGCAGGGGAAGGTTTGACGAGGTGGAATTTTTTAGAAAAGGGACAGGAAAAAACATAGTGATCTGCGTCACCAAAAGCATTACAGGGACAGTTAGAAGAGGTTTTGTGCTTAAAGAATTTGAGGTAATCAAGGAACGGGCCGTGTCCGGTAATAAAATAAACAAGAAATCTGTTACAAATAAGAAGAGAAGGGTCAACCAAAGGGAGGAAAGAAAGAATACGGGCCGGGTCGTGATTACGGGGAGAGATATAGTCGTTTAAGTAAGTTTGCCACTGATTATTTAGGAATATTTTACATTGACGAGTGAGAAGAGAATAAGGGAAAGGGACCGTAAAAGGGGAACCAGAAAGGGAGGCAGCTTTGGCATGAGAGTCAGCAACTTCGTTTCCCAGTATTCCAGCATGGGCTTTAACCCATTGAATGTTAATTAATTTAGATGCCGAAAGGACCAAGAGTTTAATATCACATAAGTATTTGGATCTATTTTTAACAGATTTTAGAGCCAGAATGGAGGACAAACTGTCCGAAAAAATATTGACCTTTGTATTGTTGTCCAACGCCCATTGAATAGCGACTTTAATGGCAGAGATTTCCGCTTGAAAGACCGTGTTTCCATGAGAGAGCTTAAAAGAGAACGATTCGACCAGGTCATCTTTTTTAAAAATGCAAACTACAAATCCAATATTTTCGTCAGTTTTAGAGCCATCTGTGTAGATATTAAAAGGGGAGAATGAAGCAGGGTCAAAGGAGGGAAGATTAACAATACGATGCGAGGGAGGGAGACTGGAAAAGGGAACGTTTGTATCAAAGCTGGAAGGGTCAGGAAGGGACGGGGATGAAAAAGGGTCAGTTTTAAGGCGCCAAAAATGAAATTTTTTGTAAAGGGTCTGTATAACAAATTGAACAGGGGGGATACCAGTAATTGAGTATAGAGAAATGCTCGAAGTTGTTCTAAAACCGGAAGAAATCTTCAAAAGGAAAATCCTTTGGAGAGAAATGAGACGTGAAGTTTGATCCCCCGTAAGACATTTACCCCATATTCCTGAGCTGAAAGTGATAATTTTTTCTATAACTGTAAGGTACCAGATTTTAAGGAAAGACCTGTTAACCCCCCAATTTTTACCCGCGATTTTCCCGAAAGTAGAAGAGAGCTTGAAGCATTTCTCTTTAAGATAAAATACATGAGGACTCCAGGTTAAGTTGTCATCTATTATAATTCCGAGATATTTAAGATGGCGGGTAATTTTAAGGGGTTTGTTTAACATTTTAAATCTTGGGTTTTGTTTTCTCTTGGAACGAGTTTTATTGAAGATAATACATTGTGATTTTTCGGGTGAAGGAGAAAGTTGAAGGGAGGACAAGGAGGATTGAAGGGAGTCCAGGAGGGAATTGGTTCGGAGTGTAAGTTGTGAGAGGCAATCACCAAATGTCACCACTGCAAGATCATCTGCAAAGGCCTGAAGATAGAAAAGGTCATTATTAAGGAGGAGAACTCGGTTGAAGTAAATGTTCCACAGAATAGGTGACAAGACCGATCCCTGTGGAGCACCGAAGGAAATGATTTTAGAGGTGGAATGGATATCGTTTGAAAAGGTAATTGACCGTGAACTGAGGTAAGAAAATATAAAAACTTGAAATTCGATGGGAAGATGAATGCTTTCCAGTGATGAAGGAAGGATATGCCAATTAAGGGAGTCGAAGGCTCCACAGATGTCCACAGTGGTGAGTGAAACAAAATGACCTGGTCTAAAGTCTCTAATAGAGGAGACAAGTTTGTGAGTAGCATCTTCGCAACTGACCATTTCCCGAAAACCGAATTGGAGCTGATGAAGGGTGTCATTGGTTTTAATCCAAAAATTAAGTTTATTAGCAAATAATTTTTCGAGTATTTTTCCGAAAGTAGGTAAAAGACAAATGGGACGGTAGGAGGAGCAAAGGGCAGGATCTTTACCAGGTTTATTAAGAAATAGAATTTTAGCGTTTCGAAGACAAGCGGGGAAGTAGCAATATTTAAAACATAGGTTAGCAATTTTTGAAAAGATGAAGGGGAATGAAGTAAAAAGTGATTTCCAGATTTTAAAATCAATAGAGTCGAGACCAGGGGCTTTACCGTTTGGGAGATTGTTAATAACCAATGAAAGCTCTTCAGAGACCGAGCCCAACCCATCAGAAGGAGGTGAAAAACAAGGAAAGCTGGTAAATGTGGGATCATCTTTGAAACAGTGGTCCAAAAGACGTTGAATTTTCGTTTTATAGTCTAAGTTAATATCATCAGAGAATTGCAAATTAATATGATTAAATTTGTTTTGTTTCTGAAAAGCAAATTTGAATAGTGTGCCGAATTTAGAAGAACAGTTAGTACAAAATTTACGCCAGGATTCCGTTTTAGATTTATTAATTAATTTTTTGTATTTGGCACGATTTAATTTATATTTAATCTTTGCCTCTGTAATAGTTTCTGAAGAGGCGGAGTTTCTCTCGAGTGATTTTATTCGTTTGCCGAGGGCTGTTACGAAGTTTCGGAATTTTGCTAAATTAAAAATAATGTGCCAAATTTTACGCGGTGTTCCCAGGTGGTCACCCTCCCAAGTACTAACCGCGCCCGATGCTGCTTGACTTCGGTGATCGGACGAGAACCGGTATTTTCAGCATGGTATGGCCGTTGGCATGAAGCCCCTCTGTAGAAAAGTTCTCTGTAGTCCGACACTTCAATTTTCACTACAGACGACATGCACAGACACACAGACAAAAACACAGACAAACATCTTTTTCTATTATGTAAGATATATTTTAGGAACACGACAGCATTTCGTTCTACCCAATGGTTATGTCCGAATCTGTAGCTGGCAAGTGTGTACTTGACATAACAAATTCTGATTTTCAGGGTATGTAGCTCAACCTCCAAGATATCTAAATACTTGATTTATTTTCAATATGTTCACAAAGTTGAGAAAAACTAAACGAAACATAATTACAATTAGTGCAGTAGCATAATAAAGAACTTTAAAACAGCCTCTTTATATTTTTTTGTGACGGACCTTGTATGGTCTTAACTACTGAAGCAATTTTAATGAATGGTGGCTCATTCTGTGTGTTCTGGTAGGATGTACATACGTTTCTTTTAAAATTTGGGGATAAATTTGATTTATCAATTCACTACAATCACCACATCATTACAACACTGCGTCATTACATCACTACATTCACTACATCATTGTTGCATAATCATATTGATAAATATTTCTACAAAAATTAATGAAATCTCAAAAAGCCACTTTATGGTACAATATAAAAAAATAAAAAAATTCCGAAAAATTCCGCTCGCGCAATTTTTTTTTTCGATTTTTAAACGTCTATATTTTATTCCCCCCCCCCCCCGAATGTGCTGTGTCAAAGTCCAGATAGTTAACGGCCATTAAAAAAAACAGGAAAAGAAAAAAGATAAGATTCTAGGACAAAAATTAACATATTTTTGGAACGCATTAAAAATGTTACATTTGTGGCTGTTTTAAAAGTTTTTGTAACTAATTAGAAATCTATTAATTTTTTTTAATTTTCGAATATTTTGCCGACATTTCCAGATCATTATCTCACTTTAAGAAAAAACTGTGAGATTCTGGACTAAGAATGTAGACTATTCTAGATTATTTTGAAATTTAGGCTAGGATATGTCTGAGTGTATTAAATCGTTTGGACATACATACGTACACCTTACAAACATTGTCAGATGGAAATTAACAAGATTGGTAGTATGAAAATGTAAAAATTTAGAAAAATATTCTAAATCTACATAAAATGAAAATATTTCAGAAGTGTCTCATGCCACATATAATTCAAATGAGGTGTGACCCACAGACCTCCGGTTGCCAACCCCTGGGTTAAATAAGCGAAATATTTTATAATATTTTTAAACATGGAATGCGTTTGGTCCAACCCATGAATCGGACTGTTGAAGGTCCAGACCACACAACTGACCCAAAGGTATACAGCAATTTAGAGTCTGGCCGGATGAATCGGACTGTGAACCTGCCCATGAATCGGATCCCGTAAGCCAGGACCAAGACCGTGCAGACCAAGATAAAACGAAATCAATTCAGCTTTTGTGTAATAGTAATAACTGTTTGAAATTGTAAAAAATCCACCCTCGTGCTTGAAATCGTTGTGCTTTTCCAGGAAGTGGCGAGCTAGAGTTTGAGGAATTCCTGACACTGACGGCGAGATACTTGGTAGATGAGGACTCCGAGGCGATACAAGAGGAACTTCGTGAGGCTTTTCGGATGTACGACAAGGAGGGAAACGGCTACATAAACGTTTCAGACCTAAGGGAAATTTTAAGGGCTCTTGACGATAATCTTACGGAGGATGAGCTGGATGAGATGATTGCTGAAATCGACACCGATGGAAGCGGAACTGTTGACTTTGATGGTTAGTATTTGGATTTACTTGTTTACATCTTTAAATCCTGCTGTTTTATTATCTTATTTTACTTTTTCTTATATAGAAAAAGGTGTTACTTTCCTGAAAATTTTCGAAATCGAGATTTTGGTTGATAAACACGCTTTAAAACTGTAGCTGTAACCTTAATTGTCGTGGATGTAATGAAATGCTCGGCTTTAAGCAATTTAACTCAGTTTATTGCTATAATTCCTCATGGTAATAAAATAGGCCATAACTAACATATATTTAGTAGCGATGGTTTCTCTGGAAAATATATTCATAATCGGGATTCTTTGATAGCTATTCTCCGTTGTCTTCGAAAATACTCTATCGACCTTCTTATCCAGACGATTGTCAATGGATCACTTATAACGCCTGCACACTTTCTCTCCGTGGAGTCATCAGTTCTTATTAAAACTGTTTAAGTCATGTGCACTTGCTTTATCTCTTCTTTTGTGGATCCCTCTTCAATTTTGCTCTTATAGGCATTACGCCCACAGCCTTGTCTTCATTGCCTTCCAAGACATTGGGGCTTGCAATGATCATTATTGGTAGGATCTGCTCAACGTGTGGGATATATCTTTATCATGGGCACATAAATATTAATTAGATTTATCTTCAACATCGATGTTTGGACATATTAATCGAGGCAATTTAAATTTTTTGCTTCAAACTCTCACATTCATTCGTACTTGACATATATTGTCATGAATAATCGCTGTTGCTACAGCATCCCAAAAGAGCGTATAATTATCGTCACGAAGTCAAGCACAAACATCAGAAATATACCTGTGTGTTTATTTGTATATGAGTGCACGCTTATTAGACTGTGGAAGAGGAATCAAGGAAGTAACTCAAGAAGGAATGAACATATTTCATTCTATGAACGTATGAAATTTCTATGTTATTATGTGAAAACTAGAACTAGATAGAACTTTTGTAAATCACACTTTGTAAAAAGAGTTAAGTTATTCAGCTTTACAAAAAGTGTCAGCTATAAAAAAAATTGAGATGAAGAATTATTGCCAAGTTTATCAAACTTCATAAGTGAAAAGTATAGAGATGCAAAGCTATTGGATGTATTTCGTAATAAACTTGGCAAATTCATCTTATAACGATATGTATATAGAATAGAGATGCAATATATATGCATTTCAAGTTTTATTATACCAACTGTTTTTTAAAATTTATCTAAGCAAGAAATTGCTTTGGATCAAACAGGTAAATTTGCCAAGTTTATTACGAAATACATCCAATAACATTGCCTCTCTATACTTTTCACTCAGGCAATAGTTTTTCTTGGCAATAGTTTTTCATTTCAATCATTTTTATGGCTGACTCTTTTGGTAAAGCTGAAGAGCTTAGTTTCTTTGACAAGTTTGTTTTTTAACGAATATTAGTCATTTTTGTGGAGTTTAAATACGAAACTTACGTGTTTCGAATAGTCATTAAAGTTCCTTAAAATTTGAAATTTTATAAATTTTCCGTTATAGATTGCTATAGGACACTCAGCATACCGAATCTGAACTGTGTATCTTAAACGGGATTTCTTAATTAGAATTTTGCTTAAAGTCACCCAATTTGAAATAAAATCTGATAAATACGACATTTGCGAGAGTTTCTCAAATAGTCATTAAGGTTTTTAAATTTGAAAATTTTGACTTTCAAAATTTTGCAATTATAGATTGGAAAGAGGCGTATTTAAGGGGGCGTTAGGAGATTCAATACCCCACCCCACCCCTCCGAAATTGAAAAGTTTCAAAATGCTTCCTGAATGCACATGTAATATAAAAAAAAAATAATCTACTGCATCCCCATTCAGTTTGTCGTTCTGAAGTCCTTGAACTAGAAAAACAATCCTTTTTAACCTCCAATAAATAATAAAAAAAAATAATAATAATAAAAAAGACTAAGTAAGGCGTTTTTAAAAACTAAGAATTCAGAAGAAAGTGCTCCGATTACTGCATCGCTACAATATTAGGAAAATTTTGCTGCACTAAAACCTGAAGTCTCCAAATTTGCAAAAGTCCCAATTCCTGAAGCCGGCAGAAGAAACTAAGATCAAAATCCAGTTATTTAGAGACTAGAGGTCTGCACAGGTCTGATTTACAAATTTTACCAGGCCCGAAAATATTAAGATTTAATTCGGTCAAAGCACAAAATTTATTAAAATAATTCACCCGAGCCTGGCCCGTCCTGAAAGCACTCAAAGCTAGTCCCAAAGCTAGTTTTCTTTGCAATACATTGAAGCCTGTTGCTTCGTATGATGGTCCAAATTTACCTTTTAAGGAATTAAACGCAAGTTATATTACATATAGTAATAAATAAAAAATAACCCAAATTTGAAAAATTTCTACAAATCAAGAATGATCACTACTATAAAGTGAGCGTTTATTCATCATTTTGGTTGGGTAATATCGGAGATTAAATGAGGAATTAAAATTAAAAGTGTAAGATGTTTAGAATACAGATATAAATAAATTCAAAGACAGTGAGTGATTCGTCTTATCCATATATTAATTTGGAATTATAACAGTTTGCTCAAATAAATTCTCATGCAACATTTGTTATCGGAAAGAAATCGACGGAATTGTGTTTTAATTTAAGAATGTAATTTATTTAATTCTGATATAATTTAGAAGCATACGAAATCTAATAATTGAAATTAAAATCACAGAATAAATTGAAAATATAATATCAGTGTTCAATTTTAGAGTAAGCAGCATTGGATTTCATAATTTCATCACCAGTCGAGCAATCACAAGTGCAAAAGCCATTAAACATTTTTGCGATAAATTTAAAAATATAACACATTGCAACTCGCGCTTAACCAATGTTAATAACCTAATGATAATTTCCTGAAAAATTAAATTTGGAAAGTATTTCTACCCTATTAAATCTATAGATCACACAATGTTACGAAACATGACATCTGGTGCATAGGCGTCTCATATTTATTTGCCGCAACCAGGCCAGAACTTATTTTCTGTTACTGTAGTTTCAAACAACTTGAATGTTGGGAAGAGCAATGACTTTGGAATGTCGTTCATTATTTTTTTATCTAAAATTATAATTTTTCTATCTAAAATTATAATTTTTCTGTATCTGGTTCTAATTTACCCATTTGCGTTCTCCTTACAGAACAAACTTTTATTACTTAATATGGGATAAGGAGACTAATTGGATTCACTAATTGGAAATTTTGTTTCATATGTAATTTCAAATTTGTCTCTTTCAAATTTTATCTATGTATGACTTTTTATTTATTTTGAGCCGACCCAACCCAACACCCGAATCTGATAAAACGTGGCCCGAACCCGGTCAATGGGCCAGGTTGGGTCTAAGCCCATGGCCCCAGCCCGTGGGGCCCAAGTTCACAGGCCAGGCCTAAGACCGTGCAGATCTCTAACTTGAGATTGATATTTAAAACTGAAATATCCCCGAAATTGAATTTCAAAATACTCCACTGCTACAGGACACTCAGAATTTGAACTGTGTATCTTAAACAGATTTCCTGTAGAATTGTTATTTAAGCCAATCTATTTCAGAGAAACTTGAAAAAACTGATATTAACTATATTTGAGAGATTTCAAATGGTCAGAACGGTTATTTAAAATTTGATAAGTCGATGAATTTAAAATTTGATGGATCGAACTGTTTGGGATAGGGTATGTCAAATACCTGTCTTTTTGGGAGGTTCTTCGTTTGGGATGGACGCTCTCCCACCCGTAAGCAAAAGGTTAATTTCATTGATTTAGTGTTATGTTTATAAATTTCACAATATTTTCATTGATTTGGCGATGTTTTTGTCAATTTGGCAACATTAAAAAGAAAGAAAAAGTCGCCACGTTGGCGATATCCCGCCAAATTTTCGCCAAGAGTTATGGACGGATGGAGAAATTAGTTATTAAGATATTAAATTAATAATTCCCGCAAAGCAACTTCGGTTATCAAGGAAATTGAACATAATTTTGCAAAATGTGGAATTTTCATCAATTGTGCGCCATTTTCATCAAATTAGGGTCATTTTAGCAATTTGGATATAATTTCGGTTTTCTCTGGCATTTGCCTTCAGTGCTTATGGTAAAAAACGGCTGTGTTACGAATACGATCTTCTTGTTTGTGAATGTCGTACGCGAATTATGTGCGCATGCGCAGCGGGCATATCTATCGTTAGATGTGGCTACTAAATAATTGACAGCTAGAAAATTGATAGGTAGCTGCGGCCACTGTAAATACTAGTTAATATTAAAACTTGTTTAAAATACAGATTAGAAGAAAAATTAAAATAAAGTTATAGTTTGAATAAATGTTTGCAAACATTTAGAAATATAAATTTCAAATAAAACACTTGTTAAAAGGCCAACAACTTGTTAAAAGTCAAACTTAAAAGTTATTAATTTATACTAGAACTGCATTCAGTAATTATAGAAAATTCAAATAATTAAATTTGTTTAAAATGCTTAATTCAAAAGCGTATTGGTCGCACAGCTTATAAATACTCCAAATTAATATTGGCAAAGTTTTAGACTGCCCAATACAGTAGTTTTCATGGCGAGTAATACGTTGACCCATTGTCAACAAAAACTGCGTGGTGAATATAGTCTAAAAATGTTTGATTTATTTAAATTTGCTACGATCTTATCAAACGTAGCTTTCTGGATTCTTATTTAAGAGATATTTATTCCTGATTAAACGAAATCATTTCTTATATATTTAATACTTTCAAAATATTATTGGTATATATGAAACTTATACAAAAATTATTTCAGTTACATTTTTCGCACTCCCATACTCTGCAAGGAACGATGATATAATCCATTTTGGATTTAATTAAGTGTTATCCAAATGGTTCCTGTCGAAAAGAATTACCTGTCATCTGTTGAGCTATAAATTAAATGAAATAAAAATTTAGACTTGATACGGCAGACTTAGGGCAAATACGAAATCTGCGTAGGAAATTTTTAGTTTTCCTTGGTCATTTTAGCATCTGCTGAAATAGCTATTTGGAATAAAAACATCTTAGAAATATTTAACCTCCCCCCTCCCTTCTGCAAATAAACACTTCCAATCGTCCAACAAAGCTCCGAATATCAAAAATGGTACTGGTTAATTATGGACAGGGCCGAATATATTACCTCTTGCACCGGTTTTTCATAATTAAATCTTGTCAATATTTTCTAAATGATGCTTATTTTCTATATTTAAATAAAATTGTTAGGATTTTCGATTAATTTAATTCATTATTTTTTGTAGGAGGCGGGACCGCCCTAACACTTGCCTGTGTTCAGAGGCGTGTTTAAGGGAGAGAGGGTTAGGGGGTTCAATTCCTCACCCGAAATTGAAAAGTTTCAAAATTCTTCCTAAACACACATGTGAAAAAAAAAAAAAACTCTGCTGAATCCATTTTCAGTTTGCCGTTCTGAACTCCTAGAAAACGACTGAAAATAAATAAATAAATAAATAAATAAATAAATAAAAAATAAAAACAAAGTGCTCCGGCACTGCGTCACAGTAACAGCGATAAAATTCTATTACTGCTGTAAAACCCGGAGTCATTCCGAAAAAGCCTGATTTCTGAAACCCGCAGAAAAAGCTAAAATCAAAAGCTAGTTATTTAGAGACTAGAGGTTTGCTCTGGTCTAATTTAAAAATTTTACTCGGCTCGAAAATATTAAGATTTACCTCGGCAAAAGCCCAAGAATTTTTTTAAATAATTCATCCGCGCCATCGAATGCCCGAAAGCATTCAAAGCTAGCTCCAACGCTGCCCGACCCGGATATTTTTGCAATACAAGTCTGTTATCTCGATTGATGATCCAAATTTGTCATTTAAGAATTTAAACACAAGTTATATTACATATAGTAATAAATTAAAAAGAACACAAATTTGAAAAATCTATACAAATCAACTACTATAAAGTGAGTTTTTATTTATTATTTTGGTTTGATATCAGAGAATAAATGAGAAAACTCTTCACTAAGATTATGTTTAAAAATATGCTTTATTCATCCATTTAAGTTATCAGTAAACAATGCAATGCCTCTCTTGTTAGAGCTCATCAGCACCAAATATTCTTGACTGCAGTGGTAGCAAAACAAACGTCATATGCCGCAATTGTTAGTGATTGTAAAAACATTTCAATGCGATTAAACTTTCTATGTAAGTATACATAGCTATTATTTTCTTTTACTGTGACATAGTTATGAATATTTCTAAAATTTAATAATTTTTAATTAAAAATGTAAGTTGTTTAGAATGCAAATATAAATAAATTCAAGGACAATAATTCGTCTTATCCATATATTAGTTTTAAGTTATAATAGTTTGCTCAAATAAATTTTCATTCGATATTTGTTATCGGAAAGATATCGACGTTACTGTGTTTTAATTTAAAAATAGAATTTATTTAATTTTGATAATTCATGAAATATTCGGAATCTAATAATTGAAATTAAATCACAGAAAAAAAAAATTAAAGTAAACAGTATCCATTAGCAAAAATTAAGCACACATCCACAACAGAAGGTCTTTATTTTACTTCCTATAAGACGTACAAAAGTTTAAAAAAAGGCCACAGCGCTTTCGAATATAAGTACGCTCTTCATCATTACTCAATTTGTTGTTAAAGATAATTTTCAGCCTCTTTTTGAAAAGACTTTCCTTTTGATGCGTTGTAATAATCCTCGTGACATTCTCCTTTCTGAATCCCTTTTTATTTATATTTACCGTGAGTCCGTTTGTAATTTTGACCCTGTTATGAATTTGAGTTACGCTTGGCGACTCATTCTCGACTCCATGCAATTCAAGTATTTGCAAAGTTATCTTTGACGTCTTCATCTTTGGGATTATGCTTGATTGCCACCCCACCCCCTTTTTTTTCGATTTCTGTAATTAAATTGTAATTTAATATGCTGTTCTTTTGTTATAGAAATTTTTGAAACTCTAAAAAATAGTTTACGGTTTATCCTTGTCTAAACATAGATTCTTTTGTAAATTGTATTTATGCAAATTTTGTCGCTATATCTGGTCTATATATGAACGATTCAATTTTATTTCCGTGTAGCCACTGATGAAGAGCCAACTTATGCTCGAAAGCTCTCTGGCCTTTTTTTAAACTTTTGTACGTCTTATAGGAAGTAAAATAAAGACCTTCTGTTGTGGATGTGTGCTTAGTTTTTGCTATTATAACATCAGACGTGATGCCAAATTATTTATTAGTATCTATTAGATTTCATATTTTCATCACAAGTCGAGCAATTACAGTACAAAGGCGATTAAACTCTTTTGCTTTAAATTTAAAAATACAACATATTGCAACTCGCACTTGAACAATGATAATAATCGAACGATCATTTCCTCACAAATTAAATTTGGAATATATTTCCTTCCTATTAAATTTATAGATCGCGTGATGTTATGAAACATGACATTTGGTATATAGGCGGCGCATATTTATTTTGCTGCATCCAGGCCGGAACATGTTTTCTGTTACTGCAGTTTCAAACAACTTGAATGCTGGGAAGAGCAGTGACTTCGGAGTGCCGTTCGGAATGTCGTCATTATTTTTTAATCTAAAATTATAATTTTTCTGTATCTGGTTCTAATTTACCCATTTGCGTTCTCCTTACAGAACAAACTTTTATTACTTAATATGGGATAAGGAGACTAATTGGATTCACTAATTGGAAATTTTGTTTCATATGTAATTTCAAATTTGTCTGTTTTAAATTTGATCTATTTATGACTTTTTATTTATTTTGAGCCGGCCCAACTCAACACCCGAATTTCATAAAACGTGGCCCGAGCCCGGCCAGTAGGCCAGGTTGGGCCTAAGCCCATGGTCACAGCCAGTGGGGCCCAAGTCCACAGGCCAGGTCTGAGACCGTGCAGACCTCTAACTTAGAGCCCTTGAGATTGATATTTAAAACTGAAATCTCCCCGAAATTGAATTTCAAAATACTCCACTGCTGCAGGACACTCAGAATTTGAACTGTGTATCTTAAACAGATTTCCTGTAGAATTGTTATTTAAACCAATCTATTTCAGAGAAAATTGATAAAACTGATATTAACGATATTTGAGAGATTTCAAATGATCATTACGGTTATTTAAAATTTGATAAGTGAGAAATTTCTATGTTTCTCCTTAAAAGTAGTAATAATATTCAATATGGCGAACATTAAACTTCTAGCGTTATAGGTCGGTTTTAGAGTTCAGATGCAAAAGTGGAAATTTCATAAAAAAAAAGCAAAATGTATTGTCACATTGATATAAAAAATGGGCTGGAAAAAAATAAACCAAATTTATAACGTCTTATCTCATCACACCTACCTGTCAGAAAATTAAGAAATTAGCATTCTACCGTTTTAGTTTTGACATACAGCGGGTGAAAAATTCCCTTGATGGCTCGTGTAAAAGTTCTTCGCCAGGTTACACGTGTAAAAGGTGTCCACCAGATTATGCGTTGAAGGCCCAGACCACACGACCAACCCAGGGGGTTTATGGTATCAAGTTGTGTGGCCGGACCAGATTATGCGTGTAAAAGGTGCTCGTCAGATTATGCGTGTAGCAGGTACCCGTCAGATTACAAGTGTAAAAAGTGTCCGTCAGATTACGCGTGTAAAAGGTGTCTGTCGCACCTTAATGATTAGAACATGATTTTATTTGAAATTTAAAAAGTAATGGCTGGATACGATAAATTCAGGAAGTAATATTCGTATTTCTGTGATTAGAACAACGATAATTTCCAAAGAAATAATGTATTATTATACGCAATACAAGAAACTGTTAATTGGAAATTAGATATGCATAGTAAAGGTACTAAAATTCTATCTATTAAAACAAATCAACTAAATGTACCAGCTTCATTTATTGGCTGAATTAGTTCTAGCTTGTTACAAGCTTATATTTTTTACAGAATTATAAAATATTTTAAAGAATAGCTTGCAAACAAAAGCTTATAAAAAAATTCATTTTTCATACTCGTATACTGATTATTATATAAATGGAAGTAGAAATATTGAACACAGTAAAACCATTAAATCAGTGCAATGCAAATTTTAACTCAAATAGAATATTCTTAAGTTCTCAAATTTTGTTTGCCTATCAATTAATTATTGTCTCCATATATTCTATATCCTGTTCTACAACTACGAAAAATAATTATTATTTCTACTCATAATTAGGAAACTTCAATTTGTATTGATGTTAAATATTGCAATTAAAATTAAAAACGATAAAAGGGCTTTAGCACTCCTAAGGAACTTCAGCACCCCCCATGCGAAAAATTATATTTCTGCCTATGCTTTATTCCTAAAATTATCATTTTTTCCATGAGAAACAAATGCTATAAAAATGTTAACACTCATGTTCGAATCATTAGAATTACTAAAACATCTATCTAGTTCTAGTTTTTCCCATAATGTATCCGCCCATAAAATGTAAAATAGTAATGCGTGCTTTTGTTCTTGTGTCCACACATGCAAACACTTAGACGCACACACACACGCGATCGAACTCACATATTTCCAAAATTGTTCAAAATAGGTTCAAGAGGTCATAAAATTGCTTATCTGTAAAAATCTCGAATTCAAACATTTTCGAGAAAACAACACTTTCTCTACGCAATAGAATGAGAAAGTAAAATGTCTATTAGCATTTATAAAATGTATGGATTTCAGTTGAACAAAAAATTTTATAAGAATATAAAAACTTTGAAAAGAAAAATTCATCCAAATTTTATATTTTCATGCGCTTTCAAAATAAATATTTGTGAAATATACAAGAATGGATTCGGGATACATAAAATGGTGCAGTGAGATGCGAGTTGCTTAAGTATATAGCATATTAGTGTTTTATCCAAAGGGTTACTCCAATTTATTTTCAGTAACTTTTTCAAAATTAACAGTTTAACACAGCATGATATTTTTTTTTACTTTCCATATTTTAAACAACTTTAAAAAGACAAAGAGATGTTCCAAGGGTTTTAACAATCATATATATATATTTAATTTTACTTTCACTCCGCAGCTATAATATATATATTTTTTCTTTTCCAGAATTCATGGAAATGATGACCGGTGACTGAGTGAGAGCGACGATAAAGTTGTTCAGAGAGTTTTGCGCCAAATTCTATAAAAAACAAATGTGTCTATTTATGTTTTATTTTCTGTTTAAAGATTTATATAATAATAAATTTATGTAATTAAAATTGCTTATCTTTCTCATGCCGAGCACAAGTATCAGAAAATTGCAAATTATTAACATACTAAATGGCGTCTCACATTTCTAAAAGCGTTCATTCTTAACAGTGTTCGCATCGTTTTTGAATGTTTAAAAGTACTATTTTAGAACAAAAAGCGTGTAATGAAGTCTGGAAAAAGACTTTCACTTCTAAATTTCGAGACCATCTCTTTACTAAACTATCCGAGCACTGAGGCTCCAAGGCACTGTGCTTCTTTCAGACTTAGCCCCGCCTCCCGGACACCCCCATCTCTCGACCCACGACGTGTTATGTTACCGAGCCAAATGTAATTACTGTATATAAAAATATATGCAATAATTGCATGCAATAATATATTTGTAATAACTTATATGTAAATATAGTACGAGTTGTTAAAAATTATTTTGAAAAACTTGCCCCTTCTAAGGTTCCATTTTTCCCTTCCGCAGCTAGAAAGTCCTAAAAGAAACACTACAGTCACGCAAGATAAACTTACATTCGCTTCCTAATTTTTGGTAGACTTTTTAGTTTCAACGAATCCACCTTTTCGTTCTCTCTTTCTTTTTCATTTTTTATCCGCATTATCATAATCACTTTCATTTTTCAGTGTATGTTTTTCAGTATATGTCTCGCCAGGATGAAGTGTGACCCAGGAAAAGACGTAACCCCCCCCCCCCCCCCCCGACCTAACAACGCTCTACCGAATAAGACATCCGATCATGGAAGTGCTCGTAATTTGCCAGTTCTTTATTCGGTACGCCTTGGCTATTTTATTCTAAATAGGCGCAAAACCGTAGATGTTGAGCAACAAACTAGCGAACCTGTATTTTTTTTAACTGTGAACGAGGAATGGTGACATCTAAAGAAACTTATTTTAAGCCTAAGGCAAGGCCTATAATATACAGATGAACTCAGTAAATAATGCAAAGATCGGCAATCTGTGGCTTATAAATCGAATGTGGACCTAGGCACCAAAAACTGTGGCTAGCTAAAATTTTCTCAATAACATGAAAAATCCACGAGAACAATGTTAATGAATTTACCTTATTTTATGTATCTTTTTTTTTTTTTTTTTCAAAAAATGAATTTAAAGGAATCATGTATCGAGAGCAGCGAATGTCTGCTCTCTGAAATGCGAACCATTCGTTTTCTTATAATAAATTATGTATAAAATGATTATTATTTAACACGCCTGACTGTTCGCTTTTATGATATATAAAAAAAGAAGAATCATTCTAAAACATGGAGGACTTCCAAAATTTTGACTACATGTATAATCAACAAGTTTTCAGTGTTTACTGATTGGGATAATTTTACCAAATTTTATAAGAAACAATAAGATGTTGTTCCTGACATATCAGCGACTAAACTCACGAAAACACATACACGCACAGACATCACCTCAAAAACGATTTATTTGGGTTTAGGAATGCTCAAAACATCTTAATTCACCGAAAACTTGAATTTGAATTCTTGACTCCGTCACGTATGACAATCCCAATACATTAAATACTTTGTTGCGAAAGTAAAAATTCCACATAATACGAGATTATTTAAAAATTAGCCATCTCGCTTCGCTGACACATAACTAACTCACTTTATCAAAGTTGTTGATAATCAATTTTAATTGTCGGCAAAAAAAAAGGGATACCAAATTGTTTATTTATTGCTTTTGAGAGGCAAAGTGTTGTAAAATCAATTTGTGTCTAATTCGAATGTTCTAAATTGGAAGATTTTGTAACAAATGAGACCAAAATCGAGATTCTAGCTCGAGTAGACGTGCTTCATCAATTTAACAAGAAAGATCAATCAAGCTTAAAGCATTGATTAAGAAAAACTTTCCAACTTCAATGCAATTTTATTTAAACATGTCTAAAATGCAATACATTCCTCGGTAATATTTTAAAACTTCTCACAATACTACATTGATTTATTATAGTTGAAAACTTAAACATTCATCCAAAAAAATGAACTTCATTCAAATGACGGCGTTGAAATATAAATTGCCTGGTTAAAACATCTCTAAAATGTGATATATTACTCGGTAACAATTTTAGAATTATCATAATACCACGATAATTTATTATATTTAAAAACTTCATCGAAAACAACTGAAATTCATTCAAATGACGCCATAGAAAAAATAACACGCCTGGCTCTCTTTAAAAAAGCAGCATTTCATTCATAAATAATTTCCCATTCATGTCATTCATCACAATACTATAATAATTTCTTTTATTTAAAAATTAAGACCATGGACCTATAAGTAATTTAACTCTATGCTTAAAACTTCATCGCAAAAAATCGTCATTCTCTCGGTAAAGTCAATGAATATTTCTTTCATATCAGCTATGAGCTCCATGAGCTAAATTCTTTTGCATTAAAAAAATACAGCAATTCCTATACAACTCATCCTACATATTTTGCTGTTTACATTTCACATAAGTGAAAAATAGGCTTCGTTAGAGAAATAATCAAAGTTGGATGCTTATTTAAACTCAAATATATTGTCATTGCGTTGTTTCAGTATGTAGATGCACAGAATTTAAGCGAAAATAAAGAGGTTTTACGACGAATACAACACTCAATATGAATTAAAAAGAACTTTAAAAATGACGATTTTGAGACAAGATGGATGCCGTATTATATTTTGAAGTTGGTCACGTGATCGCTTCATGTAAGAGGTGTAATTATTATTTTAATTTTTATTTAAAAAACTACTGAATATATTTCGCTGATTTTTTTTTATATATTTTATGGAA
Source organism: Amaurobius ferox (assembly GCA_951213105.1). NCBI lineage: Eukaryota > Metazoa > Arthropoda > Arachnida > Araneae > Amaurobiidae > Amaurobius > Amaurobius ferox. The sequence continues at coordinate 110,231,675 of OX578136.1, forward strand.
CAATTTGAATATTACCTAAAATTTTCGAAGCAATTTGTGAATTTTAATTAAAAAATGTTTGAAAAATTTGGTCCCATTGGGTTCAATGTATTTTATTTTTTCAACCCGGGTTCAATCCAAAACTAATTGGGTGATATTATTTATTTATATTCCCATAGGTCCTACAGACCGTCTGAACAACATACTAAAATTTCATTTTGATGAAGTCATTTTTACGGCAGTTATCGTGCTAACGGACAGACAGACAGACAGACAGACAGAATGAACAAAGTCATAAACACTTTTCAACTTTGTTGTAAAGTGTTAAAAAGTGGGATCGAATTTTTTAATTATTCTTTTGCATCGTCACCTCTAATTCGAATTTTCGAAATATTATATTTTTTTTCTTTGACTTAAAAGCTGAGACGAGTAGGCCAAAACCAAAATTTTAGTTAGAGTGGAAGATCTCGATAATTAAGCAAAGTGGTTTTGAGTATTTCTATTATTCCGTTAAACCGTCACCCCCCAATCCGATTTTCTGAAATTTGATTTTTTCCTTTGGTTTCGAAACTGAGATGGATCGAATGACATCAAAACCAATATCCTAGCTATCGTAGAAGTGCTCGATAATTTTGATGCATCACCCCTTCACTCATTTATTCAGTCAGTTCAGTGTATGATATATAGATAAAAAATATTACTTTTTAAGTCTAGAAAGTTCAGTCCAGAAACATTAGAACAAACTATTCTTTACTAGCAGGAAATACCGGAGTTAACCAAGGGACACAATAGTTTAATGAAACTTTCCATTCTCCTCCAATTTTATAACTTTCCATACTGAATATTATTTCATTTGTTACAAAGCTGTTTTCTATTTCATTAAGCTATAGCTATTGATTTTATAACTAATGATGCATTTGTAACATCAAGTATTCGCTGTTTGATGTTTAAATATCTGATCTTTAAGTAAGAGTACAACAGTAGTCGTATATTGTGGCTGATAAACAGAAATATGAGTGAATAAAACTGGACAATTCCCAGACTTTCCACTCGCACCAAGTGAGCATTTGACCTCTGAGCCAAACTATATACATTTTTTTTAAAAAAATTCCTGTATTCACATCTACACAATATGCGCAATATACCAAATCAAATCGGGTCTATATTGTTTCAGCGTATTTTAAGGTTAAGAAGAGCCAATGATTTTGACAATATTTATTTTTATATTTAAACTATATACATATGTCAGATTTTTTTCTACTATCACAGCTACATAATATATAAAACTTGTAACCTAAATGTGATCCAATTCATTTCAGTTGTTTTTCAGATTACGAACGGCTTACAATTTGAAAGACTAACAAAAGCAATTTCTGGTATCTAAGGACCCAATGTATATTTACGGTAAGAACTTGATTTGTGATAAAATCACGATCACCGTACTTTTCTTAGGCTACACCGGTTAAAGGGAAAAAGTTAATTAATCCACTGCTAAAAGCATAGCTATTAATTTCAGTCTAGATAAGTTAGGTCAAAACAGAAATATCAGAGTTGCTCTGCTTTCTCCAAGGAAGTATTAGAAAGTTATATGCATAGCTATCAAGAAAAGTGGTGCAAGTCACAATCACTATTACCACACTTTCCTTCTTCTGATTTAGCAAGATCTGACAGCATGTATACAAACAGAAATATTTTTACACAGTGGATACTGTATACAGGGTGTCCAGAAAGTTCCGGAATATACTTCCTCGAGAAATACACTTCGAATCAAAAAATAAAAAAACACGTATTCAATACTTTTAGAAAAGCTATCCAATGATACCAAAATTGACCCCCTCCCCCCTCCTGGGGGGAGGAGGGGGAGGCAACTTTGAAATTTTCAATGGGAACCCCCATTTTTTATTGCAGATTTGGATTCTCCAGAAAACATTACATGCATTTGACCTACGATTTTTGATTTTTACTCCCACAAACGGCGCTATAATCGAGAAAAACGGAAGTGGCGCACAAACGTTTAAAAATGGGAATGTCTCGGGAAATACATTTCGGATAGAAAAATAAAAAATTAAGTGTTCAATATTTTAAAAAAAACTATCCATTGATGCTAAAATTGACCCCCTTCCCCGCTAACCGTTCACTTCAGCGACAACTGTTGACTTCAGTTTAGAAAACGGTTCAAAACTACTTTTAGTACTACCCAGGAATAACGATGTGGACGTAGTAGTTTTCTGTTCCCTTCGGGGTGCTTGATTAAAATGAGTCCCCTTGCCTCCCATGATCAGGATGCTTTTTTCTGTAACATTTAAACGTTAGTGTCCCACTTCCGTTTTTCTCGAATATAGCGTCGTTTGTGGGAGCAAAAATCAAAAATCGTAGGTCAAATGTATGTAATTTTTTCTGGAGAATCCAAACCTGCAATAAAAAATGGGGGTTCCCATTGAAAATTTCAATGTTGCCGCACCAGGAGGGGGAGGGGGGGGTCAATTTTGGTATCATTGGATAGCTTTTCTAAAAATATTGAATACGTGTTTTTTTATTTTTTGTTTTTTTATTTTTTCTAAGTATATTTCTCGAGATATTGCGCAGTTCCGGAACTTTCTGGACACCCTGTATATACATTTCAATGTATTGTTAATCATTTTGTACAAAACAGTTCATAACCAAGTTTCAATTAATATGAAAAAACTTTAATATTTTAGAAAGAGATCTTCGTCAAACTTGAAATATTATGCTGGACCCTATTGTTTGATGTTAAGCAGTTTCCACTTAGTGTTTGCGAAAAAAACCTTCAATGTAAAGAAATCCTTAAATTTAAGTGTTTGTTAAATAAAATTAAACAAAGTTTTGTTTATTTATTTATATATCAATTTTCTTCACGCAAGTCAAATCAAAATACAAAGAGATTAAAATCACTGCCGCTGTCATGTATTTGCGAATTAATTGGTATCGTTAAAATTTGTTATATGCTGTATTTTAGCGATTTTAACGAGGTTTTATTTTAAAATTACTTTTGTAGCATTCTGGTGTAATTTAAATATTTTTCCTTATTCGTATACATTTATATGAGTTTATTGGCCTCAAATAGGGATATTTATTTGAAATTACATTCGCAGTTTTCACATTTCATTTTCATATTTTGCTATTTGTAACCATATATTTTTCCCCCCATTGGCCAGACACTAGACTCTACGTCGACTTACGTCGTTTTGTCCTATGTACGGCCGAAATCGTGAACCATTTTGCCGTCCTAGGACGTTGTCCCAGGCGCACCAGAAGGGGGACGGAACACACTGCACCCACAACACACAACATCCATGTCTTATGTGGGACTCGAACCCACAACGTGGCGGCCGATCGATCTCTGGAAACGCTCGTCTTGACCGTTCGGCCACCACGTCGACTTAAATGAGCCAACAGCACACGGTGTTCCCAGGTGGTCACCCACCCAAGTACTATCCGCGTCCGATGCTGCTTAACTTCGGTGATCTAACGGGAACCGGTGTTTTCAGCACGGTAGAGCCGTTGGCTATTTGTAACCATATTAAAATGCTTCATCCGTCCATTTAACTACTCTAAACCTTAGGGTGGGTCGGGTAATCTGGGTTCTTCAAAACTCATTATCCATGAATTCAATTCGAAGCATTTTTTGGCAAAATGTCCTTATAAGTTTAGTTAGCCGAAGTTATCTTATACATAAGTTCACTTCAAATGGAGTCCGTTTACACTATGTATATAGATGTATGAATAATAACTTATGAATAATAACTTAATTGCGGAATACTGTATGAATAATAACTTAATGAATAATAACTTACTGTATGAATAATAACTTAATTGTGGTAAATGATCCTTCACTTGGTCCAACATTCGTCTCCCACTCAGGTAAAGGATTCCCCGACTTAACTCTTGTCTCTTTTGGACTTTATGATCTTATTCAAAAATGGGAGATTCTCTCCTGTGATACATTCAGTGACCACAAATACATAAAATTAACCCTTGGACTTGATCCTCCTTCAGACAACTCCTTTTTCTTTAAAACGAACTATAGTTTAGGTAAATTTCTATTTAATTTCAGATCTCATATTCCTTCCCTTTCCCGCTCCCTTGATCAAATTTCTGATTCCACCTCCCTTAACAACTTCGTAAAATCCTTCATTGATACCACCCAATCATGTGCTTTCAAATTTATCTGGAAAAAGAAAACTTCTACTCGCTCTGGCTTTAAATGGTGGAATCCTAATTTAGCAAAATTCCGAAACTTCGTAACAGCCCTCGGCAAACGAATAAAATCACTCGAGAGAAACTCCGCCTCTTCAGAAACTATTACAGAGGCAAAGATTAAATATAAATTAAATCGTGCCAAATACAAAAAATTAATTAATAAATCTAAAACGGAATCCTGGCGTAAATTTTGTACTAACTGTTCTTCTAAATTCGGCACACTATTCAAATTTGCTTTTCAGAAACAAAACAAATTTAATCATATTAATTTGCAATTCTCTGATGATATTAACTTAGACTATAAAACGAAAATTCAACGTCTTTTGGACCACTGTTTCAAAGATGATCCCACATTTACCAGCTTTCCTTGTTTTTCACCTCCTTCTGATGGGTTGGGCTCGGTCTCTGATGAAGAGCTTTCATTGGTTATTAACAATCTCCCAAACGGTAAAGCCCCTGGTCTCGACTCTATTGATTTTAAAATCTGGAAATCACTTTTTACTTCATTCCCCTTCATCTTTTCAAAAATTGCTAACCTATGTTTTAAATATTGCTACTTCCCCGCTTGTCTTCGAAACGCTAAAATTCTATTTCTTAATAAACCTGGTAAAGATCCTGCCCTTTGCTCCTCCTACCGTCCCATTTGTCTTTTACCTACTTTCGGAAAAATACTCGAAAAATTATTTGCTAATAAACTTAATTTTTGGATTAAAACCAATGACGCCCTTCATCAGCTCCAATTCGGTTTTCGGGAAATGGTCAGTTGCGAAGATGCTACTCACAAACTTGTCTCCTCTATTAGAGACTTTAGACCAGGTCATTTTGTTTCACTCACCACTGTGGACATCTGTGGAGCCTTCGACTCCCTTAATTGGCATATCCTTCCTTCATCACTGGAAAGCATTCATCTTCCCATCGAATTTCAAGTTTTTATATTTTCTTACCTCAGTTCACGGTCAATTACCTTTTCAAACGATATCCATTCCACCTCTAAAATCATTTCCTTCGGTGCTCCACAGGGATCGGTCTTGTCACCTATCCTGTGGAACATTTACTTCAACCGTGTTCTCCTCCTTAATAATGACCTTTTCTATCTTCAGGCCTTTGCAGATGATCTTGCAGTGGTGACATTTGGTGATTCCCTCTCACAACTTACACTCCGAACCAATTCCCTCCTGGACTCCCTTCAATCCTCTTTGTCCTCCCTTCAACTTTCTCCTTCACCCGAAAAATCACAATGTATTATCTTCAATACTGGAAGCCTGAATACTGGAAGCCTATTGTTTTTAAACGCAATCGAATGTTCAGAATCCCCCCCTAAATTTTCGAGTGAAATTTTGAAAAAATCATCAAAAAATCAAAACCTTTAATAAAGTTACGCAAATAGACATTTCTTATGTAATATTTCCTTAGAAAACGATTGACATAAACTTGCATGAGCATGAAACGCTAGCATGAGCCGTTCTCGAGATATTGCAGATTTTTCAAATAAATTTATAAAAAAATCCCATAAATTAAGAAAAATATATTAACTGTTGAGAAATACGTTCATTTTTTACATGCAATATCATGCGATAAATTTGGGGATATCATTCTCGTGGATCTAGCTCGTTCAATTCATAAAATATACTTTGAGTAATTTGTATTTAAACGCCAATAGTCATTTATCTGCTATAAGAATAACTTATTTTTCCGTCCATAACGCTTGGCGAAATTTTGGCGCCGAATTTGGCGAAATGTCGCCAACTTGGCGACTTTTTAAATGTTGCCAAATTAACGAAAATCTCGCCAAATGGATAAAATAACGCTAAATCGATGAAAATGGCGACTAATTAACGAAAATTCAATATCTAAGAATAACTTATTTTTCTTTTTTGCTGTAAAAGTAGTAAATTCATTGCATTATATAAGGAAAGTCATGTGTTGCCCACATCAAATTTCTTTTTATTAGTAAAACCACAGGCATTCTGCCCTATAAGTAATTTCAAAAATCAGTTTATTCATTGGGTATTTTCTGTATTACAATGGAATCAAATTTATTATGGTTCATTCAATTTTAATCCCATGATTTCATTTGATTGTCGACTCCCGTCCCCTTCTAAAGTTCTGGCTACACCTATGATATAAAATAATTTTAAGGTGCAAAGGCCTTCTTCTTTGAATGCAATCCAAATTCCCATTGAAATCAATAAATCAAAATAATAAAGCAATTTAATGAAATATTTCATGTCCATTTGAGCATCTTTTTGAAACACCCTGTACATTAAACTGAAAACTTTTGTGTACCTGTATAAAAAATTTCAATTCCAAACTTTAGACGATATGTTACATTAATTTAGATGAGTGTGATTATATACGTATCAAAATGTTACACTAGTATATATTTTGCTCATCCAAATTCACCGACGCAACTCCTGGCTTTAGGATAGGACTTCTGTAAGTCATACCTATCCTGGTGTAAGGTTACACACGAAACAAAACATGATATATTTATGAGTTTTTTGTTTTTGAATTTATCAGAAATATATATATATATATATATATATATATATGTGTGTGTGTGTGTGTGTGTGTGTGTGTGTGCGTGTGTGTGTATACACTCACGGACAATGAAAGTTGCGCACCAAGAAGAAAACATGGTACAACCGCGAAATGATGTAAATAGCTAGAGGGCGGGTTGGTATGCAAATGATCCCAGTCTGATGTGATTGCGCATGACCGTACACCCATGAGTGGCGCTGCAAGCACGAGCCAGCGGCCTTATAAACCGGCGTGTAGTCGACGCCCTATCAATGTGAGAAGCTTCGGCCAACGCAAGCACGAGTACGGAGTGAAAATAATGGTGGGTAGGCGCCAGAAACGTCGATATACGCAACTGACGGACTTAGAGAGAGACCTGATCATCGAGTTGAAAACAGCAGGGTGGTCAGCGTCCCGGATAGTCCGTCATGTGGATCGTTCGGACTATACCTCCCGACGGTGTTGGGAGCACTGTCAGACAGCAAAGTGGGGACCTGATCTACCACACGGCCTGCAGGTTTTGTTTTCCCACCGCTGAGAGTCGTCTACAGACGACCCGGCTGAGGTCCAGAAGAGGCAAGATGGTATGAAGCCAGTCAGTACGACCAAGAAAGGACTCAACGCCAAGAGCAGACAGAGCAGCAAAGGGACCCTTAACCACACTCACCACGCCCAGAAAGCAGTCAATTGAAGCAGAAAAAGCTCAGGAACCTCAAGGGAACCTCCCTTAGTTGAGGAAGCCTGAGCAGCAAACGCCCCAACTCCATGGAGAGTACGGGGGCACACGAGAAGAACGAGAACGAAGGAATTCAGTTGCAGTGACCGACCTAAAGATCCAGAAATAGCCGAGCTTACGACTGCAGCAGAGACTTGTGTGTTTTCTTCCAACTTTCTACCCCTCGGTAGTTGTGCAGAGGCAGCATACAACTTAAAGAGGCGTTGTCGCAACTCCGACTTAAACCTGTGCTGCCAGGTTAACTTAACCTAGAGAAAGCAAGAAACTAAGAAAGAGAGAAAAGGACTAATACTAAGAAGGGCCAGGAAGGAATACGACGCAAGTCAGAGGGCTAAACCGGGGGAGGGCAGAGTTACCAAGGAGGAGGACTAAAGGCTGGAGACTGGGACTTAGACTAGCTTCTAAAACTAAAGGACTACTACAGGAAACAAAGGAAAACTATTGCTAAAACGAAAGACTACTACAGGGACACATAGCGGTAATACAATCTACTAAAGCTAATACTACCACGGGGACTAAGAGCGGAACTACAAACTACTTTAGCTAACAAACTACTACAGGTATTATTAAATTAATTAAGCTAATACTACCACAGGGACTAAGAGCGGAACTACAAGCTACTAAATCTAATAAACTACTACAGGTACTAAAAGAAAAGCTAATGCTAAGACAAAGGGACCACTATAATTACTAAAGAAACACAAACAAAGGGAAAAGGATAGAGTACCCCGGTTAAGGGACACGAACACGGGAACCCAGACAAGGGTATGGCCCGAGGTAGAGATTATTAACACAGGAGGGCGAAGATCAAGCTGAGAGACTGGAAAATCTAGACAGCTACAAACTACCAACTGCAAACTACAGACTACATAGTACTAACACAGACGTGCGCGGGACGACCAACCACGCAGAACACCACTTACCCAGGAGCCAGAACGCCTGCCGAAGGAGCTGAAAGGGAAAGGTTAAAAAAAGGGGGCCACGGAACGGGGCATTCTGTTGCCAAGGCCAACCCGGGCGACCCCAAAAACCTACCAAAACACCCCCCACAGCAAAGCTGACCCAATCCGGGGTGGCAGCCCTCTTCATCCTGAAAAAGAAGGGAAGAAAAGCCTTTATACCTGGGGAAAAGGAAAAGCTCCTAGAGGGGCACTGAAAGGAAAAAGACGATTAGAGCTGAAATGTAAGGATGTTAATGTTAACGACACTCTGTAGAGCATTGTTCCAACCCAGACATCACCACTAGGGTGAGGGACACCAAAGGCACAGGAGGCCGGGACAATACCCCAGCAACGCGAAGAAAAACATACCACCCCAAAACCACCAAACAGAACCAAGGAGAACCGTCCACTACTAAAGTGGGAAAAACCAGGACCACATCGGCCGCAGGGACAATACCCCTACTGGCCAAAGGCCGGAAAGACCCCACAAGAGCCCCAAGGAGAACTCTGGCCACAACTTCGGTGGCCGAACACAAAAAGAACAAGTGGGACAATCTCCCAGAAACCTGCGAACGAAAGAACAAAAACCTGCAAAAGAACTAAGAGCCAAAGGAGAAACCACGCTGGCAGGATAAGAGGAAGAGAAAGGGTTGCCAGCTAGGGAAGGGGAAAGAGGAGGAAGAGAAGAGAGAGAAAAGAAGATCCTATAAGCGCAGGGAACACTGGGGAGAAAAATCCTCCAGTGTCGGAGTGCCAGCCAAGAGTAGTGGTCCTCTCTGAATCCTGGTGGGAACTTCCTTCCACCGATTCCCATCCACATCCTCCCTTTGGAGAGAGACCATCTTGAGCTTTTATTTTAATTTTTATTCTTTTCCCTCACTACTCCTGGTGACACGAGACCAGTGAAGCGAAGTACACGAGTCCGGAGGAGAGACTGGCGGTGCCAGAGCCCAAGCCAAATTAGAGTAGGTTGGTTGGTTGATTATGGTTTAATGGCACAAAATCCAAAGAGGATATGCTGTGCCAGACATATGGTACCAAGATACATAAATTAGTATGGATTAAAACATGTGTATAATCAAACGAGTTAATATAACATCAAGTTTCCTACACTGAAAACTAGTCCGCTTTTGTATTAAAGGCTTTATTTCATACAATTTAGAGTTTGCTGATTAAGTAGGAGAGTAGGACACAAATTAGAGTAGGAGACGATGACGCAGCAGCATGGATCAGATATCCGTTATGTCGTCTACATTGTTCATTAGCCAAAGAATTATCTTTCTAACCTTGTTCTGTAATGATGGTTGCTTAATGATGTTGTACCTCCAAGTCTGCCAAATGTATGGGGCTAGTGTCATAAGGTGAAGTTCCTCTGTTATCGGACATTCTAAAAGGTAGTGTTGTAGTTCGCCCTTTTTGCCACAGGCACATACTGAAGATTGCTTAATGTTGAACCTCTTTAGGTATAACTGTAAAAACTCCATGATTGGTGAAAAGTTGCATGAGTAGCCTGCAACTCCAATGCCTAGAGGGTGACACAAATCTGAAGAAAGTGTATGTTTTCCTCCCATCCTGCGCATGGTCCCATACGTTTTGCCAGGCTTCGATCAATAGTATCTTAAGTCTCCTTTTAAGATAAGAATTTGGCCATGGAGGGTGCTCAATGTTGGAGCTAAGGTCTTTTGTTGCTTCTTTAGCTTCTTTGTCCGCTAATTCGTTTCCTTGTATACCGATGTGAGCCCATACCCAATTTATTGTATACCTATGCCTTAGGGATTTGATTGTTTCCAGAATTTCGTGGACCAGTGGGTTTGTGTTGAAGGGCTTATTCAGAGTCGCTATTGCCGATTGGTTATCTGAATGGATTGTAAATGCTGTGTCTAGATTTCTAGCCCACTTCAGTGCTTGGAGGATAGCAATCAATTCCGCCTGGAACACACTGTTGTGATTTCCCAGCCTGCTGCGCCAGAAGAAGGTTCTATTAGAACCCTCAAAAACCACAAACGCGACCCCCACTCCAGAGTCCATTTTTGAGCCGTCAGTGTAGATATTTAAAAACGTGGGTCTACCCTCCTGTTTAATTATTGTCGTTGTGGCGGGGTGAACTTGCCACGGGCTGAGCTTAGTTTCAAAATCTGACGGGATGAAAGTTTTATCAAAGACTGTTGTTTGCTTTCTGAGCCGGGTAATGCGGCCATACGCTGTTTCGTATTGGGCTTTAATGCCTATCGGAATTAATCCTGTAAATACCAGTAACGCGGAAGACGGAGCGGTCCTATAAGCTCTCGCGCTTGCGAGGGCAAAGTGTCTTTGGCATTTCGCTAATATTGCGACGCAAGATTTGTTTAAGCCAGTTGCCCAAACCGATGCTGCATATAGCAGAACGTTTTTTACAACGCATTCATACCAAGTTTTGATGAATTTAGGATTTGCACCCCAAATTTTGGTCGAAATTCTATTCAGGATGTTGAAAGTACTGTAGACTTTAGAGATCTGGCCTTCGTAATGCGGAACCCAGGAGAGCTTATAATTAATAGGGACACCAAGATATTTAATACTGTCTGACGGATCAATGGAGTTCGAACCCACCTTAAATCTTCTGACACTGCCTCTATCCCTACTCATCGCTTTGAGCGAATGCATTTGCATTGCTTTTGTCTTACTCCAGTTTATGACCAGAGACTCATCGCTGGCCCATCTGTTGAACCTATTCGCCGATACATACTCCGGTACATTGCTACGCAGGCTTGTTAAGGACTTACCACTTATTAGAAGGACGAAATAGTCTGCAAAGGTTTGAATCCTTGTGTGGGCTGGCCAAGAAATCTTCAGTGCCGAGTCTGCCACCACGTTCCACAGAAGTGGACCGAGGCATGAGCCTTGAGGGCACCCTCCGAAGGTTTGCTTCGTCACTGGCATTCCATTTTCTTCCAAAATGACGTATCTATCTGACAGAAAGCTTTTGATCAGGTTGGTGAGGTAGCCCAGACAAGGAGACGATTCTAGGTGATTAACTATCGATGGCCAGGACAGGCTGTCAAATGCTCCACAGATGTCAAAAGAAACCATCATGGTGTGGACCCCTTTGGTCTTGTCATCTTCTATTTCTTTGAGAAGGTTTTCCAGGGCGTGCTCTGTAAAGATCCCCGGCATGAAGCCGAATTGTTTGGGATGCCAGTAGTTGTTTACGTGGAAGCTGTGGTATATTCTTCCGTGGATTATTCTCTCGAGTATTTTTCCCAGAGCCGGAAGAAGACTTATTGGACGGTAGGATTTAGGATCGCTGGTTGGTTACCTGGTTTATGGAATAAGACCAAGATTGCTCTCTTAAGAGGAGCCCCGGGAAATGTTGAATAGCGGTACACTTGTTGAAGTAGCAATGTAGCAGAGCCGATGCCGACTCGTTGATTCTCTTTAGAAGAGTATAGTCGACTAAATCAAAACCTGGCGCTTTGTTCACTTTAATATTCCCTAGGATTCTAGATATTTTCCCCTGAGAGACTCCTGGGAGAGCAGCTCTATCTATGTTGTGGTTCAGGTCTGTGTTGGAACGGTGGTCCGTGTTATACAGTGTGTCTATGAAGTTACCGAGAATGTTGGGAAGTTCCACTTCCGAGTCGAGTTGCAGAGTGTTTAAAATAGAACTAGGTGGGGATTTCTTGTTCGTCAGAATCTTAAATTGAGAGCCAAATGCGTTAGTCGTGTCCGAGCAGAATTTCTTCCAGGATTTGCTCCTAGCCTTTAGTATTCCCCTCTTATATTTCGCTCGTTCCTTATTGTGTTACAGCTTGTATTTTTCCCTTGTCTCTGCATTCTCCCTTGTCTCTGGATTCTGCTCCTTCTGAAACCTACGTCGGAGGGCTCTTATCCTGCTCCTATTGACTTTAAGTTCAAGCGACCACCAGTTTAGGTCTTGCTGTGTGTTCCGTTTACGAAACCTATAATTTTTTGTGGCAGTGTCAATCAGTTCTCCCAGGAGATCCTCCGCTGTCTGGTCTAGTTGCTGAACGTTAATAATACCATTTAATTTATCCACCCATCGGATCGAAATTTCTTTTACTGTTGTCCTAAAGCGTTTATGGTTGCCGTGTTCTGTTTCCAGCCATTGCCTGGAATTATCTGCTTTGAAGTCCTCGTCATCTCTCACTTGGAATGTCATATAGTTGTGATCGCAAAGCGTGGTTTCGTCAAGTATTGACCAATTCATGATGTTGTTTGTGATGTTTCCTGTAGTTGCTGCAATGTCCGGTCATCCCTTACAGGAAGAAGTCTGGAACGAGGGCCTACTGCCCGAAACGTTCACAACATTCAGGTTGTGCGATAACAGAAAGTCTGTGAAATCTGTGCCCCTCCTATCGATCTCTGTATAGCCCCAGAGAGTTGAGTGAGCATTAAAGTCCCCACAGACCAGTTTTGAGTCACTTAGTGCTCCAAGTAATTGTGACAGGTCTAGAAGGATTTTCTCAAAATCTGCCGATGGTGGAGCGTATGTATTTGTAATCGATAGCTTGGCAGTCCCGTTTTGGAGAATGAGATTCCTGAGCGCTCTGTATGTTAATTGGTGTTGTTCCTGTGTTAGTCGCGATTGTGTTGAGAGCACTGGTCACGGGACGCCCCCCACATGGAGGACCGGCTATGGACGGACTAGACATACCACGAGTAGAGAGGATCGAAGGATCGTGCGGCAGGCACGTATAGAGTCCACGGCGACCCGATCCGCGATACAGGCACAAGTAGCGGCTCCTGTGTGCCTACGAACCATATCTAGATGCCTGAAGGAAGCTAATCTGCGATCCCAGCGTCCCTTACGTTTGCTGCCGTTAACACGGGAGCATCGGCGGCTCCGATTGCAGCGGTGCTAGGCTACAGCAACGTGGAACGCTACAGATTAGCGGTGTGTGATGCTTAGCGATGAGTGCCGCTTCGTTTTGGGGACCGATGGTCAGCGTGTCGGGGTGTGGAGGTACCCTGCACAACGCCACAATCCCAACCTCGTTATCGAGCGCCACACCAGCCCCACTGCAGGCATATGGCCTGGGGATCCATAGCCTACGACAGATCGATCCGCTCTAGTAGTGGTACCTGGAACATTGACTGGTCAGCGATACGCGGATGAGATTTTACGACCCTATGTGCTCCCATTCGTTTCTGGGATTCCAGGTGCGCAATTTCAGCAGGATAATGTCCGGCTGCACATGGCTCGGGTCGCCCAGGCCTGCCTGAGTCATGTCCAGACACTTCTATGGCCTTCCCGCGCCCCAGATCTGTCCCCTATCGAGCATGTGTGGGTCCAGTTGAAACGCCAGCTGCCTCGTTGCCGCAATCTTCGGGATTTGGAACGTAACGTCCAACTGATGTGGACTCGTCTGCCGCAGAACAACACCAGGCTTCTGTTCGACACCATGCCGGATCGTATTGCTGCTTGTATCACAGGAAGAGGCGAAGTGACGCTCTATTGAGAATGACCGGACTGTGTGCCACAGCTCCCTCTGTACGTGTTCTTGTGCGCTGTTTTTGTGATCATATATATCATTCATCTGTATCCTTCCATCAGTAAAATTTCAGATCCACCCCATGCTTCCTTCTTGGTGCGCAACTTTCATTGTCCGTGAGTATATATATATATATATATGTGTGTATAATAGTTTAAAAATCCAATGATAGAAAAGTGAGAAGCTGCAACTCGAAAAACCTAACTGTATAACAAACCAAACTGTATATATATATTTCAAATTTGTGCTTTTTCTATTTCTGAATTTGTATCATGATTTAATAGCACCATGGTGCCACCTAGCAGAGCTTACTAATCACTGGTTACTAGCCCAAATCATGGAATTGCAAGATTTATAAGTGTTTACATTCCACACACACACACATTTTTCTGACCGGCCACACAATATGCTGCCAGAAGCCTTCGGGTTGGTCGTGTGGTCTGGGCTTTCAACACATGTTTCTGCATTTTTGACAGTACCATTCATACAAATCAACCAGGTTAGGTTAAGTATTTGAAATAGTACCTTTAGTATGAATTAAAAAAAATCCACACATATATACTGATCGTACAACATTTAAAAAGAGGGAACATTTTTAATCCAGTAACTTCTTAAATTAGAAATATATGAATTAATTTTATATACGTTTTGCCTTAAAAGGGAAAAAATTCTCACTAAATTATAACTAGATCTTTTCCCACAATGTATACATATATATTGTACGAGTATAAACTGAACGTGAATGAGAGATATTCATATTATTCCCATGAAACGAATTTGATATAACACAAACGTAAGCAAATTTCTGATTTAGGGAAGTGAGAACGTAAACATTTAGAAGTTGGGGTGGTTTTTTCGAGCTAGAAATAACGAACCAATCAGAGATCTCATATTTTCTAGAAATCACTTTTTTCAACTGTTAAGTAACCGTAACTGTTTTAACGATTAAATGGCAGATCGTTAAATCTAGTTAATCAGTCATTAGCAGGATTTCAACGACATTGGTGAGATCGGCCCTGAGTGTTTCAGATTCAGAACATAAATTTAAGGCACTGTGAACTTAAGCATGAAAAGCTGAAGATGTTTGCTGAATAGGTTGATTAGAGTAAACTGAGTGCAAGGATCAATAGAATTAATTAAACTAAGCAAATCAAAAATATTATAATTATTATCAACACAAAAGCATCGTTCACGTTGAGTGTTGAAAACCCAGACCACACGACCAACCCGAAGACTTATGGTAGCAAGATGTGTGGCCGGGAACTTTATTTTTAGATTCAATAGATTACAGAACATATATTAAAATGAATCACATCACAGGAACACAGAAAACTACACAGATACTTATAACACATAGAACAACACAATTAAAACACAGAGTACACAAAAATACAGGAGTAATAAATTTAGGTATAACCAGAATGGGAAAAGGATGAAAGTTTTCCCTGGAATTACATAAGATGATGAAAAATATTTTGATGGCAGTTTTTCCAAAAATTTACATATGATGATGAAGTATGATATGATGATGATAATTATACCAAATGAAAGGTGAATGTGGATGAAAATGGTTGGCAATGATTGAACAGAAGGTGTACTAACATTTTGAAGAGATTTACAATGATTATTCTGGATGAAAATTGGAATTTACCGAAGAGATTTACAATGATTTTTCAGAATGAGTAAATTGGAATTTACAGAAGTATACAATTGTTTACAGGTATTTTCAGCAACATCCCAAAAGAACCAAGGAAAAGAGGAGCAGTGCAAAGTCAGGGGCCAGGAGACCCCCAGGTTGAACAGGGAATATTATTCGAAATTTCGCGGGCGGAGAGGATGCAATTTTTAATTTTTTGAATAGAAGAATTGTTCTTAAGAACCCTGGAAAACCAGGCCGCAGAGTTAGCACTAGTGGGCCGAGAGAGATGATTAGGGAGGGTAAGGGGGCAAGAAAAAACAAAGTGATCTGCATCGCCGTAGGCGTTACACGAACAGTTAGAGGTAGTTTTTTGTTTGAAAAAGTATAGGTAGTCCAGAAAAGGGCCATGGCCTGTTAAAAAGTAAGTAAGAAATTGATTTGAAATTAAAAAATTTGGGTCAACAGAGGGAAGAAAATTTGAAATTCGAGCGGGGTCGTGGGTACGGGGAGAGATATAATCATTTAACTAAGATTGCCATTGGCTAAGAAGAAGGTTTTTACAATGTTTTTTTAGCAGAGAGTAAGGGTAGGGGATGGGAAGGGGGGAGCCAGAAATGGTAGCAAGTTTGGCAAAGTGATCTGCGGCCTCGTTGCCAGGGTTATCCGCGTGAGCTTTTACCCAGGAGAGATTAATGAGATTTTTGAATGGACTAGCTTTAATTTTGATTTTATTTAAGAAATTTGATTTATTTTTTATAGATCTAAATGCCAAAATTGAGAAGAGACTATCCGAAAATATATTTACCTTAGAGTTGTTTTCAATTGCCCAGGAGATTGCATAGTCTATGGCTGCAATTTCAGCCTGGAAAACAGTGTTTTCACCACCTAGTTTAAAGGAAAAGACCCGATCCAGGACATCATGTTTAAAGATGCAGACGGCGAATCCAGTGTTGCCGTCGAGGGAGGAACCATCAGTATAAATGTTTACGTTGGAGAAGGAAAGAGGGTCCGAGGGTTCGAAAAGGACAATCCTGTTAGCAGGAGGAGAGGAAGAAAAGGGTGAATTAAAGTCAAAAAGGGAAGGGGCGGGAAAATCAAGGGAAAAAAAAGGGTTTTGACGAAGTTTCCAAAAGGTAAATTTTGAATGCAAGGATTTTATTACTAAGTGAATGGGCGGGATCCCTGTAAGGGAAAAAAGAGAGATGTTTGAAGAGGTCCTAAAACCTGAAGAGATCTTAAGAAGAAAAATTCTTTGTATTGAAAGAAGAGTTTTAATTTGAGCCCCTGTTAGATTGTTGCCCCAGACACCCGCCCCAAAGGATGAAAGGAACTTTTTCGATGACCGCCAAGTACCAAACTTTCAAAAATGATTTATTAACACCCCAGTTACAACCGGCCAGTTTACCAAAGGTTGAGGCAATCTTGAAACATCTCTCCTTAAGATGGAAGACGTGGGCACTCCATTTAAAGTTGTCATCTAAAACTATTCCAAGAAATTTGAGGTGCCTGGAGATTGTTATCTTAATATTGTTGATTTTAAAAGTGGGATTTTTCTTAATTTTTGAACGGGACTTATTGAAAATGATGGCTTGACATTTGGAGGGGGTGATTTCTAATTTTAATTTAGTAAGAGATTCCGAAACTAGATTTAACAGCACGTTATTATTTATAGCCAAGGAGCGAAGAGTAGGAGCATAGGTTACCACCGCAAGATCATCTGCGAAGGCTTGGAGGTGGTTTTGATCATTATTTAATAAGAGAATGTTATTGAAATAAATATTCCAGAGAGTTGGTGAGATAACCGAGCCTTGTGGGGCTCCGCTGGAAATATGTTTGGTGTGTACTGTGGGGCCATCAATAAAAGATATGATTCTGTTTTGTAAGTAGGAAAAGATAAAATTTTGAAATGTGGGGGGTAGATTAATTTTATTAAAAGTATTTGGGAGGATTTCCCAGTTTAGGTTGTCGAAGGCTCCGCAGATGTCCACGGTGGTTAGGGAGACATAATGTCCTGGTCTGAGTTTATTGATTGAGTCGATCAACCTGTGAGTCGCGTCCTCGCAGCTGCACAACTCACGGAAACCAAATTGGAGGGGGTGGAGAATCTCGCCAGAGGTGAGCCAATAGTTTAGTTTATTTATGAAGAGTTTTTCAAGAATTTTTCCCAGGGTTGGGAGCAAACAGATTGGTCTGTAAGACGAACAGAGGGGAGGGGCTTTGCCGGGTTTATTAAAGAACAAAACGTTAGCTGTTTTCAGGCAGGAGGGAAAGTGGCAGAATTTAAAGCATAGATTAAGAGCTTTGGTTAAGAGGGAGGGAAAGGCTTTATACAATTTTTTCCATATGGTGAAGTCAATTTTATCTGGGCCAGGGGCCCTTCCACTCTTCAGGTTATTAAAGACAACGTAAAATTCTTCCGGGGAGATCTCACCCAAACCGAGAGTTGGCAGGGAGAGGGAGGGAAAACCCGAAAAATTTGCATCTTCCTTGAAGTAGTGGTCCAATAACCGATCAATTTTATCATGATAATTTAGATTAATGTTGTCTGAGAATTGTAGTTCAATACTATTGATTTTTCGGTGTTTTTGGAATGCATATTTGAAATGAGTGCCGAAAGAGGAGTTACATTTGGAGCAGAAAGTTTTCCAGGAATTAAGTTTTGTTTTATTAATCAATTTTTTATATCTTGCCCTGTTTAATTTATATTTAGTTTGGGCTGCTGAAATGTCCTCCAAGGGGGCAGAGTTTTTCTCTAAAGATTTAACACGTTTATAGAGGGCCGAGACAAAATTGCGGAGTTTAGTTAAATCCTTGTTCCACCAGGTGAAACCTTTGGCTTGTTTGGATTTCTTTTTTCTTATATTGGAAAGGGCACAGGATTTAACTAGAGAAGTGAAGTTATTAAAGAAGTCGTCAAGAGAAGCTGGATTGTTTATATTTTCAAGAAGGGAGACCAAATAAGGGATATGTGTTTTGAATTTAAAAATGAATTTATTGAGGTTATAGTTGGTTTTAAGGTGGAATTCACAAGGGGGAGAAAAACTGAGATTGAGGGAGATTTGAATCATTCGGTGGTCACTAAAGGAATCGGAGGAGAGGACCTCCCAGCAGCGGATAACATCGAAGAAAGCAAAGTTTGTCAGGGAAAGGTCAGGATAACCTACGCCGGAGTGGGAAATAAAAGTAGGACCAATGCTTGGGTCGTTGCAAATCACCAGGTTGTTCTCTAAGCAGAAATCGATAAGATCCAGGCCCCTGCGATCAGTGAAACCATAGCCCCACATTCGTGCTCGGGCATTAAAATCTCCAAGGAGAAGGTAATCTGAGTTGAGGAAGTCAAGGGGTGAAAGTTCGAGGAGGAGAGTGGGAAAGTGATCGTGGGGAGGAAAGTATATACTAGAGAGAGTAAGAGTTTTTGAGGTTGTAAGATGGATTTCGATGAAGATGGATGAAGAGGTTACAAATTTTTGATATGCTAGAATTTCGGGGTTAAATATCAAGATTGCTGCCTTTTTTGATAGTGAGGAAAACTGCCTTATGCCTGGAGGAGGAGTTAGAACATTACCCTTGCAGATGTACGGTTCCTGAATACAGGCAAAGTCAATAGAGTTCTCCAAGGAGAATTGAATTAAATTGTTATGGGCGGCAAGGGAATGATTAGTATTTAGTTGAAGGCATTTAAGTACCATAGAACAGGGGGAAACGAGCACGAATGGGGAACCAAGGGGGGGAAAAGCACATTAAATTAAACAAGTTAAGTATATATAAACAAGTAATTAAAATAAGCAAATTATACATATAATAGACACTTAAATAACAAGAAAAAGAAATGTACAAAAGAGAGACTCAAGCCTCCCTCTGTAGATCTTTAATGCGCCCTACCTCTGCTTGGTAGGCGCTACAGGCCCCTCGGTCATGAGCATGGTGATCAATATTATACTTAAGAGACGGGTTATCATGGTTAGCAGTGTTGCAATTCACACACACAGGACGCCTAGCCTTACAGGTCCTGTGGGTGTGATCGCTCTTTGTACAGAAACTACAGTTTCCAAGAGGATGTGGGCAGAAATTGGCCATGTGGCCAAATCCTTGGCATTTATAGCACATTTTAAATGGTATAAATCTTTTGACCGCAAAACTGTTAAAGTTATAAAAGAGTTTTTTTAAGTCCGTGATCTTGTTGGCCACAAAAACGCTGACCTGAAAAACCCAGTTGTTAAGCCCGCCACACACCGGGAGTATTGTTACCAGACAGCGGAATTTATCAAAGGACGAGCTTTAAGT
Organism: Amaurobius ferox; assembly: GCA_951213105.1. Classification (NCBI taxonomy): domain Eukaryota; kingdom Metazoa; phylum Arthropoda; class Arachnida; order Araneae; family Amaurobiidae; genus Amaurobius; species Amaurobius ferox. The sequence continues at coordinate 110,251,487 of OX578136.1, forward strand.
TTCCCTGTATGTGGTGGTGAACGCAGGGAAACATTTTCCGTCGTTTTGCTTGATATTTGGATGGTCTGCGGGGGGCCTTGCGGTTGAAGGGTTGTATGTTTAATGACCGTTTGGCACAGACTTATTTTTCTTTGGCGTATTTTCTTCTTTCAGAATCCTTTGGCGTCTTTTTTCGTCGGGGTTAAAAAAATACTCATTTAGCTAAAATATTTTTGCTTCGGTAAACAGCAGCGAAAATATGTACAGTTCTTAAGTAATTCTAGTAGAGTGAAACTTTGCACAGGTATAGTGGACATAACCGAATTGAACTCCCCCCCCCCCTTTTTCCGAATGAAATTTTGAAAAAATATTACTTATAATTTTATGAGCTATTGATTAAGATGAAAAATAAATTGAAAAGGAATGCATATCATTTCAATTCGACCTGATTTATTTTCTATACAGTTATTTTGGGCATTATCTTTTACTCAACTTTTTCGAAAAATCATACATTAACCATCGAATTTTGAAAATACACTTTTTCAAGGCGCTCCTTAAAAACTGCATTTTTACACGGAAAAGGAAGGGAGGGGTTAATAGGTGTTTCACTCTCTCTCATTATGGAAAAATTACATTATTTTCCAAAGGAGTACATATTAACAAACCCTTTTTACCAGATGATAGGTGTGTGTGTGTCAGTGAGTCTGTGGAGACGATATCTCACAAACGAATGGTGCGATTTCAACGAAATTTGATACAAAAACTACAATCAGTGTTTACTATAAGTCTCTTGATTTTAAAAACGTAATCAAATGTTAGGAGGACTCCCCCCCCCCCAATTTTCGAATGAAAAAAATTATCAAAAAATCGGAACCTTCAATAGTATTTATTACATGAATAATCATTTCTTATGTCATTTTTAATTAGAAAACGATTGACACAAACTTTAAAACGCTAGCACAAACCTGTTTTGAATTACTGTGCTTTTTCTTAAATAAATGTATTAAAAAATCACATTGAAAAAAAAGTATTAAATATTACGAAATACGTTCACTTTTCATATGTAATATCATGCAATAAATTTGTGAACATCATATATATATATATATATATATATATATATATATATATATATATATATATATATATTATACAAATGTTATGCAATTTAGTATACTACTAAATAAAGAATAGTATATTTTGTTATACTGTGTACTACTATTTGTTATACTACTAAATAAAGAATAGCGCTAAGCTGCCGACTTCAATCAAATCGAATACAAACATAGCTAACGCAACGCAGCCACGAGTCTCTCATGCGGAGATATCGCTTGCCGTCAGTGGCGAATCCAGAAAACCATTCTGGGGGAGGGGCACAATATAGTCCAGTGGCATACGCAAAGATGAATTTGTGGGGTGCCCGGCAATGCCAAATCCACGAATTCCGGTAATTTATACAGTTTGTAATACAGTCGAAATGACGCCGAAAATAATTCGATATTTCAGTAATTTCGTTTAAAAAAATTTCTGTAATGCTGTAAAGCCTAGAGAGGGCCTAATATCTTTTTTTCGTTGAAACCGTAATTACGTTGTTTCCGATTTCGTTATACACGGGTTTGACTGGCTATGTGATGTGTATAAGAAAATAAAGAAAATAGAGTAAAAATTATTCAGATTTACTGTATAAACAAATTCACTTTACATGTACTTTAAATTTAACTTCATTTTAAATTTGCGCGAAAAAACTTCCTGAAACCTCTTCTGTAAACGATACATTTCTGTTGATGTTCATTAATGCTAAACCATTAAGCCGGCTCTCCGAAATGGTATTGCGTAGGTAAGTTTTAATTCGGAGTAGTGTTGAGAAAGAGTTTTCTGTTATGCTTGTTGTCATAGGATGGATTGCAAGAATTTGCAAAATAACTTTAATGTTCGGTAAATTTGTGGCACTTTTATATGCTTTTATGAGACATCTCTCGCAGATTTGCTTCCAGATAATAGTTCTCCATCTAATGCTGGAAAACATGACAAATCCTCCTTGTAAACGTCTGCGCTCTTTATAATATCTTTGATGGAAGATTCCGAAAAATATTGCGGAATTAACTGCTGCAAATTAGTAATGACCTCAAAACTGGCCTTTGGAAACCTATCTGTAATTTCGCTTATAAGATTATCCAAAAATGACAACCACACTGTCACGCGAAAATGTTCCTCAATTACTTCAGTAGGAGCATTTGAAGCCGAAGAGAGGATATATAATTTTGAAAGCCGAAGAGAGGATATATAATTTTGAAAAATATAAAAATATAATTTTAAAAAATATAATTTTGAAAAATATAAATATATAATTTTAAAAAATATAATTTTGAAAATAATTATAAAAAATATCATTTTGAAAAATATCGCCCTTTCCTAGTCTTTACTTAGCTCGTCTGAGGGGGGGGGGGGGCACATGCCCCCCTCTGGATCCGCCCTTGCTTGCCGTAATACTGTATTGTTTTTTACAATTAAAGGTGTGACAGCAGACAACAGTTTTTTATATGTGTCCACATCCATTCTGACAAAATTTAAAAAATCAGTGGAGAAATTCTCCAATTCCCTCATCAAGTTGATATGAGAAAAGTTTTCTCTTTTTAATAACAAACCCTTCACCCATTTTGTCCTTTTACGAGGCGGATCGTCTTCCAGTGCAACATCAATGGCAAGGGCAATATCACCATCAAGCGACATTTTGCAAATAAATGAGTCACATATGAGTGCGATCGAAACTCACCACAAAAAGCAACAACCAAAGTTATTATTTATCACTCTTTAGCGATAACCCGCCAAATCAGCACACTTCCACTCTGTCACTTTCTCGGACCTTTCAAGATTGATGACTTCGGGAGTCTACGGAGGGCGACAGACCCCCTGTAGTTCCCGTATCGTCTGGAAATAAAACTCGTCTCTTTATTCTGCAATGTATTGGGGGCTTTAGAGTTATTTCTGGATTTGAAGCTTTTAACAATTTTTATGTCATCAGGAGTAAGTTCTCTGTAGTTGAGACATATTAGAGATTTAACATTGATTTCACGACGTTCACGTGTAAATCAAACAATTTTTTCCTCAAAAAAAAATGTACATATAGATATCACATATAGAAACGTGACAGCAAAATGACTTAAGTTAATCCTTCAGGTTGTTTATAAAAATACCATTAGAAACAAAGGACGATTGTACAATAATACATTATTGGTCAAAGTCATAATTTATTTTACTTCAATATCTGAGTAAGGAATTTCACGTAACCTCTTTTCCAATCAATTAATTGCTCTTTTCAGTAGAGACATTGTGAAAAAGATATTTTACGCCAAATGAGAGCAATGTGCTGTTAACAGGAGAGCAACATTTTAACTTGTTATTCTTAACAGTGTGAGTATTACTACTTACTGTTAGTTAAAGGGGGAGAGTATGCGTGAAAACCATGCAACAGAAAATGGGGAAGTGCCAATATTAGAAACAATAGGGCGAAAAGCCAAATTGGGTTTGAGGATTTTAGGAATGGCATAGAATCGAACACGATTTGCTCATAAGGAATCACAACCCTTTTAGTTTTATCACAAAATGACCGAATATGTAACAGTATTTTTAATTTAGTAAGATCTGTGTTGGTGGGATAACACTATGTAATGAGGCCCATTAAGATCATTAACCTTTTCTGCACAGGTATTTTTTCTAACAATTTTTAGTCCAACCCTTAGCGTTTATGCTCGCCATGAATTATATATTTATTACTTTTGGGCATATTTAAAAGGATTTAGCAGATAATTTTGACATATTTGGATATTTCGGAACGTATTCTTTTCTACATTTTTTTCTCTTAAGAAAATTGAAAAATTTGAGTTGAAAGTCTGTAGTTGCAAATAAATTATATGTTTAACTGGTGCAAAATGTACTTGTTTTATGTATAATACACAAAAGAGAACGAGTGAATTAATATCATCTTATAATATAAGTAAAGAACATGACTTTGCACACAATTAAATATAAATTAAACCATAACGTAAAATGATGCGTAAATAAGGTTAAATAAGCAAACGTACGTTTCGGGAATCTTTGGATTTTTTCCTTCAGTGCAAACAAGCCTGGACCCGAAAGCCCAAATTAAAGATTATAGACCATACCAACTAAACAAAAAATGGCTAAACGATAAAACTCTATAAGGTATTGTCACTTAGTGTGGTGAAAAAGAAGTAAAACGATAAAAAAAAATTAAAAATGAAAAAAAAAAAGAAGACATGAGATAAGCAAACAAGACAAAAATAAATAAAATGCAGAGTATGTGAACTCAACGTGTTGATCAGACAGATGAGCAAATAATTAGACATGGTCATGCTATACCTTGAAGAAATATGGTGTCATTGGCAAATAATTAACCATATTAAGGGAATTTTTATTGATACAAAAAGCTTTAAAGAAATCCAAATCGAAAATTGAAGATAATTTTGAATGAAGGCAGAGGAAAAATCTAACAGATAACTTGCTATCCAATAGTGATTGACAACTTAAGATTCATTAATTTCTTAGTTTTTGACACTTTTTGATGTTTTTCAAGCAATAGTTTAAGGCACATTAATCTGACCAATATACGATAGTCGGGTCGAAATAACACAGTAGTCTCTCACTCGATAGACCCGAGTTATATTCCGCCACCCAAAAACTATCTCCATGTTTACGCGGAGTGTGGGCACGTTAAATCTGCAAGTCCGAAAATCCATCCGAGTGGTGATTAGTTAAGATCAGTATGTGGTCCCTGTGGTTGCTACCCCCACCCGATTGGATTCTGATATAAATTGGATGGTACTGTCCCAGTCATCCAAACAGTTACTTTACACCATCGAGTAGGTCGGATGGTTTGAGTATGAAAAATATACCCGATAGTCGGCTTGACAAAAAATTAATAAATGCTCCAACTGAACCCCAAACTGTAAAATTTGACAGCTACGCTCACTATGACCGATTATAAATTTTCTCTACTTACTCTTTGTACATCGTTCTTTGCTTCGACTCAGATCGTCTGACCTACCCGAAAGTGTAAGTTATCTGTTTGGACGACTTTGGTCCAGAGAATAGGACTGCTACCTTTCAAAAGTAAAAGCAGAAACACCGATACTTTAATATGTTCCTGTTGGAAACTCGAAAATAGCTTGTGGAGGGAAAAAAACATGTTTTATGTGCATAGATATTCTTTCTTTTTTTTCGATCCAGCCCGTCCAACCTACCCGAAGGTGTAAGGTACCTGTTTGGACAGCCGGGACAGTGTCACCCAATTTAGACCGGAACTCAGTGAGGAAGGCATCCACATGGACCATATGCTCCTTCCCTTACATCAACCTTTCGAAAGGACTTACGGACCCACATGTTTAACATGATCGTACTCCGCTTGAACACGGAGACAGTTTGGGCAGTGGCGGGAATCGAACTTGGGTCGCCCGAGTGCAATCCCAGAGGGATAATCACTGGGCTGTCGCACCACTCGTACATCGTTTCTTCTTTCTTCGACCCAAACCGTCCGACCTACTCGAAGGTGTAAGGTATATGCATCGTTTGACAGACTTGAACAGGTTACCTCCGCGGTACTACTAATTGTACACCACAGCAGTACTAATCCTTATCCTTATAGTTTGAAATCGCACACCAAAATTATCACGTGGCTAGAAGCGGAGAGTGAGTGGATGTAGGACATGCCGGAAACTTGCAAATAAGAGAGGCAGATTCGAGAGCAGGACTCAATGGAAATACGTTTATAATAAAATGCTGCTTAATATTTGTAAATTTTATTTTTGGAAACTATTGTAAATTTTATTTTTGGAAGATGTTGTTTAATTATTGTAATTTTTATTTTTGGAAACTTGTAAATTTTACAGAGAAATCGGCAGACGTCTCAAAAATGTTTCTAATGTTCTTATAAATTTAACCGACTCGGATTCTGGGAGTATGGATTTGGTAATACATTTTTTACTTATCCAAGTATATGTTAGTAACTAGGATCACGCTTCCATTTCAGATAACAGCTTTTTTGATCGGTTTCACGCTTATTGTGTACTCATTAACACAGAATAGCTGATATCTGCAATAATAGCAAGAAAACGAGCTATAGACCAAGCTATTGCGTATCTCTATGAAGTGACACAGTCTTAGCTTTGTGAGTACATACTATAGACGTGTTTCTTTTAAGTATGATCTGATTTATTGCAGCGTCGTGCAGCCTGACCTCAATTTAAAAAAAAAATTGAGATTTAGTTAAAGTTAGTCTTTATTTAAATATAAAAATCTTAAAAATAATGCTGAATCTTTTTTTTTCATTATTTAAATCATTATTCAATATGCTTAACTCTTTGACATTTATAATTTAATATAATACAATTTATTATATTAATTTCTGATCAAAAATATCAACCAGCTTCAAATGCATGAAACAGCTTCCTTCGTCAGAATAAATAAACGGAACAATAATACTATCAAAATACTTGAGCGTATCTGTCTACAGCAAAGATTGAGTAAAGCCTCGATTAGTATCAACCGGTTTCACAACAACTTCTTTTTTTAGAATAGGGAGACAGAGCAACCACACTAATAAAACGCAATAACCTTTTTGTCTTCAAGTGTAAATTCTTACTCATTTTTTTCTATTTAGAGAATTGTAGAAGTGTAATTTGAAAACATATATGGTACTTGAAACATGTTTTAACTCTTTATAAAAGATTAAATATATTTCATCATAAACCTACTCTAAGGGGAAATATGAAAGCAGTAAAAGAAAAAAGATACATGTAAATCGGTAGAAATGTTTCCGAGTTATAGGCGACGAGAAGATGCTAAAAAAAACAGGTATTTTTCCTTCTTTGTTCACGGGTATATATACAGGGCGATTATAATTAAAGTTACGACTTTAAAACACTGTAAAGTAAGAACTATTGGTTAGGATGACCTGAGTATGCGTGAAGCAATGGAATTTTGTTTGGCGAAAATAAAATTACTTCAAAAATGTACCGATAGATTGCAATGTACGAATCCAACATGGAATTTGCTTGACAAAAAACGAAAAAATTAGCCACTAGGTTGCACACCTCTAATCTGGAGGTATGCTAATTAAGACTAGGCATGCGCACAGCACATTACAGTTGTGATAAAAACGAGGAGTACATGCAGTTCTCTGAATATCACAACTTTTATGCCAGAGCGCGCTCCTCCGCACATTGCAACACTAGTGAAGCAGCTGCCAAATATCCATTTCAGAAATGACAGAATTATCAGTCTCATTTTCCAACAGTCTGGCCGCCACGTTCACCTGACCTTAATCCTTACGACTTTTGGCTTTGGGGGCACCTCAAGAATGTACTGTACAGTGATCGGATTGCGAACTTAGCTGACTTAAAAGCATACATTAGGCCGGGTTTCCACTGACGCGTTCGTCCGTTGCGTTGGCTATCCGTCAGAGGAGCAACGCAGAGCATCGATTCACCACATCCGCAGCATCATCTCTGATACACTCCGATCTGTTGAGGAACATGCTATTTTGCGCTTCCAACTCGTAGCAGAGCTCGGTGGACAGCATATTGAACATTTCTTGCGTATATCGTAGATATTTGTTTCATGTTTTCATGATGTTTCAATCAATTATTGAATTAAGTGATGTTGATTAAATTGCCGTTTTCTTTAGTTGACTATTGGTTTCTTTCGGCTAATAACACCCCGTGTTTGGTAAATACAGCGCCGTCTGTCGGTACATTTTTGAAGTATTTTTTTCCTTCGCCAAACAAAATTCCATTGCTTCACGTATACTCATGTCAAATTTCAGGTCATTCTGACCAGTGGTTCTTACTTTACAGCGTATTAAATCACAACTTTAATTATAATCACCCTGTATATAGGGGATAAAATTTTGGAATATCTCTCTATCTCTCGAACTCAGTATCATTGACAGGAAATCGCTTTATCGAAGTGGATCACGTAGTTTAAGAGATATTTATTTCTATTTGATGCGTTTTTCTAATTTTCCCTTTTATTAGATATTAGATCTGTATATTAATTAATCGCATATCTAATAAAAATCTTTATTTAACATAGAACGGGGCATACATCGAGAGGTGAGACATAACGTCCTCTAGAGGCATTCTATGTTATAACCATACAAATGTATACTATGTTATAACCATACAAATGTATACTATGTATTATAAATATATAGTAGTTATATGAAAAAACTTGCCCCTTCTAAGATTTCATTCTTCACTCATGTCCAAAAAGTTCTGAAATAAATATTGTTTGTAAGCAGATTTTTTGTGTACTTTAAAACTTTAGGATCCGAACCTTGGATTAAAACTATATTTAACCTTTTGTGCTTGGTTCTTATTTCATCTCAAATACATCCGATAAAACTGACCTATTCTTTGCTGCGAAACGTTATGATTAGAATATGTCCGCCAAGCAAATGAGGCATCAAATTTGACGTCACAAGAAATTTCGAACTGCAATCAAACTTTCAACATGTTTCGCAATCATCATTACAGATGAATGAATCGCAAAATTTATATCCCATTAAAATTGTATTAATACTACAACTTTCATCTCAACTATTATTAACCTATGGCAATGGCAGAGCGGTTGCTAATGTTGTCACTGCAAAAGTTGTGTATTAGCATTTAATTCAATTTTAATTTGGACTTGAGTATATTTTGACTTTTATCTAACCGTTTTGAACTTTGTTTACAAATGTTGAAGCAGTTACAAATGGGCATTCGTGCTTTTCTTTTATTAGCATCTAAAATATGGAATTTTATTTGTTTTATAGTTCGAAAGCAGTTCAGAACGGTAAGCCTAAGAACGGCATTTTAAATAAAAAAAAATATATTTAAATTTATTAATGATATCTATTTAATATAAAGGTGTGATAACACCAAGTTTTAACATTAGTTCTTTACATTTCAAAGCTTTTCTTACGTAGTATACTTGACCACAATTATTCAAACTTACTTTTCTTCAGCTTTAATTTAAAAATATTTATACATTTTAATTACCTGTGTAAGATCAATGTCAATTTATGCAGTTTGTTTGATGCTTACAAGTCTTTAGTCAGTTTTTTTGCTTTTTGAAGTTAATGTTTTTGTAGTTTGTATTAATTTTTAATATTCATTATTGATTCCCTTTGAAAAATCAGTTATGGTATTATTGTATTAATGTATTTTAAATAGTTTTGAAGTGTGTTTAGATTCGTGGGTTTAACATTGCATACCTATTTAAGAAAAAATTCTCGGAATCTGGTATATTTCATTTTTATGCGCCTCACAGTTTCATTATTCATATATATATATATATATATATATATATATATAAATTTTTATATATTTAATTTCTCGCTGCTTGTTATGTGTACGAAATAGACGAATTTAAAGCAGACAATTTTACTAGTTCATTTGATTATTTTTCTGTTTCTGTTGAATAACCAATCTAATCTTGTCATGACTTTAGGACAAAATAGAAGAGCTATTTTTAATTAGACTTTTATGTATTTATTCCTTTTGAGAATGAGGCATATTTACAACTGATGACATACTACTGTGAAGAAATGAGGTATACTTGCATTACAATTGAAGAAATTGTGAATTGACTATTAGAAATATAGGTACAATTGTCAGCAAAACAGTTTACAGAAAAACTAATATTTTGGTATTGTCATTGTAGGGTATCAAATTCTATTTCTTTACTTTAACAAATCACTGTTATTGTGTTGAAACTCGAAAAATTATTTTCATATCTTGACAACAGTAGCACATTTAAAGGAAAACGTTCAAAATAGCTGATCTATAGAAAATCAAAAAGTAGCATTAAAAATTGCATACTTGGACTGTTTAAATCCCAAAACCATATTGGAAATGGAAGTGTCAAAGTCTACAGGTATCCCCAACTTATGCATCTATGCAAATATGGATATAATTCAGTGTATCCCTAAAATACTTTATATATGTTGTTTTTTTATTTTACTTATAAGGAATACAAGAATGAGACCAAGGTAATAAATTTCACTAGTTTATTGTATACCATAGAGTTCCATAGCAGCAACTCGAATGTCCATATATGCTTTATTCTGAAATGCATTATTGATTTTTATTATTCTCATTGAGATCAGGACAAGACCAAATTTTAAATTTCGAACTCAAAAAGTTAGTTTATTAAGATGTGATGTAATTTTAACTGTATGGGAAATTTTCATTTCCATAGAAATGCACTTGCAGCCAATTGAAAGCAATATGTTTGTTTACATTCATGTTATATTTTGACCTTGTTACTTCCAAGCCTATTTCCTGACACTAATTGCATAGTGCATACTAATTGCACAGTGCTCTTTTGTACAAGCATGTTATTAGCTGTTTGCAACGATAACGAAAGTCATAGATTGCAAACCTAGTTAGCGAGTTCTGAGCTTAGAGTTGAAATGTATTTCAGTCTGCTATCTTATATAATGTTCAGTAACTTTTTATTATGGTGTTATGCATTAGTCTATATTATTTTTATATATTTAAGGGCTCGACTATGCACATGTTTAACTGTAACATAGTAATGCATTTACTTTCACTTATATAGCAAATACCAACCTTTCTTCTCAGGTATCCCCTGACAGTGTTTTCTTTTATAACACTCCATTTTAAGATACAATAAATATTGTAATAGTATTTAATTGAATTCATTTCTATAATTAGAAATTATGTATGTATATTATTTTTACAAATCATAAAGTGAGTAAAAGTTTGGTTCACTTCAGAATGGTAGCAGTTAACAATTTTTGGTGACCTTTTGGCACAACCATGAAATTGTAGGAATGTTTTAGAAATGCTTTAAAAGGCTTAACTGATCAAATTTTATCCATATTTGACTTGACTATTTTCTTTTTCCTTTTTTACTGCATATGTTAAAAATAATGAAATTTGCATAAAATCTGAATGGAAAAGTTTTATGAAGAAAAATCATTAAAATACATGAAAAGTACATTTAACACATTTTTTGAAAATATATTTAATATTTTTTTTTTAAGTATAAATGAAAATAACTCTCACAGTATATACTCTTTCAATGTGTTGTTGCTGTCTTTTACAAGCATTTTACGGCATTGCCTTTTCATTTTTCAAAAGCATTTAAACTTCCTAATCATCTAATACTGCTGAATATCAGAGGTTGATACCTTTCTTCCGACCCAGACTGTCTGACATACCCGAAGGTGTAAGGTAGTTTAAATGGCCAGGACTGCACCCAATTTAGACCGGAACTCAATGGGTGCAGTATCTGCAGGAACTGTAGCTTCCTTCTCCTGCTACTAACCTCTCAGAAATCACTTTTGGACACACAGATTTAACATGCTCATATTCTGCACTGCATGAACATGGTGATAGTTTCTGCAGAACCGGGAATTGAACTTGTGTCCTCCATATGCAATTCCCATGCCTTAATCACTGGGCTATCCCACTCTTGACATCAATAGCTTAGCACTTCTGGTTTCATCTTCATATACCATATTCTCATTCCAGTGTAGTAAACCTGAAAATTCAAATTTTCACTTAGTAACAAATGACCAGTAGCAGTTTTAGTTTAGTGACTATTCTATCACAGATATTTTGTAATATACTTAATATGAAAAAAATATACATATATTAAGGAGAATATATTTAAGTATAAATAAATTAATAATGCAGCAACAGCTGTTTTGAGGACATGCTGAATTCCCTTAGTACAAAAGAACCAACAAACCCGAAGTCAGGAAAACAAAATGGGCACAAATAGAAGAAACAGAATGGTTTATGTACTCAAATCCTGGAAGTCTTCACTTGAGAGAACCAATCAGAAAACAGAATGAACAGTTAGTGGCGAACAAAAAGCAACACACAAGATGTGTGTGTGTCAAAACACAACATGAATATCCCAATGAGTCAAGTTTGAGACCCACAAGATGTAAAATAAGTCAAAATGACATATAAAAGCCCCAAAGGCTAAGAAAAAAAAACAAATATAAAGGAATAGGAAAAAAGTTACAGGGCAATCAGCCAGACCGAGGACAAAAGTGGAGTACAGGACAAGGCATTAACTAAATTATTAGATTTTTCTCTATATGGAAGGCTTCAAAAAGTCAAGATCATAGATCGAAATTCATTTCTGTTTGATCCTTGAACTCTAAACAGTGATCAAAATTAAAACAATATTAAGCAATAAAGATTTATTAAAATTAAGTTTCTGCTTTTTGATATAGCTTTCATGTCATCCCTTAGAACTAAAAATAAACACTCTCCATAAGCCGATAAAACAATGTAGCTTGGCAATTAATTAAATGAAACAACTAACCGATCCTAGCACCCTCATTATCAATCGAAAAACTCTCCAGAAATTTACTAACTGTGCCCTTCTTCCCATCCAAATTCTTATCTCTCATACGTGTATATATTGCATAAAGTGCACTGGCTTCCAAAAGTTAAGCATGGACAGTAAAATCAACAAAAATGGAAAAGTAAAGCTTTGATTAATTAACTCAAAATTGTACATGAAGGTAGCAAATGTGTTTATGCATTAAAGAAAACAAGAATTATGTACAATGAAAAAAATATTTACTTTTTGTAAGTTATATGATGATGTCACATTTGGGTTATTAACAAATTAATGTTTAAAGGCAAACAAAACTTACATTAATCATGGTATGTGACCACCCCGGACTATCACACAAACTTTACAATGATTTTCCATGCTTTCAATGAGGTGATCAACCATTGTAGATGCGAGTAATGGTCATTCCTCCAATACAGCAGTTTCCAACTCTCTGAGACTGGCCGGAGGAGGTAAACATGCAGAGACAGCACGCCCGAGGGCATCCCAAAAGTTTTGAAATGGATTAAGATCGGGGGAATACTCTGGCCACTCCATACGAGAAATGCCCTCACTTTCCAGGTATTCGTCAATGATGTTAGCTCGATGGGGACGGGTATTATCGTCCATAAGGAGGAAATCAGGACCAACTGCTGCAGCGTAGAGTCTCGCAATGGGGCTAGAGTTTCATCCCGATACCGTGCAGCCGTCACAGGACCGCCTTTAAAAATGTGCAGCTCTGTGCGATATCCCATTGAAATTCGAGCCCACACCATGATGTTGCCACTTCTAAATGCGTGATGTTTGATGATGCTCTTGGCCTGATTGCGTGTGCCTCGTTCTCTCCAGACTCTTAGATGCTTATCTGATTCCAGGGCAAATCCGGACTCGTCCGTGAACAGGACGTTGCACCAATCTGAGACAGTCCAATTGCCATGTTGATGATACCACTTTAATCTTACCCCTCTGGCTTGGATGGTTAATGGAACACAAAACGTGGTACTCAGGCATACAGTCCCTTCACGTGAAGCCTTTGGCACACAGTACTGGCAGATATTGTCTTACCAAGTGCCGCTGCAACCATGAATATAATAATATTTGTGGAGGTCTCTCGTCGATTCCTCTTGAGTACTTTAACAATATACCAATCATCAGAGGGGGTGGTAACCCTTGGAAACTTAGGCATAGGTCTCTGGACAACTGTTTGACTTGTTTAGAATTGTTTCCATAATCGAGAAATTACCGAATGATCACCGCCAAGGAAAATAGCAACATTCTTGATTGACTGTCTTGCTTTAATGCGGCCGAAAGCACACCAGTGCTCACTATCTGTCATTTGTCTTCTTTCAGCTATAGAAGCACTAATATCATCAAAAATAATCCTACAAATGTTATAAACACTTCGGATCAGCATTTAGATGCACCTCCTCAAATCCTTCATAATGCTGGCATCTTCAACGACTGCCTAATTAGCATATATCCGGACAGTCAATCGTGATTGGCTGTAACATACGATATTTGCATACTGCCATCTACATCCGCAGTGATTTTCAGCCACTCAAATTCAAATACGCTTTCGAAAAATGAAAATATGCATTGCGTGCTTAAATTTTGCATATCTGCCAACTCTCCCGGTTTTTCTCTATATCTCCCAGTCTCCCGGGTAAGTCACTCAATCTCCCGGTTTTCACTCAGCTGCCCTTATTCCCCCCCCCCCCCCCTCCTTTTTTTTTTTAGACAGAAATAACGTGAATGCAAGTCTTGTGATTTTCAGTTGTTTTCCGCGTATCAATTTTCTGCTACTGCGGTGTAGGAATGGATCGTAAGTGACATTTGTATATTTTTTTGCAAATTGGCATAAGAGGTTGCAAAAGTCAAAACATCGAAAATGTCACGAAATAAACAAAGTTACAAATTTTGAGATCAAAATTTTGCTATTTTTTCTTCTAAAAATCCGTTTTCCAGCTGTCGCGGAATCAGCTCTCACAAACAACGATTATTCCCACAGCATCACGAGAGAGAGATGACCAATGATTATCTAATTGATGTGGGAGAAACGCATTTGCATCGACTAAAATTTTATTACAATATTTTGTTTTATATACAAAACTATTTTTCAAACGTTATTAATGAAATAAAAGGCTTTTTTTGCAGCAGTTTTGCTAAAAATGGCACTTGTGCATGATCCTCCTTATATTTCGTTTTATTGAGAAATTATTTTTCCATTTTTGCAATTTCTTCCCCTCGTTAAAAATGTTTTATAATTATTTCGTACTTTATTCAGAAAAACTATTGTTCAAACATATTATTAATGAAATGAAAGCCTATTTTGCAGCAGTATCGCGGAAAACAACGTTTGTGTGCGATCCACCTTATATTTCGTTTAATTGTGAAAATAATTTCCATGTCTGCATTGTCTAAAATTTTTGTAATTATTTCATGTTTTATACAGAAAAACTATTTTTCGAACTTATTATTAGGGTGATTTTCAAAATGGACGCCTGTTTGATGTCCCAATATTTGAACCCATATTTCATGCTAATAAAATTTTTTCTTTATACTTTTAAAACATATATTGGTACCATTAGTTTATAATTAATAAAATGTACTCATTAAAGTGTTTGTTTTAAAAATATTAGCTATTTTCTATTATTTTTAGTTTTCAAGTAATAAATTTGCATGTCCCAACTCGAAACACCACACTTAAGGAAGTCTGTTTTATGCTTTCAAACTAGATTAGCTTTTGTATAAGAATTATAAAATATGGTTTTACATTTTAATTAACAAAATTGCAATGCTTCCTTTAAAATATAATTATTAATATTTTAAAATTTAAATTTAATATGTGTCCCCAGTACATCTCAGGAGTGTTACCACTATTGTTTTAAATAGGCTTTGATTTTTGCAGTTGGTAACAAAGCTAATGGAAGCCATGTTGTTCCTCCTTTTCTAGTATAAAAAAAAGATTACAAAAATTTAATAACAGTATAATTTTATTTATAATCTAAATCACATTTTTATGTGATGTAAAGCTAAGGCAATTCTTTTTGAAAATCACCCATTAATGAAATGAAGAACAATTTTCTGAATAACAATATTAAAATAATTTTGGTACTTATAAAATACAGCTATTTCAAAAGCATAAATTAGAATTTGATGCATTTGTATTTACATTTACATATTTTTAGAATTTTATATAAAAATTAACATTTGTTTCGTCCTTTAATATAAAGGAAATGATTTCTGAGAATAATAAAAATTAAGAAAATATAGGTTCAGAATTATTAGAGCATGCTGAGAAAAGCTAAATCAAATCAGCTGCAATGAATTTTCACACTTAATAAAAATAATTTGATAAAATTATTCCTTTTCATTGTTGAGTATGTGTTAAATAAGCTCAATATATGTGAGTGTCAGTTGCTGTACAGTTTAATTGCATTAATGAGCCCTGTTAGTGCAACCAAAAATCTCAATTTTTTTTTTCCCTTTCAAAATGTGTGGCTATTTTTCTTTTTGGTAGGTTGGTAGCTATATTATTTTGAAAGTGGCTAAAGGTAGTGAATTTGAATATGCTTTTTGCTCAATCTATGCAATGGACTTCAAAATTTCACAGTGGAAGAGGGGATGTTATTGCCCAAGCCAAAACCAAATGACATATGTGGACAAAAACAATTTCAGTTGAAAAAAATGCAGACATCAAATACAGTTTTTTGCTATTGGACATGAAAGTGCTCATTGTTATAATCATTACATATTTCAGTTTTATTTGTTGAACAGTTGTCCTTTTTATGTTTAAATTAAGTGTTACAATAAGAAGTATGAATTGCATTGTCCTACACAATCTCCCGTTTTTTTTCATATTTTCACACACAAAATTCTTCAGATTTTTCATATTTGGAGGTTGGCAGCTATGCTTTTGGAAGTCAGTGTATATATAACTATACTTATTGATTTTGCATAAAATCCTTGTTAGAGTGGCCACTAAACTAAAAATGCTCACTCGCCACTTGCTACTAGGTGAAAATTCAGATTTTCAGGTTTAACATCCCTCATATGTATATATATAATAATATATGCATATATTAATATATGCATATATTAATATATATAATAATATATGCATATATTAATATATATAATAATATATGCATATATTATTATTTATTATGTATATCCATATGAGAGGTATGAGAAGAAAAGCTCAGAAAGCTTCTGGGCTGATTTTGGATTAAAACAATAAAGAAGGGGAATGGTGGTCACAGTTAGTTGTGTCATTTAGTTGCTACTCTACATCATTTTATCGACCTTTGGTGAGTGCCTATTTTCAGGTCTACACTGTGGCAATTTGCCTTTGACGAAACAATTGCGCTTTATAATGGAGACCCATCAAAGTTATAAATATAACTCCAAATCAGTATTCATGCTTAAGTGCAAGAATCTCGGTTCTTTTTGTTTTTTTTAACCTCACATAAACAATATTTTTATGCAAGATTTTCTTTATCAAATAAAATCTCTGATAAGTTGTAGTTTAAAAAGTGGGAAAAGAGTTAAGCATCCAATTTAAAAAAGTTAAATTTTTAAATCATTGCAAAATGTAAAAGATTATCAAAGAAAAAAAAATTAAAATAATTAATGAAACCATGAACTGCAAATTGCTTACAGAAAATAAAACATTCAAAAGGTTAAAAAAACAAAAGTAGATAAATAACAATTGAAAACTTCATCTGAAAATGGTTTTAAAAACTGAAGTATTAAAATAATAGGCGAAAAAGAAAATCACCAAAGGCAAAAAATATATATACAAAATTTTAAAATAAGGTAAAATAATTGTCCGGGTTACATAAAATGTGAGTATTTGCTAAGTTTATTGATAAGAAATTGAGTGTGGTAGTCTTATCAAGACTACTTACTATGTCATTACGGCTTTTAAGACTACACTACAGTTTCAGTTATTGCTGTTAATCGTTAGGATAACCATTTTGAATATGTGCTGTTCTAAGAGAGTTGCAGTTAAGAATCGTTTTCACTGAAACATTCACGTGAGTTGAGAATGATGAGACACTGAAAGAAGTGGCTGAAACTTTTTAAAACTATCGTGTTGGTGGTTTTAATGCATTTTGAAGTATTGTGATTACTATCGTCATTACAGTTACATTTTTTTTTCATATGTTTGTGCTTCAAGGGTGTTGTGCAGTGTGGGTTACAGATGCTGTGATGGGTAGCCAATAAAAGGTTAGATTATTTTTTGTTTTTTATTTAAATATTAATGCTTATTTTGCATAATTTCTTCTGATTGGAGATACATTTCCTTGCATCTCAAAGTAGTAACATTGCAATAGAACGAATCAGAAACTTCTTGTGGTGGGTCAGTCGCTATTACTATTTTGAGTCACACTTATGACTTTTTCAGGTTGCTGTAAAACTAATTGATTTACCCTCGAGAGCTGCGTGGCAGTTGAGAACAAACACTGTGTGCCTCTGATAATTAGCAGTACCGGAAAATTATGATGTAAAAAATGCCCATACAGGATGGAACATGGTACATTACAGACAGATTTTTAATATGAAGCTACAATCATCTTGAAGGAACCTTTACTACTGGAGTTAGCATTATTTTATGCTAAAGTGTGCTAAATGTACTTTACATGTATTTTAATTATTTATTTCTTTGACTTTTCCATTTGAATTTTATGAAACATTGGCTATTTTTTATTACAGTTTGTAATAGAAAAAATTGTCAAATATTAATGAATTTCAAATGGAACATCTTACTTCTGATGGAAAAGAGCATTTCCACAATATTTCTGGCAGAAATGTGTCAAATTTTTAACTGCATACTATTTTAACTGTTAACTAAAAATAAATAAAATATAATATCCAAAATAAAAGGAAAACTAAAACAATTTAATTTAAAAAAAAATTAAATTAACCAAAGTATTTCAAAATAATGTGAAATATAACAAAAAATTGAACAAATCAATTTATAACCTAAACCAAGAAAGTCTATCCTATATGCTTATTTGAAAATAACTATTTTGTCTCGGTATCATACCAAAATAAAATGTATCTTCATAATAAATAGTGTTAAATTTTAGCAAATTCAATAGTTGACTCATTCAAAGGATTTTTAGCTTTTCTTAAATTGTACCAGTTAACTACTGATACACAAATCATTTATATACTGTATATACTTAATTCACTTTCTTGTTACACACATCTCTGGACCAGGACGACATTTCACTCCCTCTTGTTTGCAGCCCAGTCCCAGTAAATAGATAATGTTTCCCCCTCTTGTCAGCTTCTTCATACTTGTCAATTAGGGCAAGCTCTATCTTCCATGCCTTTTCACAGCTGAATAAAAAGTCAATCTGAAGAACTTCATGCTGACTTCATACCAGATGTACCAGAAAATTAGATAAAAATCTTAATGATGAAATTCTGGTATTTATCTATCAAGAGGTTGAAGCTAGAAGCTAGTCATGTTGCATCTGGATTTTTGTTGTAATTTAAATGACTCAATTTTTCTTGCAAATTGTCTTGTGCACATTCTGAAAAATAATTTAATTTTATTGCTGTTATTATGTAAATGTTTTCTATATTTAGATAGTGCAGCATCAGACTGTGAAGTATGATGTACTGCCTCTTTCCCCTCTATCTAAACACCGTTTGAGTAAGTATATTTCTGCTAATGATATTTTGTTTTGCGAAGTGATTTTTAACATTTAATGTCAATCTATTTTTCTACATTACCGTAGTATATGTTTGGTTGTTTTTAGTTTTATAATTATCAGGCTTTGCATATTGTTTTACAATGATCAATTTCTTATGAATAAAAAGGAAAATGAAAAAAAAAATATGCTGTCCATCTTATAGTTGTATCTTTTATTTTATAGTTATATCTTCTATTTCTTTTCATTGAACATACAAAAATATGAAGAGTTTCACATGCTTAACATCCCATGTTCATGCGGAGTACGATCACGTTAAACATGTGGGTCCGTAAGTCCTTCCGAGAGGTTGGTGGTAGGGGAAGGAGGGTACTGTCCCTGTAGATGCCTCCCCCACTGGATTCCGGTCTAAATTGGGTGGCACTTCCCGGCCGTCCAAACAGTTACCTTACACCTTTCTGGCAGGTCGGACGGTCAGGGTCTCAACAACAACAACATGCTTAACATCACTTTTTTGTTGTTAACCCGACTTCTTTCCATGTAACAAAAAATACTAAGAGACTTATAACTGCAAAAATGATATTGCCGCACATGCAAAATGTTAACGTCCAACATCACGTTTGCAAGATTCTACTTTGTCATAGTCTCACTCAATCTTGAACAAAA
Organism: Amaurobius ferox; assembly: GCA_951213105.1. Classification (NCBI taxonomy): domain Eukaryota; kingdom Metazoa; phylum Arthropoda; class Arachnida; order Araneae; family Amaurobiidae; genus Amaurobius; species Amaurobius ferox. The sequence goes on from OX578136.1 coordinate 110,271,184, forward strand.
CAAGTGTTGCTGTGTGCTTGAATCATTTGCTACTATAGATACTGGAATTCTTGTAATTTCCAGCATTTTAATAAACAAAATTAGTTGTCCCAAAGGCTTGATTCCAACTAATTAGTACTATGTAAAGTTATTAACTGGGGATCAAAGTATGAAATGTAATGAAATGAAACCTGTTTGTGCCATGTCATGTAGACTGATGTGCAGAGAGCATGATGATGTCACAACTCGCGTGATAAATACAGACCAATAAACACATAAGAATACATGTTCTCACATATTTGATTTGTGCTGCAGAATGTTGATAAGATGGCTGGTGTAATTCTGAATTCATCCAAGGCAGATCAACAAGCAGTGATTCAGTTCTTAATAGTGGAAGAGTGTCTCAGTCAACATTCATCGCAGAATACAGGGAGTGTATCATAACAAATGTGTATGTAACAAATGTATGTAAAACAGTGACGAACTGAGTACCAATGTTTTGAAAAGGACAAGGTGAAATGAACGATGTCTGAACAAGGTCTGTTGCAACAACATGCACCTGACCCAACAGCAGAAGTGCTGTTGGAGCAGGTGCATGTTGTTGCAACAGACAAAAATATTACCAAGATTGGTACAGTAATATGAAGAATGGACTGTCGTCTTGTTAGTAAAGAAATTTCTCTGAGTCATTTGGGACAGCTTAAATGGTGGTTATGAAGAAACTTCAGTATCTGAAGGTGTGTTCACAATGGATCTCATAGATGCTAACCGACCACCATAAGGAAGAATGGAAGAAGAGTTTGCATCACCTTCTGTGTTTTGAAGTGGAGAATGATGCATTCTCATTGCACATAGTGGTAGATGAAGAAACATAGTGCCACTACTATGAGCTGTCCAGTAAAACAGTAAGCATGTAATGAAAACATTTCAGATTGCCAAAACACAAAAAATTCAAGTCACAGGTTTCTGCTGATAAAGGTTTTTGTACTATGCAGGGATTTTGCTTGTGGACTTTTAAAGAGCCTCATGTGAACATCAATGGCAACTGCTACAAGGACACACTGAACAAGTTGCATACAGCCATCAGGAATAAGCGACTTAGCATGCTTTCACATGGTGTTATTCTGTTTTATAACAGTGTTCGAACATTAGCATATAAAGGATGGAAGGTGCTGCACCTTGCCTCTAGCCCCGGTTTGTCACCATGGGACTTTCATTTGTTCAGACCCTTAAAAAAAAACTCTAAAGAAACAATAACTACATTGTGTTGCAGATGCCATGATCGCAGGGACCAAATGGTTCAATGAGCAACCAGTCTTTCTTTGCAGCCGGTATCCATTATCTCCCTAAGCACAATGGGATGTATGTCATGGCAACTTCTTCTCTTGTGCATTCTTGCTTCTTATATGTTGCTTTGTTTAATTCTACAACACCTGATGATGTACCTTCTTTTTCATCTTAATAAAGCCACTTGAATGGGTTTCATTTGGTCATGCCCCACATATATATATGATGAAAGAAATGTATTTTTTCTCCACATTTGAAAAAATTTGCTAGATATTGCATAAAATTGTTAACATACAAGCTGATTGCTTTTCTAAATCTGTAAAATTTTAAATATATATATACAGTAAGAACTGATTATAAAGAACTAATTCTGTTTTGCACAGAAAAACTATATATAATTTAAGGAATGGCCATTAAAAATCTGCTCAGAGATATATGAAGATCATTACTCCAAAGGGCTAAAAAAGTAATGTAAAACACAGTGAACAACAATCTACATATTTGCAAATCACAAATAACCTAGAAGCCCATTTACATACATACCCTTAAGATAAAATTTCAGTTCAAACTAGTGCCAGATTCTAAGAACTGGTATCTAGTTTTTCTTTTGTGGTATATCTCTGTAGAATACAATTCTCCATGGTATTTGATGTGATCCCCAACACTCCCCTCAACTCATACCCTTTTTCCTGTTTCAACATTTATGAACAAAGTCACAATCTTTTTTACTTGATTTGCTTTTTTTATATTTTACTAGCAGCATGCCCGTTCTTCGTACGGAGTATATAATATAAAGAAACTTCACAATCATGTGCAAATTCCTATAGTATACTAAATGACATTTTTAACCAAAATATTCTGTTAAAATATTTAATACAATGCTCCTAAAAAGAAGTTTGAGAATCTCTGTTCTCACTATACTAAATTATCTTCACGGGCAGATCTGAAAAATAAAGCATCCTGGCCCCTTTTGTAAGGAAATTTACAAAAAAAAAATAATAAAATTGAATCAATATATACAGAATAAAAGCGTTAAAATTGTATGGGACCCGTACTACTTATATACAGGGACATTAGAAGATGTAACCTATATTAGTAGATTACATGTATAAATTAAAAATATCAATGAACCCACAATCTATAAACCTGAAGGCAGTAGTTGATTCCAATATATGCCAAAATGAAAGTACTCAAATTATATGGGAAGATATATACTCGTACTACTTATAATGTCATAGATTAGAAGATATGTCCGAGTGTTAGTAGAAAATTACCCGTATTACAATATGAGTCTCAAAAATCTTTGCCAAAATAAAGCAGATGATGTAATAAATTGAAAATATTAATATTCCTCGTAATCTTTATACTAGAAGGTCGTAATTGATTCCAATATATGCCAATATACTTGTACTACTTATATTCTCATAGATTAAAAGATATACCCCTGTATTTGTAGAAGATTACTCGTACAACGTAAAATATATGAGTTTAAACAATTTTTGCAGCAATGAAACAATGGCATAATAACTTGAAAATATAAATAATCCCTGAATCAATAATCCCCAAAAATATCAATAATAATAATGTTTAAACCTGAAGACCGTAATTGATATTATACAGTCAAAAATGCAATGTCAATGAAATTTATTTTATATACATATCTTTATTATTCAAATCGGAAAAGATTTAATAAAAATCGTATACTGCATAACACATTGGATTTAATTCCGTTGCTAAGTGACATGATATCATTTGCTTCAAATAAATTGATGGAAATCATATCGTCTGAAGAATGCGATCCCCATGGAAGGTTTGGCAACATTTTCGTCAATTTAGCGATAATTTAAAAAATCGCTAAATTTATCACCAAGTGGGACTGTAGAACTGATAGTTCCATTTTGCGACAAATTGACGAAACATCATCACAATACTATCCCCTAACAAAACACATTTGATTTCATTTATTAAGTGCAATTTTATCAATTTCATGATATTTTTATGGATTTACAAACATTTTTATCACTTTGGTGATATTTAAAAAATTCGCTAAATGTGTTACTAAGTAGGATGGATGGACTGACCGACAAATGCTACTGAAACATCATTTCAATACTCTCTTCTAAAAAAACAAGTTTAATTTCATTGATTTGTGTCATTTTTTTCAATTTGGCAACATTTCCGCCAATTTGGTAAAGTTTAAGAAAAGTTGCCAAGTTAGCAATATTCCGCCAAATTCGTAGCTCTGAATTTGCAGATATGAAGAATAAAATATCCTGATCCCATTTGTATATACTAAATGAAAACACTAAAATTGTATTAGAAGATATACCCGTTCTACTCTTTTTTCTGTTTCAACAATCGGATAAATGAATTTATTGGATAAACACAATATATTAGTTTATTAGCTAAACACAATATAAAAGTTTAAAAACTCTTTGCCAAAATAAATGAAAACGATGTACGCAGTTAGCAATTAATATAATTAAAAGAAAACCATTATTTTTTAAAATATATTTTTATATCCTTTTACTTATTATTTAAATTGAAAAAATAATAATTAAAATTAACAGCCAGATTTAATTTAATTGCATTTCTGAGCAACCGAGCAACATGATATAAAATAGAATATTTCTTATAAACTGCAAAATTAAATAACCATTTTGATTTCTTTATACTTTTCATTGTTGAGTAATAACTTGTGAAAAATAAATCATGGAGATAGATTTTCTATTTAAATTCATGTTTCAAACAGTTCATATTTTCAGAGAGTGACTTATTAGCATAAAAAATCTCCCACCAAACTCAGATATAAAGTTTTAATTCACTTTCAAACGATTTCTAACCTTTGCGTTTGGATAAACCACGGAGTTAGAGAGTAGAACTCCTAGGAAGAAGTTTCATTTTTCATTAATATCTCGACAACCCCTGGTCTTGGAAACTCAAAACTTGGACTAAATTTATGGCGGTCTATTTCAAGGCCATCCACAAAATTTCATTAAATTCGGTTCAGCTGTTGTCCTGTGATGAGAGAAACGAAAGTTTCGTTTTTTACTAATGTCTTGAGAATCACTGGTCATAGAAACTCAAACCATGGACTAAATTTTAAGTGGGGCTATTTCCAGACTAACCACAAAATTTAATCTAATTCGGTTCAACCGTTCTCCCGTGATGATGGGACAGACAGACAAATTTTCAATTTTATTTTTATTTATATAGATTATATATATAAATTAGCCTTTAGTTCAGTTCCCCATGAGCACAATTATTCTGACTTATAAAACTTATATATCAGAACATAGGGAATGGGAATAATTACACAAATTGATTCTACCAGGTTTCATTTGTCAGAACAAACTGTAAATGTATATATATATATGTATATATCACCCTTATCAGCTTAAAAATCATTGTGTTGTGTTTGACAGATAGAATAAAACCTGCTGTGTTTAAAAAAGATAAATGAAGACATAATATTTAGTTTAAAGAAAATTAGTTTATTAAATTGTAACTTCAATTATTTCAAATTAACAAATACAAAAAACACTGCTCACAGGCAGGCAACTCAGGAAGAATTAACATTAGAATTTTAGACATTAGAATTTTAGAATTTATCAACTTGGTTAAAATTAAGGAATTAGCATAAAACTTTACTCAAAACAATCTATTTTAAATTCCATCAAAAAATCATTAACAAAAATATTAAATTTAAATAATTTTAGAATTTAATCCAGGCTCTTAAAAATTATGAAGGTTTAGAAATTTGCTCTCAGAATACAGTTTTAGAATTTTAAATTTACAGAATAAATTTTGATTAAATGCATTTCAAAAATATTGAGAATTTAAGAAATTAGGAGTTTAAATATAACAGTAATATTCACCAGCTGGGTCATCAGACATGGGGGGGGGGGGGGGGGGGGCGAAGTTCCAATCATTAGAGCTGCACTGGTTGGAGACAAAAAGTTCTAATAGTTGAGCTGACAGGAATAAAACTACACTGGTTTTCTGGAATTCACCCAAACTTGAAACAGGAGAGGATTCAGCATTTTCTTGAAAAGGATTGCAAACTCAGGAGATCAGACCTAACAACTACTTCTGGAACACTCGGATCTTTTTAGAACGGCCGTCCTCATCAGAAACTACGTTCACGCAGCTCGCATAAGGAATTTTCACCACGTACTTTTCTGGAGAGTTACGTCGCGAATTCCGCGATAAAAGCTTGAAAAATGCATAATTTAAATCAAAACAACTAATGAAGAAAAAAAAAGAATAACGCGAGGAACTTAACGTTCCATTAAAAGGTCGCGTGGAACATAAGTTCCATTCGAAAATAAACAACGCGCTTCTCGCGCTAACCACAACGAAGGATTTCAACAAAAAACTGAAACTGAAAAGTTCTGCGCGCGTATTTATACTTGCGGCAAAAGGGCGAGTTTAGATAAACGGCAGCAATTAAAATTCGCTTACCGAAATTAGAATTGCCAAAATAATACTCTTAATTCCGAGAGCAGACGATCCGAATAAAACGCGAACCAATTAAAAAAATCCCAAATTCCAAAGGGGCGCGAAAAACGCTTAGGTGGCGCCTTTAATCGCAGTAAAAAGCCCGCAAAACAGAATTCCGAAAATGGCCGCAACTGAAATTTTTGAATTACAGTGAGACATGGAAATAACTTGAAACTGTAGAACAAACGGAATTTCTAACCAAAATGGGAAAATGAGACATCAAATTAAAGGGAATTTTAAGGGGAATCAAATAAATAAATAATTTTTAAAATTTACAAATCAAAAGTAATATTAATTTAAGGAATGGAACATTTTTAACTAAGAATATTATAAAGAAAATTAATTTAGATGATTAAAAATATTCTAATTAAAGAATAAATGAAAAAGCCAATAAATATTATTTAAATATTACCAAATTAAGAATATTGAGCCAGGGAAAAAGAAATAAAAGTAAATTTTCAAACCTCCAAATTACCTAAATTCTAAAGCAACCCAACAATTGTTTGTAGTAAAATATATAAAATTTTATGAACCTGTCATTATTTCTTTAAATGATATAAAATGTTTAGAATGCACTGTCTTACTTTTTATCCGTAACTACAAAAATAAATAAATAAAATACATTTAATAAAAGTTTGGTAGGAAATTTTATATTTGTTAGATTTACAGTCTTTGAAAGTATGTCTTGCATTAAAAGTACTTCACATAGGTTTTTGTATAAACATGCATTCTCAATTTTTGTAATATAATCTCATAAGTGGCTATCTTTTAATCACCACCAAAAATTATTTAAAAATTATTTTTCCATAAAATTAATTTTTTTTAGCAAAATAAATTTTTAGGTAGTTTAATGATTAAATGCTAAAAATATAAAAAAAATAAGTTTTTGATAAGTGATTTAAACATATAAATGTGGAACATATAAATGGTGGAACATATAAATATGCACATAATACAATAGTATGAACATTTTAAGATTCCGTGTTAGTTTTGATGCTGCAATGCACGAAAGATTGAAAATAACAGTTTTGAAAAAAAAGGATCTTAAAGTAAGGATGCTTGCTGGATTTGTGCATGCATTACTTTACCAATTTAATTTCTCTAATTGGAATATTTTGATATTTTTTTAATTCTAAACATTGTATTTAATAAATATGGAAAATAAAAAATTCCGACTTTAAAATTTTCTCATTAAAAGCTAACAGACCAGATTTGAATTAACATACGAATTAAAAGTTTATAACTACATTATATCCAAAATCTTGCAATCTCAGTATAATCTAGATCTTCTGTTTAATAATAGAGTATAAAAACATGTTTCAAGGTTATATAAAATATATTTCAACTTGTTTCCACCTTTGTCTTTTATTATTCTTGATATAAATAATTAAAATTGAACTGGATGCATGGATGAACTGGGATTTAACTGGATGCATGGATGGACTAGGATTGACCTGGTGAAAAGGCTAAAATGTGCTAAAACATAGAATAAACAAAAAAACTAATATGAATTTTAAAAAAAAAATGCCACGGCGCACCTTTCTGCAGGGTTGGAATGGTTTTAACCGACACGGTTTTAACCAAAACCAGTTTGTCCAAAATGCCTCAAGTGGTTTAAACCACCTAAAAGTGGCTTTTTTATTATTTTTTTTAACCATAAAAAGTGAAAAAAAAAGAAACAATTTAACACTTGCTCAAATACAAATAGCCATTTATTTCTTAATTTGCAGCGATACAGGATTTAAATTAAACATTCTGTAACAATTAACTAGTTGACTGGATCGTTCATTTCCTAAACGATTTCTACTTTTGTCTTGAACAAAACTAAAAGTTGAAATAATCTTTCTACACTTGCTGATGATGCAATGCATGATTGCAAGTGAATTACAAGTTCACAGAATTTAGGATCAATTTGTTTCTTTAGTGATAACCACCATGATATGGAATTTACATTTACGGCAGAAACTGAAAAATATGATTTTGGAAAAGGATCAGTTTGTGATTGGTATTGGATTAATATAGGTAGAAAATCTGTATTTATCTCTAACAGCAGTTGACGTACATATTCTTCCTGGATGGAGTTAAACTTCTCACCTTTGTATTTTGAATGCAACATATATGCAGCAAAATGAACTGGGGTTAAACATTGTTCAAGACTTTTATTCAACAATGTCTCATAAGGTTTCAAGTTTTGATTTTCTTGTAAATTTAGAAACTTATGAACAACATTAGCTATTGTGGCATTTTTAACTTGAAGGCAATCTAGAGCTGCAACTAGAGGCTTAAGTTGGGTGAAAAAATGCTTGGCTTCCTTATAAAGATGGATGTTATTAATGATATTGATTATATTAGCTGGAATTTCATCTTCATATTTATCAACAATCTTCATCAAAAACTCCCTATCTCTTAAAAATGAATCAAGACATGGGATTTACTATTCCATCTTATTTCACATGGTAATTGGAGAATAACAAACAGATCCATCATATTCGCTTAAATAGCTCTGTGCTGCATGATGATTTCGAAAGTGTTTTTGAAATTCAATTATTTGACTTATAATTGTTTTAACGAAGTTAGATATATCATTTCCTAAAAGGTTTAAAAAACGACATTCACAGCCGTAAATGAAGAAAAAAATCACCATCAATTATTAAAGTCACCATCGGTTTAAAGATCTTTGCGTATCTTTTTCATTTTGTGTTCACTATCATTGACGAAACTTTTAACATTACAATTGTATTTCACTTTAGCTTCTTTTATAGCTCCTTTTGCTAAAGATAAGCAATAATCTGATGCTTTTTTATTGCTGCTTGGAGAGACTGATGACAAGAAAAAATATTTTGCGCCTGTTGATATAGAATTCACAATAATTGGCTCGTTATGTATATTGGACCAACCATCTTGAATTAGTGTGGCATTTTGGGCATCCAAATCCTTTTGGGCTATTTTTTCTACTTTGTTGTTCACTTCAGTCAACAATTCTTCTGCTAACTTTTTCTAGTGGGTGGCGTGTAACCTGGCCTTAAATTACTTATCATCTTTTTAAAGTAATAATTTTAAGTTTTGATGAAACTACCATCAATTTTTGGTTGACGTATGGATTTCTTTGGATTAAATGATTTAATTTTACTTGTATCACTTTCTTCTTCTGATGATACACTGTGACTTCTTCCTTTGGAATCTGATGTTTTTGATGAATGATCAATGTTTTTTGTGGTTTTGCATTTTCATAATGAGATTTCATTCTTAGAACCTTACTACTTACAAGCTTCCCAAACTGTAAACACTTCTGACGACCTATTATTTTTGCACATTCTCCTTTAACTTCTTTAAAGAACTGCCAAATAGGATCTTCCTTCCTTCCTCCACAATTAAGCATACTCATACTCATAATTAAATATAATTCAATTTAATCTTGAAAAGAAGTATGTTCTAAAAACTATTACTGACACACACAACTAAAATTAAACACTATTATACCAGACACATTTTCCCACACATTTGGAATGTAAATAAACAATAAACAGGTGTTGCCACTTCAATTAAAGTATATATATGTTGTTGATGATGATGAATTTTTTTCTTTATATTATGGCATTGATATGTTTGAAGAAAGAATCATATTGTAGCATATATATAATAATAATAATGTGTATAGCGAATGTGTTAGCCTTTTCCACGTGTATAGCAATTTAGCTTGAATTTTTAAGATTTTCTTTATTCGTCTCCATACCATTGAATTTTGTTGATTTTCTATAACTTGATTACTAGTGTTTTGTATTTTTTTTCATTTGATTGATGATTTGCTGTTTTATATTTTATTTTGTGGGTGTTTTAGAAAGTTAGGTTTATCGTGTTGCAGCTTCTTACTGTTCGTTCATTGGACTTTCAAACTACTATTATAATAATAATGTGTATATATATTCTTCAAACATATCAATGCTATAATATGAAGAAAAAAAACTCATCATGATCAACAACATATACTTTAATTGAAGTGGTAACACCTGTTTATTGTTTATTTACATTCTAAATGTATATGTATATATATAATAATAATAATATAAAAAGCCAGTTTCATTTTGACCAGTTTGGACCACTGGCCTGTTAAAATAAAAAAAAAGTGGTTTTTTGCCAACCCTGCTTTTCTGGGTAATGAAGCACCTGCTTACAAAATTTCATGGCCACACGATTCTTTGATTTCCCGCTACATACAAACATACTTGCATACATCTTCCTTTATTATGTACCAGAAAATGTACCCAACATTACTTGGAAGTTAAAGCACGGTAGTTATATAAAATAACAAAATAAATAAATTTTATTCGTATAAATAACAGTGGAAATTGCGTGCAATTTGTGTACATTGGCACAATGAGTGTGACCCCCCCCCTCTTAAATCGCAAAATAAAAATCTATCATTTGCAGAGACACAATTTAAATCTTAATTTCAACATTCTCAGCACTATTAAACCAATTTATATATTGGTCATATCTTTCGCCAACAATGTCAATGTAACTTTTATATTTTAAAAGTATCTGAATATTAAATAAGTGCATAATATGTAATTTTATGTACATAATATGTAATTTTATGTAATAATTAAATGATACTTGTTTTTTTGTATCTTATAGCTAGCTCCCTTAAATAACTTTTTTTCCTCTTCAGGTTTGGTCAAGCGTAAAATACTAGTCCTGGACCTTGATGAGACATTAATACATTCTCATCATGATGGTGTCATCAGACAGATGGTTAAACCTGGTACACCACCAGATTTTGTGCTCAAGGTAATATAATTAGTTAAATTAAAAATTGATATGATAATATATTTTGCTATGACTTTTAGTTGCATTATTTTGCATTAAAAATCCCCAGTATGCTAATATATTTTGTTGTGAGATCAGATGCTTATTAAAACTACTACTGTCATAAAGCCAGTTTCATGATTAATAAATAAAATGTATAATTGGAAAATAACTTCAGAAGATATTTCTTCCATTTGCACTTCATTTTATTATTTACTACTCCAATTACTGTGATTAATACATATATTTTATATAAAATGTATGCTCTGTGTTACAAAATGCAGTAGACTACATTAATTGTAAAGGGATTGGGATCAATTTCAATTGCACAACTGATTGAACTTTACATTCAATACCTACAAATCATATTAAATTTTATTAATTATTACCTATCATCTAATTATACTTAAAATGGTAACAGTAAAATTGGAAAACTGAATATTCTGCTGCTGAAGTATCTTAGTTCTTGCAATAGCTATTTCACCTGATACTTTACGGAAGGCAGTTTTGCCGGGATCTGTATTACATGGCATCTTGCCTAGGTATCAGGGTTGCAAAAAAACCCGACTAAAATTATAAAAGCCATGCTGGTGGCTTTTGTTGGTTTTAACCGGCTTTTTTTGGCCAAAATTGGCTTTTTTTTTTTTTTTTTGTAAAAAAGTGTGAAGGATTTTAATTTTAAATTACACATTTTTAAGTGTTCTTAACTATTTTTAAAGGTATTTTATTGGGTTAGAATTTAATAAATAACTTTATTTCTCAATAATGAAAGCATTAATATTAGAATACCTGCTAGTGATTTGTTGTTTGCAAAAAAACCAGCTAAATTTTAAAAAGGCATACCAACTGCTTTACTTGGTTTGCATTGACCTTTAACACATTTAACACTCAGAGGAAGTAATGGCACAATTTGCTGCTAAAAAGTAATGGCAATTGATGAAAATAAAACTGAACAAGAGAGAGAAAAATCATCAGCAGAACCCAATGATTAGAACTAATATATGGATGTTCTCAAATATTATGTCAGATAATTTTATTTATTAAATACATATAAATTAATTTGCTGTAATATATATTAAAAGAAAATAGCAGTGTGTAAAAAAATGTTTTTCCTTTTTGAAGTAAAATTGATTTTTTTCTTTTTTGATGTGTGGTGATTTGTCTGTTTAATTAATTAGTCTTTATAAAATCTGTAGTATATGAAATGTAGAGCTATGCATTATGTAATGGAGGCTTTCAAAACACCATCTTGGTGTTTAATTTAATGCATTCTCCTCAATCTATATATATATTTTTTCTTTTAGACATATTACCTTCATAGTATTTTTCTAGTGGTCATAAAATCTTGTGTACTTGGTAATATTTAATAGAAGTTTATAAACATTTTAGTAAAAAACATTTAGGAGTGCATCAAAGATAAAGTAATGCAAATTTAATGTGAATTAACTGTAAACCACCTTTTTTTAATAAAAGCCAGCTTTTTTTAAGCGGTTAAAACCAAAAAAAGCAATCCAGTTTTTTTTTTTTTTGGCCGGGCTAAAATCCTGCAACTCTGCTAGGTATCCCTTTGATTCCACCGCCAAAGGAAATATTTGAAACGACGCTGTTGTCATGTTAACTGAACTAACAAAAAATGGGCTAATAGACTCTTTACTTATAAGTCACAATTTTTTTTGCAGGAGACTTATAAGTTTCATATTGCAAAACCATAAGAAATGATATCTTCTACTATCATTTGAGACATTTTCTGTACTCTTTTTACCTAATGTTAGTGTCTCTAATGTACCTACCCTTATTTTGTACCTAATATTAAATATAGCAAATGCTAAAGTATATACTTGCTGTATTTTAGCATTTTGCTTACTGTATTTCAGAATTTAAGAGTTAAATAAATAATGTATATTAAAGGTGTTATGTTTATAATTGTGCTTCTTTTTATGTTTGCTCATTTTGGACATTAGTTTGCTTTTATTTTGGACATTGTTTGCTTTTATTTTGGACATTAGTACATATAAAAAATAAACATTGGTGCTTATTCAGATAGCATTTGCTGGACCATAGCAGTTTTATTAGCTGGATTCAGCAATTAATCTAGTCACTTTTAATGTGAATGATATGATATCTGTGCTTGGGGTTACTGTGGCAAAAATTGAAGCATTATTAAAACTGTAAACACTTTGGACCCTTATATCTTCTAACCTTATACATAAAAATGTAAATAATTTTGTTTTGTTTTTTCGGAAATATGGTATAGATCAGGGGTTTCCAACTGGCGGCCGCATGCAGTGCCTTTTTTTTTTGCGGCCCGCAGAGGGGAAAACAATTTGCAGCATCAAATAAGATGCTCTTATTTAAAGAAAAAAGTTTTTGTGAAAATTCATATCGGTTTCAAATGCTGTTTATTCTAGAATAAATTTGATTTTCCTCGATTTCCATGAAAATTAGTGCATCCACTTGTGTTCTATTTCACCCCTCCCCTCCTCCGTCGCTTTTCACGTCCGTTGACTCGTTTAACCAGTTTTCTTTCACCCCTGCTGACCCAAGTAGATTCTACTGTACTGGTAGCTGACCTTTCTTTTCATTCAGCTTAATATTGTGTCAAGGCAGGTGTCTGTCTTTCTTTTGTGACCAAGAATTTACAAGCGTTATTTTTAGTACGAAATAGGGTTTTCTTAAAACATGTTACTGTGTGTCTGTTCTCTGATTATTCATTTTATACTAAATATCAGAATGAGTGGAATTTCAAATAAACGCAAGATTGAACGTGAAAACAGAGCTTACAAGGATCGTTGGGAAAGTGATTGTTTAATTACGAACAATAACGGGAAGTTGCAGTGGTTGGTTTGCATGCAAGTGGTATTAGTGCCTAAGGAATATAACATGAAAATACATTATTCAACACTACATGAAGAAAAGTATCAGAGATATGGAGGAGAATCTCGAAATATCTTGATTTCAGAGTTAAAGAAGAAACAAACAGCAGACAGGCATTTTTACCAAAATAGCACACGGTCAATCATCTGTTTTGTATGCTTCTTATGTCGTTTTTCTTGAGCTTGCTAAAGCAAAGAAACCCTTTACTGATGGCAATTTAGTAGAAAAATGTGCTATTGAAATGGCAAAGGCTTTTTGGGGATGCTCAATTAGCCGAGAAGTTTGATTCATTGCCGCTTTCTAACCAAACTTTACAGAGGAGAGTTATTGATATGGGAGAGCAGGTAGAAAAATCATTAATTGGTTTAGTTGAAAAAAGTACCTATTTCTCGCTTTACCTTGATGAAAGCACTGACCAAACAGATGTGAGTCAGTTGTTAATATTTATACGTGTTACCAAAGAAGATTTGTCTACCAAAGAAGAATTATTGGAAATATGTTCAATGACTGGAACCACGAATGGAAAGGACATCTACGAAGGTGTGAAAAAAAGCAGTTAACAAAATCGGAGGTTTTAATAAATGCTCAGCAATTGTGACAGACGGTGCACCAGCGATGGTAGGGGGAAAATCTGGACTGACTGGATTACTTAGAGAAAATGGAGTAACTTGTCCGGTAATTTATTGTATTATTCATCAGGGAGCTTTGTGTGGAAAGTCGATAAAACAAAATCAAGTTTTCAAACTTGTAATAAAAGTTATCAATCTGATAAGATGTGTAAATCATGCATTTTTGCATAGGCAGCTAAAGCAGTTTTGGGAGGAAATGGAAGCAGAATATGGGGACTTGCTGCTCTACAATCATGTAAGATGGCTGAGTACTGGAAAGTATCTCGCGAGATTCTTTGGGATAAGAAAAGAAATCCCAGCATTTCTGAAGAAGTTATTTTCAACAGATACTACGCAACTGGAAGAAGAGCTCCAAAGTGTAGATTTCTTAAAAGAATTGGCTTTCCTCACCGACATCACCACTCATCTTAACTGAATCTAAATCTCCAGGGAAGAAACCAGCTGATGTCGGATTTAATGGGAAAAGTAGATGGGTTTCAAAATAAATTAGGAGTTTTCAAACTTTCTTTGAACAAAAATGACTTGGCCCATTTTTCAAGCTGTCGGAAGTTAGTTGAAGAGCTTGAAGATAATGAGACTCTTGATTTTTCTGAATTTGGTGCAAATATACAAGAAATCAAAGAGGAGTTTGACACTAGATTTAAAGATTTTGAATCATTAAAAAGTAGCATGCTGCTGTTTAGTAATCCTCTTGGAGCTAATAGTGAAGATTAACCAACTCAGCTTCAACTTGAACTATGTGACCTACGAGCGGATACATTTTTGCAAACGAGGGAAGAAAAGGGAGCAGATTCCTTTAAATTATTACCAAAAGAAAGATTCCAAACCTACAAGATTTTGGCCGGAAAATTACATCAATGTTCGAGAGTACATACTTATGCGAAAGTCTATTTTCTGCATTGAAATTTATCTGCATTGAAATTATTTGAAATAAGAACCGCAATAGAAGCCGCCTCACAGATTCTTCTCTACTTCATCTCCTGAGACTCTCAAAAGCCTCAACAACAGAGCTTGAGGTGGACATCCGTTCTTTGGTGGTTGTAGCAGACCAACCTCAATTTTCTTACTAAATATTTTGTGTGTTTTACGTAAGTTTTTTTTTTCCTTTTGTAATTTTTAAGGTTTTATATAAATTTTAGATATCTGTATACTTGATATCAAAGTGAAATTATTTTAGTATGGAAATTTTTTTAATATGCAATTAAAGGTGTTGCCCACTTTTTTTTTTATTCGCAATTCAATACTTGTTTTTGTTTTGTATAACTTGATGAAAGTTGGCCAATTATGATCAAGGTCGTAGCTGGAAGGGAGGGAGGGTTGGAAGTTCATCCCCCGAAATTTTCAAAAATTTCATAGTACATACCATATACATGTATTTATATTCATTATGATGCCGCCATTCCTCCCCTTCCGGAAAAATGTCATATTGAACCCTCCTCCCCACCAAAAAATGTCCTGGGTATGGCCCTGATTATGTTGCGGCCCGCCACCAGACAGATGGTTTTGATTGTGGCCCTTGGGCACTTGTAAGTTGGAAACCCGTGGCATAGATTATGAATATATAAAAATTATTTTCAACATTTTAATACTTTGAATTTTTTTTTTACTTGAAAATCAAAACTTCTTCAAAATTATCTTCAAAACTGTAAAAGATAGATGGAAATACTAAGTGATAAAAATATGTATTGGGAAATCTAGTTTCTAGATCTATATATATTCTAGTTTTCTAGTTTTATAAGCTCTTATAGTTTTCAAGTAATTGTATATATATATTCTAGTACATCTTCATATATATACTAGTATATATATATATTCTAGTATATCTTCAAAACTGTAAAAGATAGATGGAAATAATAAGTGATAAAAATATGTATTGGGAAATCTAGTTTCTAGATCTATATATATTCTAGTTCTATAAGCTCTTATAGTTTTCAAGTAATTGTCAAATTTAAACTTTTCCATTTTTTATGTTTGTAATGCTTATACCTCAAAAATTAAAAGTGTTAACTATGATCAATAAGGAAGAATTTTAGCTCTTTGAAAGCCCTACAAATGTATAGAATTGGATTTTGGATTGAACTCTTAGTTTTGAAGTATGGTGCTTAAAATTTGGATATTTTACTATTTTAACCTGTGGATAGGAAAGCTGTAATATTTAAAATGTTATGAGTGTTGCAATTCAATGTGTTTACAACTCCTTGGTGAAATATTGGTGCACAAGTACGAGATGCTTTGTTTTAATTTAAGAAGAATTAGCAAGTTAAATGAACTTTTGAATTTGTGTGAAAAACATTAGGAAGTTAAATGAACTTGGGGATTCTAAAGATGTTTATTGATTGATGAGGTTTGAACAGAATAGATGGAAATACATATTAAAATATGTATTTATGTACCACCAGGCAAGTTTATAGATTAGCTAGAAACTAAAATCTCATCAGATATATTATATAATTTTAATTTATATACTGCCAAACAAGTTAGTTGAGACCCAGACCGTCCGACCTACCAAAAAGGTGTAAGGTAACTGTTTGCACAGCCGGGAACTGCCACCCAATTTAGACCGGAACCCAGTGGGGGAGGCATCCACAGGGACAGTACCCTCCTGCCCCTACCACCAACCTCTCGGGAGGATTTACGAACCCACATGTTTAACGTGATCGTACTCCGCGTGAACACAGCGGCAGTTTTAGTGGCGGGAATCGAACCCGAGCCTACCGAGTACAATTCCCGCGCGCTATAACCACTGGGCTACTGTGCCCGCCAAACAAGTTAGTAAAATAATTTGATATTTTGATATGAAGTCTATGTTCGGAGTATCTGGGACAATAACTAAAAGTGCTAGCTTGCTATAAACAGTTGGCAAGTAATTTGTAGTGGTTTGAAAGCCTGCAAACAAAACAAATGAGTCTGAAAAAATTTAATAAACTTATTGAACTTTATTGGAGTTTTATTTTACAAAATGTTATTCACACAAAACCATTTTGGCTCCATTGGATTGGAACCACCACTGATTTTTAACTTAAAATAGCTGTAATAATTACAAAGCAACTAACCAGTTTCAGAAGTTACATGACTTAACCAATATCATTTAAAAATTTAAAACCGGTTTTCAATTTAAAAGGATGCTCATACTTGCATTTTTACTAACTGAACAAGTGCTTTGCATCCTTTGTTAGATGCTCACTTTCTTTTTTGGTATTTTACCATTCATTACAAATCATATCCCTTATTAATGATAATTTTTTTTTCTTCTGCTTGGAAATCTTTGGTTTAAATATTTCATTTTGTTTTCTTCCTTCTTATTTAGGGAATTTTCATTCTCTTCCTGGGTTTTTATGAACAAGTGGCTTGTATCCTTTGTTGGATGTTCACTTTTTTTTTTTTTTTTTTTTTGATACTTTAATGTTCATTTATTATGTCCTATTGCATATTCTTTTCAGGTTTCTTTCACCATCCCATTTCTTCTCTCACTGTTGGCAACACCCTTTCCATGCTTTTGCCATGTTTACTGCTCTTGCATCCATCGCTGATCTATCTATGATCAGTGAAGGTTGTGCTTCTTGTGTGTGTCCGGTAGAAAAAGAGCTTTATGATATACTAAAAAACATTCTATATTTTCCAAGTTCTCAAAGTTCTTGAAACCTAAAAATCATCAAAAATATATATGATAATGCAACAGTTGACCAGTGACCCTAAATGCATAAAAATATGCTAATCCTGTAAAATATTCAAACAGACACTTTTCTAAAAATAAAAACATTAAAATAAAAGAGAGAACACAGAATTTAGGTTTTCAAAAATCTAACGTTTATTAAAATTTAAACTTCATTTTTATAGAATTTTCAAAACATTTGACAACTTTTAAGCATCTCATTAACTAGGCAAAACATCTTAAATAATTTAAATAAAATGAATTTATACAAAGGCCGGTTGTTTAGTGGTTAGTACAAACGTTAGAATGTTAAATTTAAAGTTAACAATGTTAAAATTATTCAATTATTTGTCAAACTTGAATTTAGAATTAAAAAGAACATCAGCTAGCCAAACAGAAAATTTAGAACAAAAGTTAAAGAAAAACCTCAGGTTCAGGTGACCTAAAATATATAGATCAAGGGGGTCTTATTCTATGCCAACTCAATTTAAACTTTAAAACGAATGTCAAACTGACAGAAGCAATTAAAAATTAGAATTTAGCACCGGACTTCTGACATCAGAACGAAAACCAAAAACATATGTCCGTCTATTGGGCATGGAAATGTTGATTTCATTCCTCATGTAAAGAGCTGCACAACTCGGGTAAATAAACAAATTGCCAGCAAAACTTGCATAAATCATAAATCGCAGAACATCTTGGATCAACATTTAGCAGACAGGAAATGGAAGGCAGGTGTTCCAAACATCTCCATTCAGTCATAGAAGATGCAACATTTTCAGAGGCTCGTTAAAAATAATTTTTGTTCTCTGGAAGTAGACAAAATACCGGTGCATTCCAAAAGAGAATATTTGAAAAACTGAACAAATTTCGTTCCATTATGAATCGTGCGCGCGCCGTAGCGCAATTGCCACTTCAAACTTTCACATCTTAATTCTAATTAAAAAAAGGGAAGAGAGAGAGAAGAGCTCGAAAAGGTGCGCAAGTTTATTTATATACTGCGAAACATCGCTGCCACAGATTGTAAACAAAATTGTTGATGAACGATAAAATAATTAATGACAGATGATTTTAATATTATTGGAAAATTTAAAATTTGAAGATAGCAAAGCACGCACTGTCAGAGTCAATAAGTGTTGGCTGGGTTATGAAAGTACACAAGTCCAGTTTTAAAGAAAAACTTCGTTCACTTTATTTGGTGAAAAACACAACTCGGCATATTACACGTACCTGGTAATTTTCCATGCCGTAAAACATCAAAAATATACTATGTACAAAAGATTTTTAGTTGTAAATGACTAGACAGAGATTCCTTGAAGCCTTTGGTAGTAAGTTACTATACTACCTCTATCACTTGCGTGTATTTCAGCCACCATCACTTGGCAAAGGGAAACCAAAGGATAAAACATCAGGAAAATATTTAAAGCGGCTTCCGAACGTTTGTAAGTAAATTTAACGTTCAATACATGCTGGTCCAAACTGACCACATCTGCATCCGTTTCGACTATTCACCGTCGTCAAACGATATTCCGCAGTACTTCAGTCAAAAACATTTCTGTCTGCCTGCATCAGACCATCAGTGTCTATCTCGTCTGACTTCTTCAGACGTCTGATCTCGATCGACCTCTTTCGACCTTCTCTCTAATTGCTTCAAGAAACCTCTGCCCTATATATCCGAGAATGGACAGTTCCAGAAACGCCCCCGGATATGCAAATCAGATGCGTACGCATTGAGAACTGATTTGCATGAAACCTCATGTTGAAAAACGTCACGGTTCACGCCGGTGAACGGGAAGAGTCGTTCATATTAAATTTGCATAAACGCCCGTTCACAGGAACGTGAATCGCGATGTATTGATTATTTCCAACAAATATTACGGTCAACCAATTAAAAACTTGAAATTTTAAAGAAAAGAATTAGAATTTCAAAGCAGACAAAAATTAAAAGAAATGAAGTGAAACGATTTGGAATATACGAATTCGGCAACAATTTAAATATGAATGATTCTAAATATTTAAAAAGCTGAAAATAGAATAAAACTGAAAAATTGCGATGAATTAACGAATTTTTAACCGAGAGCAATAAATTTGAAATCAAATCAAAGGGAATAAAAAGGGCAATAAATGGAATTGTAAATTAACCAATTTAAATAAATTTAAATTGCTAAAACCTAAAAAGAACGAACTTTCACCATTTTTAACACCAAACCTATGGAAAAGAACCTATTTGAACAAAGAATATCAAAACCCTAAAGAATTGGAAAATGATGAGTGACTATGTAAATAAGATCTTAAAGGAGGATAACTATGTAAATAAGACCCCTAAACATGTTTAAATTAAAAACAAAATTCCTAAAATTATTAAATATCCAAAAGTATAACCCAACATGTGTCCTGATGAAGAAGCATGCTTTTAGCTTTGAAGCTAGCTGATACTATTAAATTCAGTATTATATGTTGCTTTTAACAAAGTTATTTCCATTTTATTTTTTAGCAGCAGTTTCAGTTGTATGCATCTAAAACTTCTCAATAATCAAAACTCTCTCTTCGATAATTCTCACATACTTGCTTAAGGTATTTTGGTTTTAAAATACAGATATTTTTACCCTATTTAGTACATATCTGTGGGGCAGTGCAGTACTTGATGTAATATTTTTTTTATTGTATACATTAGTTTTGTTTTCAAAAACAATCATATCCAATGTTGAAATGAAGCCATTTAAGACTGTGTGTAATTCTCAAGTATAGGATTTTTGGCCCTGATTACATTACCTTGTATTACAGTACTGAATTAGATATATATTATTTGCTTACTGTATACATTAGTTTTGCTTTAAATATTTTATTACTGTTCATTTTTATTACTGTTCTTTTAAATGTATGATTTTTTTTCTGAAAAGGTTACTATTGATCGTCATCCTGTTAGATTCTTTGTGCACAAACGGCCGCATGTGGACTTCTTTTTAGATATGGTATGAATTTTATTGTAATTATATTTAATAAATGGTTTTCTTTCTTAAATTTATATAAAACTGAAAAATAAATTTCCAGTAAATCTGTATAAAACATTTAAATGGGACCATAATTGGGCACAAAAAAAGAACTATTTTCATCAGAATAAAGGAGAATAAGGTTATTTCAGCAAAATCAAAAAAAAATTCTGTTGTGAGAGATGCAAGATAAATATTATTCTACTTTTGCTGAAATGGCTGTTCAATCACCTTCATTTGCTGTATCTCCAAAACCAGTTAATATCTTTAAATATTTGTTTTATGTTGTATTTTATTTTTCAGTTAACTTATATAGCAATTAAAGTAAATTATTTCATATCAAATTTATATATTTATATTCAGGTAAGCAAGTGGTATGACTTAGTAATTTTCACTGCAAGCATGGAAATCTATGGAGCTGCTGTAGCTGACAAATTAGATAATAATCGAGGAATACTTACAAAGAGATATTACAGACAGGTGTGTAAAATCTGTTTTGTTTAATAGAAATCCTTGTTCTCCTAATGTAAGATATGAAATGATTTTTCTATTTCAATTGTATACATATTTGTACACACAGTATTCTAGTGTGTAGAACACTCTTCTGGCCACCCAAACTATTGCTGTAAACCTTTGGGTCAGTCGGGTGGTCTGGGTTTTCAACACTAGAACACTCATATTGTCTAACTAACATTGCATTTCCATCTGATAACATGACAAAATGACACTCTGAGTGTGGTGACAAGCAAATGTTGTCCAGAACATAAAGTTAAAGACAAATGAAGTGAAAAATAAAAATTGCAAGTATGTGTATAATTGAAATATGTGTACAATTGAACACACACTTGTGTACATACTATATTTGTACACATACTTGTAATTCAATTGTGTGTACAATTGAATTGTAATTCCTGCCAGTTTTTTATAGAAAAAAAATATCATCTAACTAAATAAAATTATACTTAATCCTGAACAGTATTTGCAGTTATATATGTAGATGTATATTTCATGCATTTATATATGTAGTTATATATGTAGATGTATATTTCATTATTTCATGCACTTATATATGTAGATGTATATTTCATGCATTTATAATCATTTTCATGCATTGCAAAAATGTTGATGCATAATTTTACACATTTAAAATTTTGAAACATTTCTGCAATTAGTCTTTTTATGATTTTTATGTTATTTACTTACTTTTTATTTTATTTATATTTTCTTTGCTTAGATTTTTTTTTTCTTTGCTTCTCAGGCTGTAGCTTAAGTAGAAATTCCTATAAATTTGGGCAAAAAATTCCTAGCAAGACACAAAGTTGTGTCATTTTCACTTAACATTTGATATATACGGCTTCAAAAGTTTAATTTTCAGCATAAAATATTCCATGTTTTGCTTATTTTCAGTCATGATTATTTTTATCCGAAAATTCTGACTTGTGGCAAAAATTTTGTACAATACACAAAGTTTCATTATTTTCATTTAATAACTGATGTATACTGCTATAAAGTTTGATTTTCAGCATTAAATGTTCCATTTTATGCAATTTTTCTGTTACAATTATTTGTGTAAAATTCATTAAAATAATTTCTTATACCAATCCAAAAATTGCTAAAACTGCTAAATATTATCATTCTTTAGTAATATATGCATCATTACTGATAAAAATTCATGCTATGACAAAGCTGCCAAGTATTCTGATTTTTCCGTATTTGTTCCATTCTTTTTAATCTTGTTCCGGGAGTCTGACTTTTCATCTTCATAATGCCTATAATTTTTTTATATGCAGATCTGCATTTTTTTTCATCTACATAAAAGCATTTACAGATTACAAAAATCATAAAATCTGACATCATTCACGAATGTCACGGAATAGAAAACTAAGTCACAAATTTTTAGATCATAGTTTTCCGTTTTTTTCATTTGAAAATCTGTTTCCCTACGATTGCATAATTGGCATTCGGAAATGGCAATTATTCCCACAGCGTCACAAAACAGAGAGATTTGACCAATGATTATCCAATTAATATGGAAGAAACACATTTGCATCAAACAAAATTTTTATACTTATTTCGTGTTATATAGAGGAAAATTATTTTTCAAGCATATGAAATAAAAGGCTGTATTGCACCAGTACCACAATAAACTGCATTTGTGCATGATCCTCCGTATATTTCATTTTACTGTAAAAGTATTTTTCCACATTTTGCAATCTGTTTGCATCATTTAAAATTTTTGTGATTATTTTGCATTTTATACAGAAAAACTTTTTCAAATGTATTATTAATAAAATGAAAGGGGTTTTTTTGGCAGCAGTATCGCAAAAAACTGCATTTGTGTGCAAACTTCCGTATGTTTTGTTTTATTGTGAAAGTATTTTCCTTTTTTGAAATCTGTTTGCATTGTCTAACTCTTTTCTAATTATTTTGTATTTTATCAGAAAAGCTATTTTTAAATATATTATTAATAGTGTTACGAAACATATCCTCTAGAATCGTGGGTGTATACGCAGGATGCAGGAGCTAATCCAAGTTTCTAGATAACTTAATTTTATTCACAAGCATAAAGTAAACAGGAACAATATACAATCAAACAGCATGTAAATGCTCTACTAATTTCACAGAATAATCGATGTTATTCTCTAAATACTGATAAAAATACATTCACAAAACAGCAGCTGCTATTCTCAAAATATTAACAATAGTCACAGTTCACTATAGCTCGTATATTGTCAACTCAACTCTCTAATTCAGTCATGACTCCTATTTATAGTTTCTCTATAGAAATTTCTGGAAATCTCTATATCTCGAAAAATAATCATTCTATCGAGAAGTTTCTGGAACATTCTGGAAGTTGCCAAATCTGGCAACCCTTCTTCTAACTGGAAAGTCCTGGCACCCCTGTGCTGACATCATGGATTGTGTTTCCTTCACCTGGCCTTCGAGACAGACGAAAGAGGAGGTGCCAAAGGAAATATTGTACATTCTCAACAATAGAATGACAAGTTGTTTTGCAGCAGTATTACAGAAAATGGTATTTGTGCATGATCATCTGTATATTTTGTTTTCCTGTGAAAGTATTTTTCCATTTTTATTTGCCAAATTTTATTTTGATTTTCTATTTGAAAATTTGATTTGATTAATAAATTTTCAAATTCCAAATATCATTGTTTTGGAAAAGACAAATAGTTTAGTAGTATACATTGCAATTAGTATACCACAATTTTTGATTTTGACATTTGCAGAATTCATAATCGGCAAAATTTTTGCCAAATCTTTTTTCAGTCGCCATATTGAATTTTCTTTTGCAAAATGAGACAATGACAATTGAACAGTGCAACCACTAAGTATCCATTTACATCCATGTCTTGTATCCAATTATTTTAATTAATGAGAGTAAAACTTCTATTTCTTCATAGTATGTTTTATTATTAGTATATTTTATTTTGATTTTTTAATTGAAAATTTGATTTGATTTATAAATTTTCAAATTCCAAATATCATTGTTTTGGAAAAGACAAATAGTATAGTAGTATACATTACAATTAGTATACCACAGTTTTTGATTTTGACATTGGCAGAATTCATAATCGGCAAAATTTTTGCCAAATCTTTTTTCAATCGCCATATTGAATTTTCTTTTGCAAAATGGGACAATGACAATTGAGAAGTGCAACCACTGAGTATCCATTTACATCCATGTCTTGTATTCAATTATTTTAATTAATAAGAGTAGAACTTCTATTTCTTCATAGTGTGTTTTATTATTAACTACAAAATATACCCAGCATTGTTCAGGATTTAAACTGAGTGATTGTAACATAGTCGTATGTGCACCCATGTAACAGTTTTTATTTTATATTTGTTATAAGCAGCAAGCTTATTGTTAAAATTTTATTTGGTTTTCAGGAATTGGCTGTGAGTTCTAGCAGCTCAAATATTCTATGTTTGACTGTGTCATTAAATATTTCTTAATCTAAATTTTAAATCAAAAAATGGTTTATTTCAGTGTGTTCCCCTAATATCTTTTTACAAATGTACTAAATTTCATATTTTTGCTGTACATGTAAAACTCGAAGAATGTGAAATTTGTCAAACAGTGATGGCAGCTACGTTTTACTTTCCCTATATACATAGTGTAATGTATGGGGAAAGTAATTAAGAATTTAAATTTTCAACGGAAGAGCATGTTTCAAGTACTCCTGAACTCGAATCTAGTGATGTGTATCTGTGAGTCTTTGAAGACAAACAAATGGAGCATTTACACCAAATTTTTTATAAATATTACAATCTGTGAATAAGTAAGCAAATTAAATGCAATTAAATTTCAAAAGACCTCAAATTTTCGAACAAAATGTTGATAAAATCAGAACTTTCAATAATGTTATGTAATTTTTCATTGTAAAATGATTGATAAAAATTTTAGAGCACTAGCATGTACCATTTTTGAGATATTGCGCTTTTTTTAAATAAATGTTTAAAAAAATCACATAAAATTAAAAAAGTATTAACTATTATGAAATATGTACATTTTTCATTTTTAATAATATGTGATAAATGTGTCAACATCATTGTCATGGATCTAGTTTGCTCCATTCATGACAAAAGATACTTTTTGTAATGATTTTGTATTTTGATACCTAACAATTCACCAACAATTATTTATATATAAGAAATGCTCTTCTCTCTGTCTGTATTGCTTAATAATAAATTTTGTGAACTTGGTAACTAATTTCGTGAAATATCACCACCTTTGTGATATTTCGCCCCAGTTTGACATTGCATTATATAAGGAAAGTCATGTGGTCACCTATATCAGGTCCCCCCCCCCCCCCCCCCCAATATAGAGAGAAAATAAATTTGGATCTCCAAACATTGAACCTGGGAAAGATTATTCACTTCATGAAATCACAAGCTGCACTCGAATAATTCAATTATACAGAAAATCAATAACTTTTGGTTTAGAATTTGTAGGGTCTGTGGTCCTTTTCCGTCCGGATATCTTTCTTCTAACAAGTGCAATAAATTGAAGAGTTTGAAAATATTAATAATCATGAAAGTACTTAGCAATTAAATAAAAAATTATAACCTATTGACCAATGCTCACAGCTCAAACTGGAACATACCATGTGCTCATATGATATTATCAGCAATGCTGGCATAACTATGCAGTGTGATTGGTGGCAACAGTTTGGCCGATATTGCACATTTGGTGGCATTTCGTGCATGTTAACTGATTTTTAACACTTTACAACAAAGTTGAAAAGTGTTTATGACTTTGTTCATTCTGTCTGTCTGTCTGTTAGCCCGATAACTGCCGTAAAAATGACTTAATCCAAATGAAATTTAGTATGTTGTTCAGACGGTCTGTAGAACCTATGGGAATATAAATGAATAATATCACCCAATTAGTTTTGGATTAAACCCGGGTCAAAAAAATTAAATACATTGAGCCCTATGGGACCTAATTTTTTAAACATTTTTTAAGCGGATTTAAAATTCACAAATTGCTTCGAAAATTTTAGGTAATATTCAAATTGTTCCGTAAAATATATAAAAAAAAATTCAGCGAAATATATTCAGTAGTTTTTTAAATAAAAATTAAAATAATAATTACACCTCTTATATGAAACGATCATGTGACCATGATATGAAACGATCACATGACCCACTTCAAAATGATATATGGCATCCATCTTGTTCCAAATCGTGATTTTTTTTTTTTAAGTTCTTTTTAATTCATATTGAGTGTTGTATCCGTCCTAAAACTACTTTATTTTTGCTTAAATTCTGTGCATCTACATACTGAAACAACGCAATGACAATATATTTGAGTTTAAATGCTCATCTAAATTTGATTATTTCTACAACTAAGCCTATTTTTCACCTATGTAAAATGTAAACAGCAAAATATATTGAATGAGTTGTATTAGAATTCCTGTATTTTTTTAACACAAAATAATTTAGTCCATGGAGTCTGCATGGCTGATATGAATGAAATATTAATTGATTTCATAAAGAGAAGGAAGATTTTTTTCGATGAAGTTCCAAGCATAGAGTTTAATTTTTTGTAGCTCCATGGTCTTAAACAAAATGTTTAAATAAAATAAATTATTATAGTATTGTGATGAATGAAATGAATGAGAGAAAGTTATGAATGAAATCCTGTTTTTATAGAGAGATCCAGGTGTGTTGTTTTTTCTATGACGTCATTTGAATTAATTTCAGTTGTTTTCGATGAAGTTTTTAAATATAATAAATTATCGTAGTATTATGATAATTCTAAAACTATTACCGAGGAATGTATAACATTTTAGAGATGTTTAAACCAGGCAATTTATATTTCAATGCCGTCATTTGAATGAAGTTCATTTTTTTCGATGAAGGTTTAAGTTTTCAAATATAATAAATTAATGCAGTATTGTGATAAGTTTCAAAATATTACCGAGGAATGTATTGCATTTTAGAAATGTTTAAATAAAATTTCATTGAAGTTGGAAAGTGTTTCATAATCAATGCTTTAAGCATGATTGATCTTTCTTGTTTTTATATTCAGCCTATACACAGGTTTAGTTTCCGGTTTTGGTCATTTTTTTTTATAATGGAATTGTATGCCCGGCTTATACACAGATCAGCTTATATTAAAATATCTAATATGGAGAGCACATGACTTTCCTTACATAATGCAATGACTTTACTTCTTTGACTGTGAAATAATAGTGTACAACATCTACGAGGTAGGGTCAAAAAGTTCCCGGAATAGGTCAATTACAAATTATTAAAAAATAGAACAATAATTTTACCTTATTAGCCTTCAAAGTATTGTCCTCCTGCATCCACTCACTTGTTCCAGCGTTCATATAGCTGTTCAAAACACTCCTGAAATCCATTTCTTGAGAGAGGTCCCTTCAGTTGCTTTGTTGCATTTTCGATCACCTCATCTGAATCCACAAAACGGTGTCCCTTCAATTTCATTTTCATGTGATGGAGCATTGTTGTGTAAAAGAAACTAATCATTTGTTGCCCATTTTTCAGGTCATTTTCGTCTGATTGCATCTCGTAGTCGTTTAAGGATCTCCAGGTAAAGTTCTTTATTGACAGTTTGGCCTTAAGGAATAAATTCGTAGTGAATGACGCCCTTGTAATCGAAAAACACCTCCAACATCACTTTCCCTCGACTTTTGTCCAAGTGAAATTTTTCCTTCCTTGGTGATGTTTTTGCTTTCCATTCACTTGACTGACGTTTTGTCTGAGGGTCGTAAAGAAAGCACCATGTCTCATCACCTGTCACGATTTTCTTCAAGAAGCTGTCATCTTCATCAGCCATGTCAATCAAATCCCTGGACATGTTCACTCTCACTTCTTTTTGTTCAGGTGATAACATTTTTGGAACCATGGGCAAACAAACACGATGCATGTTCAAATTATCATGAAGAATGCTGTGAACACTCCCATGTGAAATTCCAAGTTCAAAAGCAATAGCATCAATGGTTATTTGTCTGTCCGCACGCACGATTTCTCGAACGTGCTTAACATTTTCATCTGCGGTGGAAGAGGAGGGCCGCCCAGTCCGAAGGTCATCTTTGATGTTTGTGCGACCTTCACGAAAACGCTTATGCTACTCATACACAGCCGTTTTTTTCATGGCATCGTTTTCGTATGCTTTCTTCAGCATCTCGAGCATCTCAGAAGGTGATTTCTCAAGCAAAACACAGAATTTGTTATTTGCACGCTGCTCTAAAGACAACATTTCAAAATCCGACGAATGAAAAATTCGCTTTGTCAGAAATGATCTGCAGCTAACGCCGACAGTACCGGAAATGAATTCCAGATGGCTGTGTGTTTTCCTTATTAGTGCCGCCAACCTCCAAAAGAGATATTTCCCCTCCAGCCTGCGTGAATGTAGGCGACCATTCTGGGAACTTATTGACTCTACCTCGTATAATACAATCATTTTGGTATTGAATTAATACCACGTAAATTGAAATTTGATGCTTTTGGCAACTTATAAGTCCAATCAGATTAACTTATTCATAATTACATGCAAAATACCATCAAAATGCAATAGACTTATGGAATATCCCATGAAACAAATGACTTGGTGAATTCGTGTGGTATTAAAATAAAACAGTACATTAAATGTATCTTCTCTCGTGACTGGAATGAACTAAATCCATGAGAATGATGGTAACAGATTTGATGCATAATATTGTATGTTGAAAATGAACATTTTTGTTAATACAATTTTAATTTTATGCAATTTTTTTGATAAATTTATTTGAGAAACTTGCAATATGTTAATATTTTTAACTAGTGTTCTAAAATTAATGTCATTCCTTTTTTTTTTTAAAGAAAAATTATGTCAGAAATTATTACCTTATATACTTGCATATAAGTCAACTCCCCCCCCCCCCCTCCCCCCCTACTTTCAGAGGAAAAAAATCCAAAACTCGCGTATAAGTCAATTCCAAAAAGAGATTTTTTTTTTCCCATAAATTATTCAAAACACTTGAAAACAAAACAAAACAAAAAATATATATATATATATAATAATAAAATTTAATTTCCATGATAAAAACTTCATCGGAACCCTTTAAAGTCTGAATCCAAACAGGTAGGCCTATGACATATGAGCATTGTTTCCCATCCATTTCGGGGCACTCGTTTTCGTGTGACAAGCTCCAGGCGTTCTTTTACTCCCAGCACGCAGCTTCCTCAAAACGGACGGGAGACCGTACATTCCTGTCTCTTAAGCGTCTTTGACCCACCTCGCAATCAGAAAAGTATCTGGCTTCTGCCTCTTATTTTTTCGCTAACCCCGAATCACACAACCGTTAATCCCCAACATAGTTGTTATTAGATACTCACTTCAATAACCAAAACAAAAAAACACTTTCAACTTAAAATCCTGCATTATAGTTTTAAACAATCCGTTTTACAGAATTATTTCTGAAAAGAGCCATTTTTTATCAAAAACGATCGGCCATAATCCGAGAAGCGCATGATAAACATCGAATGAAAATGTATGCATATTTTTTTATGACGCGATACACTGGTAATTGGGAGGGCAGTGACTCACAGGAGAATTTTGAAGTGCAGAAAAATTTGGAGTGCATGATTGGTTAATTACTACCGTATCCTTTTAGGATGGATTGTCTCGTAGGAAAAAAGTTTTAGACTTACGATTTTTTTTTTTTTTTGACTCCGCGTATAAGTCAACCCTCCACTTTGAAGTATTTGTTTTGTCACAGATTTCTCAACTTATACGTGAATATATACAGTATTTATAATTGAAGGGGTATACCAAATATTTGATTATAATAATCATACCAAATTATTTTTAAACAATTAATTTGCTCATGTGAGATACTACATCCACACAAACTCATAGACACATACATGCACACACACTAACATGCATACATACATACACACACACGCTAACATGCATACATACATACATGCATGCATACTGGCGTACATACACACACAGACATCACCTCTGAAAAATTCTATCCGAGTTCAGGTATGCTTAAAATGTACTTTTCTGGTGAAAACTCATTCAAATTTTTGACCCTGTCAGAATACTTCTCTATACATTATTATACAGAGATGCCAACCTCTCAGTTTTAGTTTCAGTAATCTAGGCGGGGAACCTTCAGAATTTTCAGTAATGAGATGTAAGTGGTTTCATTTGTGATAAAAAAAAAATATCATTCACATTGATATTCAAAATAATGTTTAATCAAACTTCTAAAATTATTCATATATGATACTTTTATAAGCATTGACAAAACATGATATGTTCAAATTAAATTATCATATGTTTAAGTATTTTAAAATAATGCAAAAATTAAGTGCTAATCATTTGTCTAAATGCAATATTTGTTTCAAATTCAAATTGTTTTAATGAAACATTAAGCATCATGCTTTTAAAGCAAAAACATTCAGTCTTAAATGTAAATCTTATTAAATTTGTAAATTTTTTTATCTTTTTAGTCTTTGTAAATTCCTTAAAAACTCCTAATTTTGTGTTTTACAACTGTAATTTTTAACTTTATAGCATTGCTGTGTACGTTATGGAAGTTTTAACAAAGATCTTTCTGCAATTACACAAGACCTTTCAAGCATTTTCATTTTAGACAATTCTCCTGGGGCTTACAGAGCATACCCTGGTAAGATATTTTTAACACTCTAAATACATGCTTACAAACCTTCACTGCATTTTACCTTTTGTAGATAAAATTTCATTATTTATGCTTATCAGCTTTTTTTTCTCAGAATTTTGTTTTGCTCCACTTCAATTCAATTATAAAAATTTTAAGTGTAAAAGTATATTATTACTGTAAAAACAATCACATAATGAGGAGCAATCAGTTTCATGATCAGAGGTGAAGTGAGTCGGTAAATCCAAAGTAGTGGAGGAGGGGTTGTGGCAGCAGATATGCTTTAAGGATTGCAATCAAGAATTTGGTTCATGAAATCATTTGTGTGTTAAAAATGAAAACCAATAACAAATTATAATATTTGTTGAAATCATGTTCAAGTATGTGATAAATGCCACACTACACTGCTCTCAGACCCAGTTCAGAAACAAACTAGTTTTCTACCATGTATAAGGAAATCTTGTAACATCAGTGAAATAAACATGTTATAATTTCAACTTTATCTATAAGCTACTGTAGTTCATAGCTCAAACAAGTTTGCATATTTTCAAATACAATTATACTACTGAATTTTTATGCACTTAACCTTAAGGAAAGTAAAAAGTTTGCATTTTGTAAAGCATCACAGTCACTAATATTTCTCCATGCTAATCAACATGATGTTTCCCCACATGTAAATATGCCAAAACAGTTAAATAATGTAATATGAGCAAAAAAGTGTCCTAGGTTGTCTAGTTTCAAGAATGATTTTCAAATGGACATTATGAGAAGGGAATTTTTATTTGTCATTTCTAATGAAAAAATATAATGTGCCCATAAGTAGGTATCATGCTGGTTTACTTTTTCAAAAAAAAATTTCTCAAGAGTGATACTGAAAAAAATGTGATTGTGCTAGGACAATATCAACAGCCCTCTTAGTTATAAAATAGCTTCAAATAAAACAGTAAAGACTATCTGGACTTTGCAGGCAAGATCATTTTCTGCTACTTATGATAGCAATAGTTACAGTACTTTTTATTAGAATTAAATTGTTACTAATTTCAATCCAATTCAAAATTTAATTTTAATTTAAAACATAGTTTATTACTAGTGGCGAAGTATGAAAAGAATTTGGGGAGACTGGCTACCCGTTGCCAAGCAACTTTCACTTTAATTATACATTAGAGGAATGATGCACTTATTATTAAGTTATGTGAATGAATAGAAAGGGAGTAGTTTGGTAGCAAGTTGTTTTTGTTGACCCTGGCTCCCCAGATTCACTTTACATTCCGCTACTGCTTATTACTAATTTGAAATTTTGTTGGTGATGGTACTGGTGAAAACAAGGGGTGTTCTGATATCTGATACCAGTTATCGATGTTGCTGATATATTTGTATTTTCCTGTTACCAATAATAATCTAATATTTGAGAACCTATTGATCCAATACTTTTTAAATTTTTTCTGTTTTGTACCACAGAATTAAGAACATTGCTTGAACTTTTTTTCATTCTGCAACAAAACTAAGTACAGTAAAACATTGCTAGTTTAATGGTTAAGCTCTAGGCAGTGCTGGGTGAAAAAAGTCTTCTGGATTGTGTGCATCCTCACAAAAGAGAACTCCAAATTCGAAGGTCATTTGGTGCATCGGATGCTGTTTGTAATCGTCAATGGTCCCACTCTTCTGCTAGGGTCTGATGGGGGTAAAATGAGTATAAAATTCATTGATTTTAATGTTCAGTTAAAATTTTCTAGTAAATGTTTAACAATTCAAACTTTTTATTTGGTTTTTCTTTACATTGCATTTTATGGGAATGAAAATGCACAATTTTCAATTTTCAGGCTATAAAATTTTATTTAAACTGTATGTTTGCTATACCCATTTTACCCCATGCAGGTGAGAATGGGTTTAGTGTGGGGTAAAATGGGTATACAATAATTTAACAATGAAAACTGCAATACACTTACCAAAGATTACATAATGATATATGAAAAAAATAAAGTAGTAAGCCATTAAAAATTCTAAAACTTTTTTTTTAATATGAAATTGAAGTTAATTTAATACATGTGAAATTTAATAATGAATCTCGCTTCATTGCAAGTGTTTATTAGCAACGTTTTTTCCCTGACAAAATCCTATCATCTCACACTTTGAGTGAAAAAATACTAGTTACAAATGTTTAAAGTTTACCAAAAACATAATGTCCCCAATTATTAAATGTTGGTTCATTTAAGGTGTGTATTATTTGTTTCTTTTCAACAAAGTCTGTATCTTCAGCCTCGGGAAAAACATAAAACTCGCCGATCTTAGATTTCTTCAAGAATTTTACCTCATACATGTCCTTCAATGGCCATAACTTTGCCAATGAATTCTTGTTTTCGCTTTTTCCCCAAATACACTACCTTTACCCATGTACCCACAGATATATCTACCGTGGAAATTTCTTCTATGCTTTCCGATCTAATTTCAACTTCGCTTGAACTTTTTTAAATAAAAATTAAAATAATAATTACACATCTTGTCTGGGTCTCAACAACAACAACAACAACATCTTATATGAAACGATCACGTGACCATGATATGAAACGATCACATGACCCACTTCAAAATGATATATGGCATCCATTTTGTTTCAAAATCGTGATTTTTTAAAGTTCTTTTTAATTCATATTGAGTGTTGTATCCGTCCTAAAACTGCTTTATTTTTGCTTAAATTCTGTGCATCTGCATACTAAAACAACACAATGACAATATATTTGTGTTTAAATTCTCATTCAAATGTGATTATTTCTACAACTAAGCCTATTTTTCACCTATGTAAAATGTAAACAGCAAAATATGTAGAATGAGTTGTATTAGAATTACTGTATTTCTTTAAAACAAAATAATTCAGTCCATGGAGTCTGCATGGCTGATATGAATGAAATATTAATTGATTTTATAAACAGAAGGACGATTTTTTTCGATGAAGTTTTAAGCATAGAGTTTATGAATTGTAGCTCCATGGTCTTAATTTTTAAATAAAATAAATTATTATAGTATTGTGATGAATGAAATGAATGAATCTTGCTTTTATAGAGAGATCCAGGCGTGTTATTTTTTCTATGACGTCATTTGAATTTATTTCAGTTGTTTTCGATGAAGTTTTCAAATATAAATTATCGTAGTATTATGATAGTTTTAAAAATATTACCGTGCATTTAGAGATTATTGCATTTTAGAGATATTTAAACCAGGCAATTTATATTTCAATGCCGTCATTTGAATGAAGTTCATTTTTTTCAATGAAGGTTTAAGTTTTCAAATATAATAAATCAATGTAGTATTGTGATAAATTTAAAAATATTACCGAGGAATGTATTGCATTTTCGACTTTTTTAAATAAAATTGCATTGAAGTTGGAAAGTGTTTCATAATCAATGCTTTAAGCATGATTGATCTTTCTTGTTCAATCTTATCATGACTTCTTCAGATGTCAAAACTTCACCTGCTTTTGATTGAACACGCTTTCATTTCAATTTTGAATTTGGAATGCACTTTGTTGTGAGACTAGAAGGCTTTGGTGATATGGCAGGTAAAATGGCAGTTTTCAAATCTTTATAAAGAGAAACAATCATTGAACTTGAAGATAAGCCTTCTTCTATAGGCATAGGTGATATGGGAACGTCTTGTTGAGAGGTTAGTGGCATTGATTCATTTGAGTCAGCAACAGAAACATGAGGCATTACACTAGGAGGTAGATGAAGAACCTTCAGTAATGTCATCTGTTAATAATGTAATTCTGTGTACTACCGCTTCACGATTAGGAGGATAAGTTCCACTGCTTTTGAAGCCTTTGACGATATTTTTTACTGACATGTCTTCAAAAAGTTTACCTAAAAGGTAAGGGAAAACAGCTTTGGTCACACTCTCAAGGCGACTTTCTTGAAACCACGGCTTCAGAACGTATTGTCATTTTCTTTTCAACTGTGAAAATACACCAAATAGATGCTCAAGTCCTCAGGACGAGCCGGACGGTCTGGGTCTTCAACCAACATCTAATGGTTGAAGGGCATGGCTGGTGTTTGGGGGTAAACACAAGATGATTATTTGTTTTTCCATGGCATGTCTAGTGTATGTAATAAGACTTCCATGGCCATCATAGATGAGTAGCACAGGTTTTTGTAATGGCTTAACATACTTTTAAAAGTTTTTCATCCATTGTTCAAAAACTGTATCGTGCATCCAGCCTGAATCTGTGCAGCCATATATAGCTCCAGGAAGTCTATCACGAGTCCATGTGTCATACAAATGAAGGCTTTTGTAAACTGTAAATGGTGACATGTATTTCCCATCTGCAGAAACACAAAAAAGCACTGTGTATATGGTTTTGCCACATGTTGCAGATTTTAAATATGCTGTGAGAGAATTTTTAACAACAAAAACTCCACAGTTCCAAGAGTCAGTGCCAAGGCCTGCTTCGTCCAAATTGAAAATTCTTTCGGGGCTGTTTATTAGATTGTTTTCCTTCAATAAAACTTCATAGGTATTAAAAAAGCTATTCACACAAGAATGTGTCAAAGCCAATGATCTTGCTTTCGTCAGCAATTCCGGCTTCCTATCCCCTAACTCCTTCGACCACCTCTTCTCAAAATTTCGAATCCAATCAGCGCCTGGTATACCATTTGAAAAAGGAATTGCTCTAGAAATGGGCAATGATTTAATAAAATTCTGTACAATGAATTTCAGATCTTTCCGGTCTTGGGGATAACCGCACCTTGCCATAAATTTTAATGACTGCACAATAATATTTTCTTCCTCCAATGAGAAGACTGTTGATCTTCCAGATCCTTTACGTGAAGGATTTTTTACCACCCATCTTCTCAAAGTTTCATAAGGAATTTTGTATTCTTTAGCAGCATTGTATATCGATTTACCATTGTCAACATCTCTAACAGCCAGCTCAAGACTTGCATCTGAATAAGACTGCACTTTTTTTTTAACATATGTCCGAGGCATTGCATGAAACCTGAAATATATATAATAGTCTATATATGTATAATCAAATAGGTCTATAAGTTACTTTAAATATTTTCTTAGTGATCAGTTTGTAGGCACCAATAATTATGAACATGCAGTGACTGATTTAAAGTTAATGTTTTGAATAGGTAGCCTATTAAATAAATAAAGAGAATAATAATTAGCTTGTATTCTTTTTTACTTTTGAGTTAAACATTTCTGAAATATTGTGTTCTAAACATTTTAATGTATTTTTAAAACTCAAATCTACCACTAACCATCAACCACTAACCTCAAACCACTAACCATCGCATATGCATGATTTTCTGCTGGTTACAGTTTCTAACCTCCATAAAGCCTCTTATCCAGTTACTCTCATTAAAGAAGTGTAATAAGATATAGCCCTTAAATAATTTTTGTGACTTGACCCACAATCCAGTACACATCTTGAAAAGTAAGGGAAACCAACCCATTAAGCGGGTAACCCATGAGTACCTGACCTAAAGCAGGACTCTACAAAAAAGTTTGAATTTAGTATGTCTTAGTATGTTTAGTAGTCTTTTGCGGTATATATTAATTGTTTGGATTCTGAACCATATTGGGCTATCCCATTTTAGGCCCATTATAGGAATGCATGAAATACATTCAACCTTATGGGACCTAATTTTTCAAACATTTTTTAAGCAAATTTAAAATTCACAAATTGCTTCAAAAGTTTTAGGAAATATTCAAATTATCCCATAAAATATATAAAAAAAATTTCAGTAAAATATGTTAGGTAGTTTTTTAAATAAAAATTATTTAATATAGGGTGAAAAACAAATTCAATTGAATTCTGACTTTTGCTATATCCTCCAAAAAGAAAAGAGATATATTTTATAATAAATATCTTTACAAGAGTAATTATTTTATATATAAAAGAGGTTTCACATTTTAAAATAAATATGTTAGATAACAATTTTTCAAATTGACTAAGTTTCATGACTAAGTAATATTGCATTACAAAACTTACACTGAAGAAAGAAATACAGTTGGTTTTTGAAATGTAATATTATCTTGCTTTGTACTGCATTTTACATTGTAAATCAATTTTTCAAGAGTGTAATTATTGAATTAAAACTTTTTTCTGTTTATTTCCTTAATAAAAGATCAGTTATTTAAGCTGCTAACACTGAATCATATTTCTGAATTTGAAATATTGTAAAAAAATTCACCAATGCTATTACAAGGGAAATGCTGTTAATATTTAGTTTTAAGCATTTTTTACATTTAGATGATTTTTATCAGTGTAATTTAAAGTTGAAACAAGATACAAAATTGTAGTTTGGTACCTACTGTAAATTTACATATGTATTTTATTTTTTTACTTATACATAACAGTATTTAAATTTCAATATTTAGTTAACTAAAAATTGAATATTTAAGAATTAGTTGCATAACAAAAATTAAATATTTAGTTTAATTAAAAAGAATCTTGTTCATTGGTTATATGTTTTAATGTATATTGCATACCTGCCAACTTTTAAGTATTATGCGTAAAATTTACGTATTTTAACTACGCTTTTACGCATATATTGCTATATTTTACGCATTTCCGCATTTATTTGAATTTTTTAGCATTACTAGGAAATCAATCTCCGGTCAAATTCTCCAGCTTTTTTTGTTTAAAATTTATCAATTAACCAGACATGGTATAATTTCTCGGAAATACTGATTTTCCGATTTTTTAGCACTTATTTCTATCATTCCCGGGATCATAGCAAATCCATAATGAAATGCAGGGTAATACCAATCAAATTAACGGAGATTTTCGGCCGCGTGTAATGTAAATGGAGATCTCTATCGCTTATTTTATGAAAGTAATAAATATACTACTTCAAAGGTTGTCTAATTCAGCATGAAGCGCTAAAATGTTATTTTGTTCATTAATTTCGTATAAGCCAGGGGTCGCCAAACTTTTTTGATCATCGACCCCTATATAATTTAAAAAACCAAACTTTTTTGATCATCGACCCCTATATAATTTAAAAAACCTTAATATTTATTAAATAATGAGTAATTATAAATAAGTAGAAATAATAAGTAAAGTAACTACAGATTTATTGCTTCTTAATCAATGAGATGGGTGTGCCTGGTGTATTTTTGCAAGGTTCGCTATATTTGGTTCAAAATTAGTCAATTTTAATCTTAAATCCCCTCGAAGCTCCACATTTAATTTATTTCTGTACTTGGTTAAGATTGAATTTACGTGACTGAAACCGGCTTCAACCATATAGGAACTTGGAAATGCTAGCATAAACGGTTGAGCTATTTCACAAAGTTTTACATATTTTTGCATTATATTTATATTTGTCCAAAATTTGCTTATTGTTAAATTTCTAAGAAGCGTCTTTGCTTCAAGATCCGATAATAATTCAGCAAGCTCATCTTGCAGGTTGATGTCCACGTTTTCAATTTGAGCAGAAAATGGCACAATAATCCAATCAGGGATGTCAATGTTTTCCAAATCAACAAAGCGCAGTTTAAAATCGTCGCTCAATTTTTGAAGATGACCTGTATATATTTCCAAGTCTTCTTCTTTTATTTCTAATTGTCGCAGATTTGTAAAATACTGATAATCCTTACGTAGCAATGAAGATCTAAATGCATTTAATTTTACTTGGAAGCCTAACAGTATTGTTCGAGCTTGAATAATTGTAACATCTTTTCCTTGTAGCTTTGTTTGGACATCATTAAATTTTCCAAACAAGTCTGCTAAATAAAATATATGGTTCTTATTGTTTTGGAGTTCATCACTCAGAACAGGGTTTATTTCGCTGAGAAATTTGGTCGTGGAGTCAAATAACTCAACTAGCCTTTGCAAGTATACACCTCTAGACAACCATCTAACTTCGGTGTGCAGAAGTAATTGGTTAAATAACTCGTCGTTTTCTTGACAAAGTTTGGAAAATAATCTTGATTTAAGAGGTTGAGCTTTAATTTGATTGATACATTTAATACAAAACTGTAAGGCTTCATGTAACTCTGGACTCAGATATTTTGCTACTAAGTTGTTTCTATGCAACACACAATGAATAGTACGTATACCGGGCACTTTTTCTTTGAGAAATGTAGCAAAACCTCGGTAACGCCCTACCAAACAGCTTAACAGTGGAGATTCAACATATGAGTATGACTAATAAACCAGAAGTGCAGAGTTCGTGCCACTGCGCGCTGGTACGTCAATACTTGTTTCACCCGAATAAATATTCGTTGATTAATTTATGTTCTATAAAGAAACTGATATTAAGTCAATTATAAAAAAATTCACAAATTTTACGATCATCGCGATTACGTATGTGTGATTTTCGTATTAAGAACTGTTTTTTCTTCGACCCCCAATCGACCCCCTGGCTCAGATCGACCCCCGCTTTTGTTAAATAGACCCCTGGGGGTCTATATAGACCACTTTGGCGACCTCTGGTATAAGCACTGCGATTGCGCAATTCAGTTTGTTCTTATGAATAGCTGAGTGTACAAAAGTATCTTTTTCCATCCATCTCAATCTTCTAAATATTGCATTTTTGATTGACTAAACTAACTTATTTTTATATTCTAATTAATTATTATGCTTAATTTCTTAATTATTTTCACATAAGCAGTGCCATTATGCAATTCAGTTACTTCGCATGAATTGCCGAGAGTACGTTAGTATCTTTTCCCATCCATCTCCATCATTTAAATGTTGCATATTAGATCGACTAAACTAGCTTATTTTCATATTCTAATTAATTATTACGGTTAATTTCTTAGTTATTTTCGCATAAACAGTGCGATTGCGCAATTAAGTTACTTCGCATGAATTGCCGAGAGTACATTAGTATCTTTTCCCATCATCTCCATCATTTAAATGTTGAATATTAGATCGACTAAACTAGCTTATTTCATATTCTGATTAATTATTACGGTTAATTTCTTAATTATTTTTGCATAATACAAATTTTTTTATTTTGAAAATTGGTATGAACTCTGTGAAAGGATATTTACCAAAAAGTGGTATTAACCCCTTGCCTGTGCTGCCCGAATCCAGTTCGGGCAACCCATCCGCGCCAAATTTGGAATGCCCGAACTGACTTCGGGCAAGCGAAAAATCAGTGTTTCTGTTCCGTTGATCCCGAATTGAGTCCGTTTTGTTTTATGAAATGTTCTACAATATAATTCATTGTTTTCCCAATAGATGGCAATACTTGTCCACATTTTTTTTTGGAAGTAGGCGGGATATACACAGAGTTTATTGTAAAGAGTGTGATGTCGGCTTGTGTGCCGTGTCATATTTGTCTTATATATTATACTATAAAAGATTTGTGAAATTCTGAAAAATGATTCTGTGAAATGATTTGTGGAAACCCCAGATCGTCCGACTCATCCAGAGGACTTGAGTAACCATTTGGACGACCGGGGTGAAATGATTTGTGAAATTCAAAAGATTATTTGATTTATTTTGCTATAATTAAACAATTTTGAGTAAAATATTAATATAATCCATTAATTTTCCACATGTATGTCAAAATATTAAATATAGTAGTTATTTCATATAAAAATTTATATTTTTACAAAATAAAATTTTTCTAATCTTTTTAAATGTTATAATGCACAAAATGAAAGCATAAAAAAAAAAATTTCCATTTTTGACCCATTTTCCTGAAATATGCTGCACAGGCAAGGGGTTAAAGCAATGATTTAGGCAAATAAAAAGGAAACCATTTTAGCAAAAATATAATTCAGTGATATATATATATTTTTAAAAGATCAATATTTGTTACTCTCTTTAGTGAAAACATGTGTTTTACCAAACATAAATATTTGTTTTCATTATAAAGTAACTTTCACCGGATAAAATTATATATTTTTTGTTTTATAATTTATTGTCTTGAAATTTTATAAAATTGGTGTCTTGAATTTTCATATTCTACCAGTACTGTGCCTGATATTTAATGCAGGTACTTGTATATAGTTAAATTCATGAGAAATGTCGTTTGCGCATGTAGTTTTAAAAAAATCATTGTAAATGTCATTTACGCAAAATTTTAACCATTCCAATTTTCCCAGGTTGGCAGGTATGATATTATATATACGAGGCATGTTTTTTAAGTAAGTACCGTTTTGGAATTTAAAAAAGACGTGCAAAGATATCGCAATAATTTTATTTCTACATGAAAGCCTGTACCTTAATCTACTTTTCTACATAATTTCCGTGAATATTGAGGCACTTGTCATAACGTGGCACCAGTTTTTGAATACCCTCCTCATAAAATTCTGCCGCCTGACTTGTTAACCACTGTATCACAACTGTTTTGACTTCGTTATCGTCTTGAAGACGCTGACCACCCAGGTGTTTCTTCAAGTGCAGGAACAAATGGTGGTCGCTGGGCGCCAGATCAGGGCTGTATGGAGGATGATCTAGAGTTTCCCATTTAAAAGATTTGATGAGATCTTTGGTCCGATTAGCCACATGTGGACGGGCATTGTCATGCAGCAAAACGATACCCTTACTCAACTTGCCACGTCTTTTGTTCTGGATTGCACGACGCAGATTATTCAATGTCTCACAATAAGACGCTGCATTGATTGTCTCATTACGAGGCAGAAACTCCACTAGCAATACTCCTTTTTTGTCCCAAAAAACTGTGCACATGATTTTCCGGGCAGAAATTATTTGCTTAAACTTCACTCTTTTGGGTGATGATGAATGTCGCCATTCCATGGATTGTTGTTTTGATTCTGGTGTGACGTAGGCCACCCATGTTTCGTCACCAGTAACAATTTGGTCTAAAAAATCTTCACCTTCATTTTGGTACCGTTCAAGGAAAGTCAATGCACTGCCTAAACGTTGGGTTTTGTGCAAATCCGTCAACATTTTTGGAACCCAACGTGAACACAATTTCCGGTAATTCAAGTTCTCGGTCACAATGCGATACAAAACACTACGAGAATATTGAGGAAACCAGTCGCACATTGATGAAATTGTAAAGCGTCTGTTTTCTCTCACCTTTTCTTCCACTTTCTGCACCAAATCTTCATTAAAGACCGAAGGACGCCCACTCCGTTCTTCATCATGCACATTTGTGCGGCCATCTTTAAATGCTCTCACCCATTTCCTTACCATTCCATCACTCATAATGTTTTGTCCGTAAACTTTACAGATCTCACGATGAATATCGATCGGTTTTACACCTTTAGCACTAAGAAATCGTATAACAGCCCGTACTTCACAATCGGCTGGACTCACGATTGTCGGAGGCATCTTAAACACTCAATAAACAACGTATACAATGAAGAATCAGACTGTAATGGCGTCAGTGCGTAGACAAAAGATGTAGGTAACCAGCGCGGAACGCCGACCGTAGCGCTGCGGCGGCGGAATCGCAAAACGATACTTACATAAAAAACATGCCTCGTATATATGTATATATGCAAATTTTAATATTATCAATGTTTATGTGACTCTTGGGCTCTATTCTGTCAATTAATTATTTACTAATTATAATTAATCAATATTTTTTATGTTTTAGATAATGCTATCCCAATTAAGTCATGGTTTTGTGATGCTAGTGATACAGCTTTATTAAATCTTTTACCTATGCTTGATGCATTGCGATTCACAAGTGATGCTAGATCTGTTCTTAGTCGTAACTTACATCTTCATGGTTTGTAATTGTAAGTATAATTTACCTGTTTAGTGTGAACTCTTAAGTTTAATTTATGTATGGATATTTTTCTCACCTTGTAAAAATATTGCCTTCCCAACATACATAGTATAATGTATAGGGAAAGTATTGTTACATTGTTGAAAATTCGAATTCTAGTTTTCGATGGAAGAGTATGTTGCAAGCATCCTTGGAATTGAAGCGAACATTTTTTTAGGTGTTTGTGTGATCATTACTATCCATGAATACTAGAATCTTCTATTAATGTTAAATGTATTAAAGACCCAATATTTTAAATTTTTCAAATATATATGCTTAAAAAATTACATAAAAATTAACCGTAGTAAATATCATCAGATATGTAACACTTAGCATGGCATTAAATTTGGCATCCTTAGTGACTAATTTGGTGAACTATCACCAACTTGGTGGCTTAATGTGATGCCATCGATCACTTGGGTTGACATGTGATCGAGCCCTGGGAGTTGCAGGATATTCATGTCAAGTGCCTGCTGATCTTTGCCTCAGCTACTGGTCTCTTCTCTTAGGGACTGTACAACTTTTGGGGACAGTACAATAGACTTCTTGTTACTGTGCTAGATTCTTTTCTGAGCCACCCACCTCCAAGTCATAAGTCATAATGTGGTGCCAAATTGACAAAAGTGTTAATAAATTTATAATTAATGTATTTTAATATAATGGAGTATATTGCTAAGCAGATATTAGTTATATTTCAAATTGTCAAGTTATATTTGCGTGAAATTTATCTGCCTACTCCAAAATTAATTTTACAAGTTATCATCGAGCAAAGCACCTCAGTCAGTATACTTTTCAACATTAAAAACATCATGCATGGATCTTGCCCATCATTA
Organism: Amaurobius ferox; assembly: GCA_951213105.1. Classification (NCBI taxonomy): domain Eukaryota; kingdom Metazoa; phylum Arthropoda; class Arachnida; order Araneae; family Amaurobiidae; genus Amaurobius; species Amaurobius ferox. Next base: position 110,314,605 of record OX578136.1, read on the forward strand.
TTTCACATTGAAGGAAGTAAAGTACTTGCATTATGTAGAGACAGTCGTGCTGCCCACATTAGATATTTTTCCTCTGTATTTTTTTTTTATACCAACTGAAATTAGTAACTTAATTATTGATTGAAATTGAGGACATTTGTAGAATTTATCAAATGAGTTGTGCATTTATTGTGTTATAAATACTATACTTTTAAAAATAGATAATGCCATAAAATAGCTACATAATATTTATAGATTATTTACAAAAAATAAGTATTTTCAACAAACCACACACTCATTCGATAAAAAATGTATAATCATTTTAAGGATATTATATTTATGATCATTTTGTATATGTAATTGCATATTGTTTTAAAATGGAGGTCTTCACACTTTTTTTTATAAATTGCAGCCCACTTTTAAAAGACAAGCAATTTTCAAACTAATTTCTTAGTAGGCAGTACATGTTTGTTTTTCAAGTGAAATGAAATCAAATGTTAGTTTAATATCTAATTGGCATATCAAATAATGAAAAAGGGTATTTGTACCAAATTGATTTCCTTTATTATACTTAAACAATATATTAATTTTATTATAAGAAATTATGTATATGCTACATGTGATGTTAGTGATTGCCTTTAAATAATATGAACTAATAAACAAATTAAAACCTTTAGCAATGTTATTGATATTGGCTGTTGTTCGTTTCTATAGTGTTATTATAATTAAAAATATAAGAATCATTTTTGTTAGTAGTACTTCATTTTAGGAGATTCATTTGTTTGCAAAATTCTGAATTCCTTTAATAAGTGCAACTCATAATTTTTTATTATAAGAAATGGTACTTTAGTATTAACCACATGCCATTGGCGAATATCAACCAAGTTTTGTTTTGGGCGGAAAATGTTTAGCAATTGTCCTTAGGATGGCATCAAACATATTATTATCATATGAAGCTTGTTTTTCCTCCATATAAATTCCACGAGATAGGACTCAAGGTGCTAGCGAGGTGTTTCTCGATGTTTTTTATTTTGCCATTTTGCACTTTCCCAGATGCGTTCTATATTCTGTGTGTGCATGCCAGTTTCAGGATCAATGAAATTGTATTTGTGGTTCACTTGGCAGGAATATAACCAGATTGTTCCAATTCTTGTGTTTTATACCCCTTCCAACAATCGGAAAAAATGGTCAGGCCATCTTTAGTGTGTTTTTTTATTTCGTTCATTAATGTGGTAGCACTACGATCGGGGACCATCACAAGAAATGTTTCGCGACAATTGCCCCCAAATATCCATTGGGGAGGGATTATTTTTCCAGTATTATTTTTACGTCTTGTGAACATGCTTTCGTCAATCTCCACAATGCAATCACCGCCTCCAATTTTTTCATTTTCTATCTCCACTATTTCAAGAACACATATCTCTCTTAGATAATTATTCCAATCATCAACTGTTTTGTCTGCCATTCTTAGTTGCTTTTATTGGGTGGGGGGGAGAAGAAAAGAGCATTTATGATATACTAAAACAAACATTCTATCATTCAAAATATTCCAAGTTCTCAACGTTCTTAAAGCTCTTAATCATTCTTCTGAAAACACTCAAAAATATTTCTGGAACATACCTATACATGTAAAGTATCTAAATTCTGAAAGTACTCTGAATTACACTCTCTAAAATTATATCTAATATAAAATATCTGAAATTTGTAAAGTTCATCTAACCTGAAAACATTCTAGAAATATAACTGAATTCTTAAATAAACAGAAAGTGGACCTATTGACCAGTTTCCCTACGTGTACAAATATGTACTCTACATGTAATTAAATGGAACTTTCCTAAAAATATAAAAAACATGCATTAAAGTAAAAGAGAGAGAGAACACAGAATTTAGGTTTTCAAAATCTAATGTTTATTAAAATTTTAAACTTTATTTTAAAAGAATTTTTAAAACATTTTACATCTCATTAACTAAAATCAAACATCTTAAATAATAAAAGTAAATGGAATGGCCAGTCGTATAGTGGTAGAAAAACGTTAGAATATTAAATTTTAAAGTTAACAATATTAAACTTATTCAATTATTTGTCGAAACTAGAATTTTAGATTAAAAAAAAAAAAAGTTAGCCAAAAGGGAATTTAGAACAAAATTTAAAAGATAACCACAGGTTCAGGTGACCTAAAGTATATAAGTCTAAAGGGGTCTTATTCTACTAACACAATTAAACTTTAAAATAAATAGTCTAAACCGACAGAAACAAATAAAAATCAGCATTTAAAAGATATCAACCCGGATGTAGAGCCGTCATGGAACATGCTGGATGCATCAGATCCCAACAGATGAGACGAAGATGGAAAGGCAAAAGTCCAATCGCTTAATCACGAGGAAAACCATCCATTCCTGTTCAAAAGAAGGGCCGTTCACACTACAGCAAGCTCCTCAACGTCGAAAATTCGATCAGCACCAAACCTCAATCAACGATTTCTTCATCGGAAACAATGGACACTTCTTTACTCATCAGTACTAAACGCCGAGCATATAGTCCAGTAATCTCATATGGAAATGCCGACTCAATACGTCATTTAAAGAATGCACACTGACAACGATACACAACCACCTAATTGGCGTCAGAGCACTTCTCAAATCCACATGGCAGGCGAGAGCTTGTAGACACAATAATTTCGGATGCTCCCAACTGTTTAGAATAAACCTCGCCTCCACGGCGGGGAAAAACAGATTGAAGACGCTACAACTTCATAACAGATCAGACGTTTAATTAGCCGGGATAAACATTTTATTTTATATGCAGCGTTAAGAGTACGCACTTAAGTCATAGCAGGAAACAAGAATCGTGGGCTGGACATCGTAAATTAAACACGAACAAACTTAAAAGTCGCGAAAAAAGACATTCCACAGAATGTGTGCCTAACGGCACAGGACAGCTTAATAGCTTACATCCCCTTGTTCTAATCCATAAGCAAAAGAAAAGTGAAAAAGAGAGAGCAAAAAGAGTGCGCGATTTGCTTATATACTGCGAAACATCGCTGCCACAGACTGTCAACAAAATTATCGATGAACGATAAAATAATTAATGACAGACGATTTTAATTTTACGGTCAACCAATTAAAAACTCGAAATTTTAAAGAAGAGAAACAGAGCAGACGAAAATTAAAAAGAAATGAAGTGAAACGATTTGGAAAATACGAATTCGGCAACAATTTAAATATGGACGATTCTGAAATATTTAAAATGCTGAAAATAGAATAAAACCGAAAAACTGCAATGAATTAACGAATTTTTAACAGAGAGCAATAAATTTGGAATCAAATTAAAGGGAATAAAAAGGGCAATAAATGGAATTGCAAATTAGCCAATTTAAATAAATTTAAATTGCTAAAACCTAAAAAGAACGAACTTTTGCCGTTTTTAACACAAAACCTATGGAATAGAACTTATTTGGAACAGAAGAATATCAAAACCTAAACAATTGGAAAATGGATAACTAAAAGAGAATGGCTATGTAAATAAGACCCCTGAACACATTTAAACGAAAAGCAAAACTCCTAAAATAATTAAATAACCAAAGGTATAACCCGACACTTTTGGCGGAACTTGACTGATGTTAGTTCTTCACACCAGCAATAAATGAATCATAAAGCTGTTGTATATGTTATGTGACTGATTTCGAACCAGTTTTTTACATGCATTCTAACACTTTTTCAACATGTGCGAATGTTACACTGCCAATAAATACATTCTTCATCGAAATATAACTTCATTGGATGTGAAAAATTGCAATATCAATTTTCCAGAAGTACGCTGTATTTCTGGAAATAGCGGACAGACTCCGTTTCATTTTGAGGTAAGTTCCACAGATTCATAACGATCAAGTGTTACGTAAAAATTTACTTCGACGTAAAAACAAAGAAAATAGAACATGAATATCTAATGCAACTATGCACTGAACACTGAACTGTGGTTCTAAAAAAAGTTTTGCAAAACAACTAAAGGTCATTGGTCACTTCACTTCAGTTTATACCAACGATTTATCTCTGGCATGCAGTTAATACGAAAGTACCTAAGAATTAAAAATTTGTTTCCTATCTTCATATCTATAATGACATAGATTGTCATGAACACTGAATATGTTTTCAGCCCTAGAACAATTGCATTTTCATAATTGATGAAAAGCTCTTTTTTTTTAACAATTATCACTGTTTCTGATGATGTCCAACTGTTAAAATTATAAATTTTTATTCGATGTACCCACCCTACTTAGTAACATAGCATCAACTTTTCATAAATTTGAAACATTCATCAGAAAAATCTTTTAAGCAGTCAATTGTATTTTCATAAAAGATTTTATTTGGAAATTATTGTTTCTGAAGATGTCCAAATGATAAAAAAATGAATTTTCATTAAATGTACTACTCTACTTAAAAAATGAAAAACTAGCAATTATCTGTAAATTTAAAAAATTCATCAAAAAGTATTCGAAAATAAACAGTCCAAAACCGGAAAAATTGGGAAATTTTGATATTTTAACTAGCTTTAACTCATTTTATAAAGCTCTTTAGATATGATTTATACATGTTAACTTTTCTTTTAAAAAAGTATACTACAAATTTTGCTACTAATGTTACGATTATAGGAAGACTATTTTGACAATTATTTTCAACATACGATGCTTTAAGTAACTTCTGTGTGTCCTTCCTATAGCAGCTCTGTGATGAAAATTTTGCAGTCCAAATTTACATTCCACAGACACATTGGTAATAGGGTAGTAATATGTTTTTGTATCCTCCTGCATGAAATTTGCATATATTTTGGGTTTTATAATGCATAAACATGAGCCCTTTCTTTTCATGTAAGTGTCATTTTGTTAAAATTCAATATGACCACTTCAGAAGAGTGCGAAGGAACTTAGACAAGACTTGTGTTTTTATCTATAGACATTACAGTTATGTACTTTGAGAAAATTTCATACCATCTACTTGATATATAGCAATAAAAATTCCATTACATTTTAGTTCTCCAAAAAAGGATTTGAAGTTCAAGTTTCTGAATTGATGTTCAGTCCTTTTTAAATTCTTGTAACTCCTAAACTAAAAAAAAATCATTATAATTTGATGGTTATATTGTCAAAGACACTGTCTAAATAACCCTAAAAATTATTATCTTTTTTTTTTTTACCTTCAAAAATAAATGCAGAGTTGGAACTTTTCAAGAAAAGTGAATTTTGATCTTGAATAAGTCAAAAGGAACAGAACTGAATGGAAAACTCCAAAATTCTCTCTACAAATATGTGTTTATGTGGTAAATATGTGTTTTAAAACCTTTTGTGTTTCTGCTTTGTTCAGTAATGACTTACTATTAAGATGCGAGACTAACAGATATGCGTTATTCAACTTTTACATATATTTTAATTTGTCAACAGGGATCACAGGGTTCCTTCTTTTTCTTACTTTTTAAAAATGATTTCTACTTTCCTCTTATTTCCTTTTTTTACACTTTTTACTCATTTTTCTGCTTGTGTGACCAATTGCGGGTGTATTAGTAAAAATGTTCGAGGAGTTAATAATGTATGAAACAAAGTGAAGAAAATCAGTGTTACAGTCTGTTTTTATGAAAAAGTACTAAAATTTGTAATTTTTATACAAGAACTGTAAAATTTGCGATTTTTAAGGAAAAATGCTGTAATTCATAATCTTTTTTAAAGGGTGTAGAAAACCCAGACCACACGACCAACCCATAGTTTTTAAAGGGTGTGCAAAAATTCATCATTTTTGGAAAAAGGTGCTAAAATTCGATGTCAGTAAGACAGTTCTTCCTAGTTTTAGCAATTTTGAATAAATTACTGTAAATTTTAACACTTTTAAATAACTAATTTTGATGCTTTTAAATTGCATTGCGTATTTTAGTGCTTTTGAATAAAATTGTTGATTGTAGTACTTTTAAATAAATCACATATTTTAACACTTTTAAATAAAGTTGTGTATTTTTACACTTTTAGTTCTCCATCTAAAAAGTTGAATTTTAGGTCTATTTTTAAAAAAATTGCGCTTAGCATTCTTTCTCAAAAATCTTGACTTTTAGTGCTCTTTCTCAAAAATTTTGTGTTTTAACACTATCTAAAAATTGGAAATTTCAGTGCTTTTTCATAATTTTATAAAAATATTCTTTGAATATCATGAATTTCATAAAATTTATGACTTTTTCGTAAAAATCACAAATTTTAGCACTTTTTAATAAAAATCACAAGGACCCCAGAGCTCCTATTTTTTCTATATTTATTTTTTTTTTACATCTGTTTTTTTCTTATTTTATAGTCAGAAATCGATGATCTGTGGAATTTATTTCCTCATTAAAGCAATAAAAAATGCTTCACTGTAAAAAAAATAATAATAATAATTCTCAAAATACTATAACTTTTTAACTTTTCTTTTGCCTCAAAGTCAGTTTCATTAGTGGAATCAAAAGTGAAAAGGAAAGAAGCAAAACATATCCTTTCACCACCTCTCCTCATTCGTGTAAACAATATTTTCTGAATGTATGAAGTGGACCTTGAGTCATTCATCAAACTGCTGGAGGAGAGTGAGAGTTAGGAAAGGAATTCGTAGGATTAAAGGGGTCAAACATCACAATGAGATTGCAATATTTTGTTTCTATTTATGAGTATAAATTAATGCATATTTTACTAAATGAGATACTATTGGGGATTGCCAATTCATTTTGTATTTTCGTGAGTTACTGAGAATCCACAAGCATATTTTTCCATCCATATCCAATCTTTAATTATTGCATAATAGGCAGACTAAACTTACTTATTTTCATATTTTAGTTTATTTTTATTATTCAAGTTAATTCTTAATTAGTTTAACACATTTAGTATGAGATTGCACAATTTGGATGAATTCTCGTATAGTACTGGGAGTCCACAAGTACCTTTTTCCATCTATTTCGATCCTTTAAATATTAATCATTAAATTGACTAAACTAGTTTATATTCACATTTTAGTTAATTATTAAGGTTAATTTTTAAATTATTTTGTCATAAATAGTGCGATTGCATAATTCAGGTGGTATCGCGTACATTGCGGAGTGCTGAATAGTATCCATCCATCTCCATCCTGTAATATTGCACATTAAATTGACAAAACTTGCTTATTTCATATTTTAGTTTATTATTCATGTTAATTTTATTAATTATTTTAATACATTCAGTATGATTATGCAATTCGATGAATTCTCTTGTAGCCCTGTGAGTCCACAAGTAAAACTATCTTTTTTTTACATTTTGGTTAATTATTAAGGTTAATATTTTAATTATTTTTGCATAAATAGTGCGGTTGCACAATTCAATTTACCCAAGGGAATTTAACGGTTTATCCAGAAGAATTTAATATAATCTGGTGATGAAAGCAATATTACTTATTCCCCATAATAATGTTGTGACAGAATGTATATTCTGTATTGTTATAAAATATGCAACTGAATTTGGCTAAATTTGAGTGCAGGCGCATTAAATTTTTTATTACTTCAAAAAATAAACATTCCAAATGTTCTTTATTACTTTCCTTGTATACATTGTATAATGTATAGGAAAGTATTATGATGTTTTTTTTTTTTTTTTTTATAAGTGTGATCCCTGTGTCAGGTCAAAGTTAAATAATGCATATCTACTAAACACGGCTTTTTGAGAGCATGTCACTCCTTAATAAAGCAAAAGCACATGAAAGGTTTCAATTCACATGTTCAGCATATAAATGAGAATTTGTGATAGAAATTTCAGATATTTTCATTTAGTTTTTTTAAACTTTAATAATCACTATATAATAAGAACATTAATAAATCATATAAACTTATTCAATCAAAAAGGAAATTAAAGAAATTCAAAATGTTTGTTATTACTGGTGTAGATAAAGCTAATTGTAACTACTTTATCATTTGTAAATATTATTATATAAGTACCCTTAAGTCACACATTCTTAATATTTATTTTTATAATTTGTACAATACTAATTTTAAAATCTTATCTAACAAAATTTCAGCCTAATATAAGCAAATCCATCTAAATAGTTGTTATAACATTCCATATCTTGGTTTAGTACTCAAGTTTCATAAATCACCCAGCTTTTCGGAAAATTACTAGTGGGCATAATTCTTACCTTATTAATGCTAGTAAATTATTACTAAAAATTTGAAATGACATTTTTTTGTTAGATGATATTTCAAATAATAGTCATATTGGGAAAAACAGTTTTGAATTAGTTAAGAAATTAAATACTAATATCCATAGTATATATGCCTATGATTTTAAAGACTTGTTTAATAACATTAATATAGATGATCTTTATAAAATTATTTTAAAAAATTTTGAATAATATAATATTACCCTAAAATATTCATCATTTCTTTTCACTTTATGAAATTTATATTCAACATGGTAGTTCTTTTTTTAAACAATAATTTAGTATCCCACAAGGGGGGGGGGGGGCCCATCATTATTGGTTAATCTATATTTATACGTCTGTGAAAAACTATAATCGCGGTTTGTATAATATGCTCATGTATAAATATTTAGGTGATATATTATGTGTATCCCATAATAATAATCCTATTGTATATAACTGTTATCCTAATAATTTACAATTAAATACAAGTAACAATAATTCTAATGTTGCAAACTTTTTAAATTTAAATATACAAAATTGTAATCTTGCTATAAACTTGTATGATAAAAAACTAGATTTTAATTTTAATTCTTCTAAAATTCATTTTTAATTTTGTTTGCATATACCAGTGTTTAGAAATATTATGTTAAACCAGGTTCTTAGAATAAATAAAATTTGTGATGACAATTATAAATTAGCACATTTTATAGAATTATTAAATACTGCAACTAATAATGCATATCCTTCCAAATCCATCATTAATATTATCAACTCAGTGTATCAACTATTACTTGATGTTATCCAAAACAATATTCCCAATTGTGGTGGCTAATAGTTTATTTAAAAAAAAAAAAAAACCTACTAATTATTATTGTGATTATATAAAAATGAAAAATAATAAAATAAACAAGAAAAATAGAAAATATGGTTCATAAATATTTAATATTTTGAAAATTATTTTTGCTAAAAATATGTAATTTTACCCAGTTTGTAGCAACGATTTGAGCCCCTTTTTAATGATGTTAGCAGCATACTTGTTTATTCATTTCTTGTGTGCTTCCTTTCTATAGTAAAATTTTTCATCTATGATTCCTGTTCATCCTGTTTAATTTATCTTAGTTATAGCTATTCTGTCTCCAGCTCTAACTCCTGGGATGAATTTCAGTAGTGGTCCCGTCCCTACAAGTATTTGTTCCTATCTGATTCCATGGTTTATTTTATTTTTTCTCCTTCTGTACGCATCTCAACTTTCTTTTATTCAATCTAAACTGCTAACCTGCATAGTACATGTGTTTTGAATTTCTACCTCAAGGTTCATGGTAATATGTGATTTTTTAATAATTTTTTCCCCACTATTAATGCTTGTAATCTATGCTATGCTATGGTATTTATAGTAACTGACTGTTACCGTATCTGAAACAAGCATTTGTTTGGGTTGGATGCACAGACCTGATGATGACTTTAATCCAAATTAAGTTTAGTGCTGTTCATTTATTTTTTCGTCATGGTAGCCGTGGTTTAACTGTTTTGTGGTTTTATTGCTTTAATGTTTTGTTATTACTTGGTATTAGTTATTATTCTATCTTTCTAATATATATATATATATATATATATATATATGTAGCATGTGGTGGACTCATTTGAAGATTTTTCACGGTGACGACCTTTCGTGAGTTGCTCCTTTTTGCAAATTCGTATATTTGTGCGCTATATTTTTCATGTTCATGTCTATGTGGTATTTTATATTTCATGTTTATGTGGTATTTTATATTCTATTATTGAATTTTATCCTATTTGTTTTTTTTCTGTTATTCCGTTGTTGGGCACAGATTGCATAATATTTTAACCACGTGTTTTTATGCAATCATAGAAACAACGGATTTTAGTATATCTGTCTGGAATGTGCCCCTGAAGACGTTTCTGGCAGATATACTATTCTTTAATATGTTTTCCTTGTCCTGGCCTCTCCGTGCTCTACTTTTTCGGCCCTTCCTCGTTGCTTTTTGCTCTTCACAACACGCTTTATTTTGCTCGCGGTTTGATACTGTGGTTACTGATTCACACTCTTGCACTTTAGTTTTTGTTATTTTAATTTATATATATATATATATATATATATATATATATATATATATATATATATATATATAAGCAAGCATATTTCTAGTTTAATTTGGATGAATACTCAGCCTTGATGAAGAATCTATTCTGAATTAACCTCTAACTTAAGCTTATTCCATTTTATCAGCATAATTGCCTCATTTGCTCTTTGTGTTAAAATACTCATCATTCTTTTATGTTATTTCTTTATTGAATGCTTTCTATTTCAGTCAGTTTTATTTTTATTTTATGTATATACTCCGCTTTTAGGATCTCACTCTTTATTGTTGCATTTTTCAACTTTAATATGTTTTATGATGGATTAGAATGTCATGGTGCAACCTGCTTGGATTATTATTTTCTGTAATTGATGCTTAATAATAGGTTTAACTCAATCTTATATAGTTTAACACTTTCTAAAATGTTTAATTTTTAGTCTTCTATGGGTGTTACACCATTTTTCTATAATTTCATTGGATTATCATTAAAGTTTTATTATGTATATGTGTGTTTGAGAGAGAGAGTAACCCTCTGACTTTGGGTTTATTTTTCTCAAAGAAAAAATGTTTTAGAAGATTTTAAGAGTGTTTGAATATGTCTTTTATGGATGATATAACTTTCAAATCATATTAATTTATTTTTATTAATTTAAGAGTTAAAGGATATCAAAAATGGCTCAACATCAACTCTGAAACTTGAAATTTGAACCCTATTAGGAAAACTTAAGATATATGAAATTTTAATTGCTATATATCTAAAATGTTCTGTTTCAGAAAACTTTGTTCCTTCAAAGCTGGAAACAATGTCTATGGGCAAAAGTGCACTCCTCGTCTTGTATGAACTCTTTTTTCCTCAGCTGTGGTGGCCTGTTTGAATTTAAAAATAAAATTCAATTGTTTTTGAAAAACATAAAGGGGTCATTCCACGCTATTTCAACAAAGAGTTGTTGCTGCACCCTTTTTAATATTTTTTATATTTTGCACATGTATTTATACATGTTTAGAGAGTTCAAAACCATTTTTAGAAAAGAAAAATTTCTTGCCGCGTGTCAGAGAGATCCCCAGATGGCTCTTTAAACATGTGCATTTTTGTGATTACAAGCATTTGTGCAAAATGGTATAACTTTCCTCTTACATGTTGTAAACTAAAAGATTTAAGAAACCTTTTGCTCAGAATAAAATGCTGATAATTTTGGTTCAACTTTGTTTCATCATTTGATATATTTTTGAAAATTTAATGGTAGTCAAAATTTACCATTGAAATTTTCATTTTCTCATTTTCCGAGCCTATTTTTCACTAGGAAGGGGACAATACACTCAAACCAAATTTATTTTGCAAGTACTATAGTAACAGTAGATTTTACCTCATGGGAGAAAACTGGAGTGCTTTGAACCCTTCCAAAATTTTTTCACTGGTGAAAGTGGGCATTTTCAAAAAATTCAGATTTTTCAACATCTGTGTCTCCAGTGGGGTTGGTTCACAGTAAAAATCTGGAATTTATATTACTGAGGTTTCTATTAGGTAGCAACGCCATAATAAAATTTGATCACTTTGTTTTGTATAGTAAAAAAAATATTTGAGTTCAAAGTTGTGAATAAAATCAGTATATTTCCATTTGCTTTGACGGTAATTTTTATGTATATATACAGGAAAATTATCATTATAGTTTCAAGAAATGCTTTAAATGTTACTTGCTTACATGTTGTAAATAATTGAACAAACAAAAAATTATATATATACAGTGACTGCCGCTTATAAGAAACACGTTCGTTTCGCTCGTTTTGTTTCTTATAAGCAGTTGTTTCTTAAATCCGGAAATTTTTTAAATATCGTTCTTCCATTGTAAATACTAACTATTGAACACAATTTTACAGAATTTAAAAGATAAATGTATATAAGTAAAATATTAGTACATACATAATACATTTGTAAATTGAGTTTTGCATTCAAAAATATTTCTTATTTTACGAATTAAGCCTTACAACTTAAAATATTATCTATATGTATGCATATACTAGTATGTAATTAAATAAGAATAAAAAGTAAAACTCATAGGTCGTTCATTTATGTATAAGAGCATAGTACATTTTCATACATACCGTAATCTATTACTGAGGAACAGCAAAAAATTTATCCAGTGTTGTTTGTGCTAATGAGTCTGTGATTAGTTTACGTACATCCATTTCTAAATCATAAAATAGTCCATAAACTTTTTCTGATGCCCCTCTATGTTCAAGAGTTTTTCTAATTATAGTTAGGGCTTCTCGCGACTGTTTGGCTGTAGGAAAATTTTCTTCTTGTGGAACGTCGTCTTCATTTTCTTCTTCATTGCAAACATTCTGAATTTCCGCCACTATGTCATCATCACTTTTTTCTTCAGATGTTTGTAAATTTTCATCGATGTGAATCCATTCTTCGAAATGTGCTTCTAATTCTTCTACATCTTCTGCTGGTATGTCAACATTATTTTTCAAAAATCCTGCTTTACGGAAGCAATTAAAAATGCATATGTCAGAAACATTTTTCCATGCGCCTGCGATCATATGGATAGCATCAAGCAAGGTTATTTTCTTGCTTATTTCGCAAGCCGATCGTTTCTCTTCATCAATTGCATCTACTATTTTCTGTCGCAAATTTGACCGATACAGGGTTTTAAATGCTTTAATAATTCCTTGGTCAAGAGGCTGTATGATGGAAGTTGTATTGGGTGGCAAAAAACAAAGTTCAATGTTTGTCAGCTGTACTACAGGATGAGCCGAACAGTTGTCAAGGATTAAAAGAATTTTTTCTCTTCCCATCAGTTCCCTGTCCCACTTTAACAAAAAGTCTTCAAAAATTCTACTTGTCATCCAGGCATTCTTTGAATTTTCGTAGATCACTGGCAATTTTTTTATTCCACTTAAACAGCGCGGACGTTTGCTTTTGCCAATAACTAAAGGGCTCTTTTTTACAGTTCCCGTCATATTTGTTGTTAACAGAACTATAACTCGATCTTTTTGTTTTTTTCCAGCGGAGGATAGATCATTTTTGAACATCATTGTATACTCGGGCATCGCTCTAAAATAGAGCCCAGTCTCGTCAGTGTTAAAAATTTGATGAGGAGCGTATTTTTCTAATAGAGGTGGTAAGCTTTGCGTAATCCATGAAGATGCCGACTCGGAGTCCGCGTCCTGCTTCTCTCCATAATTTTTTTTGTACACAATGTTATTTCGTTCTTTCCAGCGGCTTAACCAACCATCAGTCGCACGGAACTCTTTTTCTCCTAATTTTTCCGCAAAATTTTCTGCTTTTTTCAGTAAAATTGCCCTACTGATAGGAGCGTTCTTTAATCTGGCGTTAGAAAACCATTGTAAGAGTGCTTCCTCTATAGCAGCTGCCTTTCCTTCTCGTTTCCGTTTTCTTTGAAGATTACAATTTGGCGTCAAAATTTCATTTCTGCCTTTCAGGATTTTACATAATGTTGAGTGCGGAATTTCTAATGCAGAAGCAGCTTCTCTTTGACTACACAGAGGTAGAGAATCATACTTTTTAAGTAAACTTTGCTTTTCAAGCAAAGTAAGGGTTTTTCTCTTTTGCGACATGCTTCCACTAGCAAAACATAAAATGACTAACTAAAGCTGTACGAATCTTATTTGAGTGCATAAGCAGAGATGCCTTTCCTTATCAGTATGTTTCCTTAACTGCCAAAAGATTAAAACTCGTTTCTTACTGGTTTGGGGTTGTTCCCCCTAAGCCTTTCTACGGAGAAATTCTCTGTCATCCTTTGTTACATAGCAAACTCCCACCCCCTCCCCGTACGCCCAGAGACAAGAGATAACAACTCGTCCTTCAGTTAACCTTAAACAAATGGATTTTTTTCTTTTTTACACCCGCGTCGCAAGGAAATCAACAAATTTTCTGTAGAAAACTGTTTCTTATAAGCGGAATCGTGTTTCTTATAAGCGACACAATTTTAATGTTAAAATGAAGTTTGTATTTGTTTCTGTCGTTTTGGGTCTTATAAACGGCTGTTTCTTATAACCACTGAATCTTATAACCGGCAGTCACTGTATATACAAAAATATTATCATTATAGTTAAAATATATCTATGTTACTTCTGCTTAGGCCTACATGTTGTAAACAATTGAACAAACAAACAAAAATTATATCACTTAGCAAGTTTTTTTAGCTTGTTTCTTTTTATCTTATGTTGTTTTTTACTGTGAACCAACCCCACTAGAGAAAGCTTTTGAAAAATCTGAATTTTTTGAAAACGCCCACTTTCACCAGTGAAAAAATTTTGGATGGATTCAAAACACTCCAGTTTTCTCCCCTGAGGTAAAATCTACTGTTACTATAGTACTTGCAAAATAAATTTGGTTCAAGTGTATTGTCCTCTTCCTAGTGAAAAACAGGCTCGGAAAATGAGAAAATGCAAATTTTAATGGTAAATTTTGATTACCATTAAATTTTCAAAAATATATCAAATGATGAAACAAAGTTGAACCAAAATTATCAGCATTTTATTCTGAGCAAAAGGTTTTTTAAATCTTTTAGTTTTCAACATGTAAGAGGAAAGTTACACCATTTTGCACAAATGCTTGAATCACAAAAATATGCATATTTAAAGTGCCATCTGGGGACCTCTCTGCCACACAGTAAGAAATTTTTCTTTTCTAAAAATTGTTTTGAACTCTCTAAACATACATAAATACATGTGCAAAATATAAAAAATATTAAAAATGGTGCAGCAACCAATTTAAAAAAATTTGTTGAAATAGCATGGAATGGCCCAAAAGGGATTACAACAGTGTAATGTTTACATGATCATTGTAAAAAGTTTATGCATTTTTTAAATAGATCAGCAATAAATTTCAGAAAAATTGGATTATTTTTTGTGTATGACTTATAGTTTCATTTTATTTGGCTAACACTTTAATTTTTTATTTTTAATACAGGTAATTTAAAGCAACTTGGTTTTACTGCCACTTCGCTTCTATCAGTATCACTGAACAGCGGATGTGATTATATGACACAAATAACTGTGTGGTATTTTATTCATACACAATCATAGTTCACCTGAAAATACCACAGCACAGCATCTTCATGTCATAATGTGGCTGTAGGAAATATGTAAATAATGTCAAAGAAATTAATTTCGCCCTCCTGCAGTGTGCAGAAAAAGTGCTTTGCGTTCCAGAAGTGAGAATGATCTGTTACACTCTGGGCCTTGTAAATGTGGAATCGCAAAGTAACTACTAAATGTTAAAAGATTTTCTGCCCATTGATAGTAGAAATTGGTTTTGAAGTGCTTGTTTGTTATTTATGTTGTATGTGTGCACGCGCGCATGTTGATTTTAGAATACCTTTATGGAGTTTTCTCATTTTGCTATAAATAATCATGCAGAGAGCGGAGTGTGAAATTAGAACTATTTTTATGAATCATCCAGATGTAAGATGTGTTTTTCAATATTACCATAAATTGTTATTGTGTTTGTCATTTTAATTTTACCTGCCATAGTCATTTCTTTAGTTGCATCTCTAATGGAATAAAAGCCCACAATATTTTGTGATAATTTTTACATATCTTCTCTCATATAATATGTGGATAGTTATATTAGTTTGAAAAATGTAGTAATTCTTTCAATTAATTCTAATTCATTACTTTTCTAATTTATCATTTTCCTTTGTAGTTTTAGTATTAATATCCACTCTGTATGGCAAAATTTTAATTTTGAATAAAAAGTAAATTTATTGTTCCCTTTAGCATATTTTTTTCTTCATTCATGAGATTTCCAAAATTGTGTTCTGATCCCACAATTTATTCTAAGCATTTTTAAAGATTTTGTATTATCATAATTTTAAATTCAATTTTCCATTAATTTTGTTGATTAAGTTTATATTTATTGTGCAGTTGAGCCTGCTTATAAGGAATAATTAGTATTTTTACAATTTAGAGTTGTATTTTAACATCATAATAGAACAATTTTGAACACAAACATTAACAAATTATGTGGGAAAGCAACTATATAATGCATAAATATTTTGGTCTCTTGAGCTTTGTTATAAGTGGACTCAACTGTCTATCATGTGTAATTTAAAGCAGAATAAATTAGTGTAGGAAATAATAATTATACATTTGTGTGGAAAATCCCTTTCTTAATACCTCTTTATGTTTAGAAAGTTTTTAAATATCGATTTGTCATCATATTAAAAACAGAAGAAGATGGATGTAATCTTGCATCTAGTGTGTAAAACTTTGGGAATATATTCATTTCAAAGTTTTGTGTGTGACAACATATTCATTTAGAAATGATTTTCTCCCTAATATGAATTTGTTTTTCATGAGTATTTATGTAAAAATGATATGAATATAAATACATCATACTTTTGTAAGGTGCAATGACCAACCATGAAAAATTAATGCATTGCACTTATACTACCACTCTTATCCCCTGTGAAATAGACTTATTTTGTGCCAGTACATAGTTTTCAGAATTTCAAAAAGCCTTTAAAACAGCTTTGAAGAACATTTTTCAAATTAAAACTACTCAATGCAGGAATGGTAGGACATTTTTCTCTTATTAGAGCTAATAGTTTTTACTTTGGCAGCAGGGAAATTATATGTTTCTAATACATTTAATGGCTAATTTATCTCTAATAAGAGCAAAGCTGGTTCAGTGATGTTGTTTGTAGTGTTGGGAGTTCAATTTTAAATTTGGAAGCATCAGTTTTCATCAGATTTACAATAATCCCAGACACTAGGATGTCATGCAGGATCTCCTGTTATGGCAATCTTAGTGGTTTGAATTGTAGTATTTTTTTAATGTATACATCAAACTGTACATTAAGCAATCTTAAGAACTTTTACTGAAGGATGCTATTAGGTTTATATCGTGATATCTAACACTTAAATAAAAAAGTATTCAGGTCATTAATTTCAGTAGTATCTGCATAGTGATTCATTTAAGCAATGCTCCAGCATATCTATTCAAACCTATGAGGGGGGGGGGGGGGGGGAGCATTTTAAATTCTGCCAGATCTTTTATTTACAAACAGAAAACAATTACCAGCTCTCTTGGAATGTAACTAATAGTGTTATTGCAAGCCTGGTGTATAGTTGTGGGAATAAAAATTGGCATGTTTTATATTCCTATAAGCTAGTAAATACAGAATAATCCAGTAATTCCAAAAATGTTTTATAAATTTGCCTCAAACCTAAGACGCTGGCAACT
Organism: Amaurobius ferox; assembly: GCA_951213105.1. NCBI lineage: Eukaryota > Metazoa > Arthropoda > Arachnida > Araneae > Amaurobiidae > Amaurobius > Amaurobius ferox. The sequence goes on from OX578136.1 coordinate 110,332,071, forward strand.
TTCTATTGCCAGTAAATAAGTATTGTCCTATTGCAATCAATATCAAAATTTTAATTGAGCTGTATGTACACAAAAGCAATTGCAAATGCATTTTGACAGTTTTAGTGCTGATGTGTTGTTTTTCCTTTTCGATTGACCATTCCATTTCTTTTTTTTTTTTTTTTATTTATTTTTTTTTTATTATGATCAAAGTTATTATTAAACAAAAATGTAAGTACTCTTAATGAACAACTTAATAAATATAGTGAAATCTTTATAAAACATAATCTGCTGTAAATGTAAATCTGCTTGGTACATAAGCTTTTTTGGTCCTTAAAATTGGCAACTGCTATAATGAAATCTATGTAAAATGGAAATCTGCTTAACACAGAATTATTTTTAGGTCCTAAGCAGTTTAGTCTTAGACAGATTTCACTTTATTTATTATAACTCTTGTTTGTTCTTTTTAATGTGCATTAACAAGTACATGTGCCTTGTATTTATAAATTATAAAAGCATTTTTATTTAGTTGTCATAATATATGATCAAATTTTTAAGTGTTAAGCGTCTGCAATTTAATTACATATTATTATGTAGTTTGACCCAATGTTTATTTCTTTCAACATTTGTTTACTTAGCAATTCCTAATAAATGAAGTAATACAATTAATATATTAAGCCACTTGTGCACTGTAATTTCATTAATTACTGCACAGTACTGAAATCCATGTTTAATCTTAAAATAGCAAAAATTTTTATAACATTTGGCTATAAGTATGAATTTAAGTACATACTTTGTGTTTTCATGCTTTACATTCTATTAATGCAATTTGGTTTTAATTTATTCTACTGCTAAACAGCAAATTTAATATAAATCTTTTTTTTTTTAACATTTGTAATTATAAGAATTTTTTTCTATTTAAAATTTGTAAAATATTGGGGGGTGGGGTCTAAATTACCCAAGTTTTCAAACTACCTAAACTAAAATTTCTAGTTTGTGAATATTTTAACCTTAAGAAAATGATTAGCAATAATTTTTTATACTAAACTTTCGTCAAAAAGTCTTAGAATTAATCTGTCTATCATGCTTAGAATGTTTTACATTTTTTTTTTTCACATGTATATTCAGAAATGCTACCATATGAGCTTGTAATGCTAATACAGTTGTAAGATATGTAAAATTGGTTAAAATTATTTACAAACATTTTAGTTTTATAATTAACTATGCTTTATAGTATAACTTAAATTATATAATAGCCACTAGACAACTGCCTGATAACCTTCAAATTTGACTAGTAAACTTTTATGTATTAGTAGCCATTATGGTTAATCACTTTCTACCATCACCTGTAATCATGTCAAAGCACCACAGCCAATAAAATTTTGTGGCCTAATGAATAAAGATTCTTGCCTAATGAATGAAAAATAAAATAAAAGTGTTAATAAAATATAATTTAAAATTATGAAATTATTTTTATTTTTATTTAATTATAATTTCATTTAGTGAGTATAACTTTTACAATTTATATATTGTTGCATTTATAGTAACTTGTGTTTAAGTCATTGTGTCTAGTAAGTCAAAAGTGGGCTAAGAAAAATATAAAGTCTGCTAGTCAGTCGCTACTGAACTCCAGAATCATATTTTAAGCTAGGCTTTTTAATAATACCATGTTAGGATTTATTATTATTATTTTTTATTTATTTATATAAATGCTAAAAGTAGTGTATGTAGGATAAAAATTCTTTCATCACCTTCCTCTTCATTGGCTTATATCTGCAAATCTTAGTTTTGACGAATTTTGATCGAAGTTTAATTTTCAGAATAATGCAAATTTAATGTTTTGCAAATCTAATTATATTATGTGTGAAGACAATTTGTACTAAGACATATAACTTAACCATAACAGTTCTGTAGTTAGTTTCAGTTTATTTTAGCTTAAAAATAAGTTTTTTTTTTTTTTTTTTTTTTTTTTTTTTTTTTTTTTTTTTTTTTTTGTATTCATTACTATTTTATGGCATCATGTGAATTGTTATTTCAGTGCCAAATGGTCATAATATTTTCTTTCATCTTTAGTCCTATTTTCAGAGTACAAATCTGAGTTCACATGACAATTTTGTTCAAGTTTATTGCCTTTAACTGGACCTATGGCATTGTTAAAGTGCAGTAATCCACATTTTTAGATTTTGTGTTTATCACATTTTTCAGCTTTATATGTTTTACCATTTTATATAAATTATCAGAACATACATTAATTGCTTTTAATTTACATTAATAATAAAAAAAGGTCAATTTTAATGGTATGCTAAAATTAACTTGCATTCAATAATAGAATTAATTTGTATTCAATAAGGTGTGCTCATTTGTAATAGAATTTTTTTTTCTGTCAAAATCCAGTATAATATAAGCCTGTATCAATATATGTAGATAGGAGTACATATTGATTACATCTGTATGCCATATAAATATGGTTGTTTATATGCTAGTTTCTCACAGAAATGAAACCAATTGTGCATCAACTGATGTTTCTCATCCTCTAAGTTGTAGCATAATTTTTGTTCACCACTTCTGTTGAAAACACTTATATGGGAAAATACACACCGTGTTTAAGTTATGAGTATCTTTAAATTATATTGTGTTCCACTATATTCATAAATTAATATTTGAGTTTAAAGAAAGATGTTCTATTAAGTGTTTGTGTATAATTGCTAGCACTTTCAGAATTTTGCACTGCTCTTTAGAATGCGAATATCCTGTGCTTTTAGAAATAATCTTTATGCATAATTTCAATACTGTATGCAAATAATTTTAATAAATTATTTTCAAAACTGTGTAGGGGGAAAAAAAAGAAATTCATTGCAAAATAATTCTATAGCTACTGTTATTAGAATATTCTATTAATTCATTGTGATAAAAAAAAAAAAAATATATATATATATATATATATATCATGATTCCTATTTGAGCTATCTGGGTTTTTATAGGTTCCTTAAAACTGGTGTTAAAATTTATTTATATAAATTATCAGATATTTATTTTATATTTGATAAAAAGTGTTACTTGAATTACTTGTTTCTTAGTACATGTTTTATTTATTTCATTATGTATGAATGCATTTGTTTCATATTTAACACAGGGAAGGCATGTACTTACGTAATTCATAGAAAGGTTGAAGAAGTTGTTTAATTTGCTTGATTGATAAAACTTATGCATTTGTATTCAGTACACAGGTGTTTTATATATATGATATCTATTTTGAGATGCTTTTTGTTACAGCTGTCAAAAATTAAAAAAAAAATTTCATTTAAACAAGTAAATATAAAAACTTTGTTTTGGGGAGTAAAAGCTTTTATTCTTAACACGTCATGACATAAGCAGTATCACATATTAAAATTTTTCTCTATTTAAATATAGAAACATAACTGAATTTTGGACTTTTTTTTTTTTTACTATGTTACAACAAAGAAATTATATATATATATATAAGCAAAGAGGGATTTTTGCCAGTCGTTTCACAAATAAAGTAGTGGTTTATTTTTTGAGGATCCGCCAACATTTAATAGAATGTTCTACTAAACTAAGCTGTGTACCAAATTTCAGCTCAGGACATAGGAAAGTATGTTAAAAGTACCGTTAGAGAAGTTAAAATGGATGAACAATGGTCATGACGGGTTAAATAAAAGCTTTTAAAAACAGGGTTCTATGGAAATTGGTTTGAGGTAGTCAGGGAATTATTAACTGTCAAAGAAATCAAGAAACGCTCTCAAAATAAAGGAATTTTATTCTTACCTTGCATAGATCACAGTAAGATTAAATTCATATTTTTTTTATTTCTATTTGTAACTAAATATTTTAATCCCATAATTTTATGAGCACTTGGAACACTACTATTAATGAATTATATATATATATATATACACACACACACACACACATGATAATAATGAGAGGGAATATTTGTTCTCATTTTTATATCAAGTGTTTTATTCTTAATGTACTGCCTATGATATTTTTTGCTCCCCATAGCAAAATGATTTTGCCTTTATTAAGTTTTTTGTCAAATTGTTATTTTCAAAATCATTGTAAGAAAATTCTTTTGAATTTGATAAAGAATAATATGAAAATTTGGCCACATTGTATCTATTAATAGCACCCATTATTTTTTCAGCTTAGTTATAACAAATTTCAAAATTTCACTTCTCTAAAATCTTTACATTTCCAGGCCATCAGACTACAAATTCTAGTAGTTGTAAACTTTCCACTTCAGTCATAATCAAAATCTGAAGTGTACCACCATCAACATTGACAATCTATCTTCAACGGAGTGCATTTATATGCTCACAAGAAGCCAGATAAAAAATAAAAATAACTGCTGTTAGTCACCTCAATTGTATATATTGCTGAGCTAGACGTATAGCTCAGTGATGTTAGTATACAAGTTAACTTTTGTGTGATTTAATTTACTTGATAAGTGATAAACATAGAGTTGCCCACAATTTATTGTTTTTTACATTAGTCCTTATTATCTAAATTAAAAAATAGGAGTATAAAAATGCATATCTAAATTCTAAATATAATGACAGCATATAAAATCAGTGACAACATTTGAGGGCTAGTTCCCAGATACAAACAGAATTTACCAATCCTGGTATGAATAACCCTATACCCTATTTCAACTCTAAAGCAAGAAGAAACCAGAATCACTCACCCAGATGCCAAGTGGAAGTTTCCAGAATGATTATTTCCTCTTGATGTTTATTTATATAACTGCAGTGTCCATGACTAGTGGTCAATTATTTCAATAGCCATAACTATACACAATAATAGACCAAAATAAGTGATAGAACCAAAAATACAGATATCCCGGAAAAAAAAAAGAAAAATACATGCATCCCGGTGCATTACCGCACATCATGGTACAGCAATTCAAAATTTAATTAAGAACCTCACAGCATGCCCCTGAACCAACTTTCTGCAAAATAAAATTGTATCAAAGAAGTATATATATATAAAAATATACTTCCTACTGCACAGTTTTTGCAAGCACATCTCTCCATCTGGCTTTCGATCACACCGTATACTGACTTTGATCCACAAAAATTGACTTATAAAATAGTTGAAAAGGAAATGTTGGTTAATTGCAAATAATTAAAATATATTAAAAAAAAAATATTTTCTTTATTATGCTTTATCACGAACTGCACCCTCCATTTAAGACAAATTGTAGTTTTGCATAGTGAATATTCACATTTTAAATTTCCTAAAATCAAGGCAATTTATTACAAATAATTATAAATCTAATGCTTTTTTAATTTGCACTTCATGAGTTTTCTTTACAAATTCCATATCTCTCATTTAAGATTAACCTCTACTTTCTAGCCCCAGTGTTTAAATTTTAAATCCACAAACAGGCAAAAACACAGTTACTGGGTTTTTGTACTGTAGATTCATGACTATCTGCATTCAAGTACATGTCAAGGCCAATATTTAGCTAGAAAGAAGACATGCATGTTAATTATTGTTAAGACTGGTCATTGAGTGAATATAGAAATAATTCTATGTACTTCTAGATACAATTCTATATATTTCTACATAAAATTCTATATACTTCTATAAATAGTTTTACGTACAAGTTAACTTTTCATGTGTTTTAGTTCACGGTAAATGAGAAAGATGAGCCACCCACAATTTATAGTATTTCTTCTTATTAACTGGGGAAAAAAGTAAAGGTATAAAGTTGTACATTAAAAACTAAATTAAAAAAATAATAATATTCAAGAACGTAAACTTCTGTTACTTTTAGTTAAAAAAAATTTATAGTCGCTGATCTCTGAAAGTATTTTAAACAAAAATAACTATTTTAATTGTGGATGAAAATTAGTTGTGTATTCTTTATTGCATACTTAAGTTGAAACAAAATATCTTTGTTTAAGTGCATAGTGCAATAAAAGGACTTAATTATTGTATGCCAAATGGCAACAAGTTTAGCCTTGATTTCATTGTTTAAAACATGACTGTAAAGGGAAAGATGTACTTCATTGTTTAAAAACTTCATCAAAGGTATCCATGAAGTTAAATAGTCCCTTTACCTCCATAGTTATATTTCAAATACTTATTATTTTCTTTGGATTTTTGCTCAACATTGAAAAATATGACGACTTTAAAATAGTTATTTAATTATGAGTATTTTATGAGCAAGATTTTGTCATAATTATTATAACATTTTATAGTGGGTGTCAAAATGACTCGATCATACTTTTAATGTCACATGGTAGGAGGAATTGAATGAGCAGTTTGAGTGGGAACCATGTAAAATAAAATCATATTTTGCCCATATTTAATTGCGTTAATTTTGAATTCTAAAATATGTACTAAAAAAAGACCATAATTTTGACAAAGGAAATATCTTTAAATAATTTCTGAATTCCAGATATGATATTTGCACTTTCTTCACCCTGTTAATGTTGTGAATACAGTCATGATAATTTTATATTTAGATAATTTGTTGCATTTAAAAATGCTTGAAATATTTCATGAAAATTTGAGTTTCTCTCTTTGTGCTTTTTGAATGGGTAGTTTAAATACTCCTGTTAATTTACACTCAGGTATCTTCTGATGCCCATTTAGGAGCATACGCCCCCTCCCCTTTTAATTAGTCAAAAATTGAAATACAGTGTAATTTCTGATTATTGGATTATAAACTATTTTGGGAATTTCTTTCAATGTTTTCCTGGAAGAGAGATTCATTAAAAATGTATCTACCACATCTGTGTAAATGTTGCAGATAAAAAAATTAACTGTTATTTACTTTCAATTTTTTGAATCAAAAGATTGACTGATTAGAACAAAACTAGCCCCCCGCCCCCTCCCTATTTCCCTATAATCTATTTTAAGGATGTTTTCTGTGAGCTTATTTACTTTAGACTATAATTTATTGTGCCAAAGGTGCAGAATTTTGTAAAGTTACTGATTGTGTGAATGCAAATTTTCTGTGTGAAAATTTGATTTCAGCTTATTGCAATAACTGTGCACCCCATGTGTTAAACATTTCTCATGAAATATAATTTTAATCCATCCCATTAAAATATTCAACTTATTCTTTCACAGTATGGATTTAAACAAATTTATTCATGATCAGGTTAAATCTTTACCTTTAAATATATTTTCAATGTATTATAAATCACTTTGTTACTTTTTTTTTATTTTTGTTTGTAGAATTCATTTGCCATTTTCAAATTTTTTATTAGATTATGCAGTGCACCATATTCCATCCATTTTTATATAAAAAAAAATACACACGTTATATATTGTTTAAATATTTACTATTAATCCCTTCGTTTTCTATAGCATAAAAGTTTATTAAACATGAATAGATGTAAAAAAGAAATATGGAACTCTGTAAAAACTTGGTTTCTGCCACTGGCAGTTTATGTATACTATGTAAATATTGTACATTTAGTGTAGCATTATTTGTTGTAGTTCATCATGGTCATTGAAAATTCATAATAAAAGTTGGTTGAAAGGAGTTTATTTGAGTGATAAATTGTTTCTTTGTGTTTTAGAGATTTATTCATGTTGTCCTTTCTTTTCACATCGAAATCACTATAAAAATGCATTGTGAAGGATATTTACCCTTGGAGTTCAATACAAAAAGACGTTTTACTCCTTTAAAATTTGAGAAGTAATATTTTTTGCACCATATTTCTTTCATTATACTATAAGTCGAGTATTTAAAAATCTATATTTCTTTGCTGTGATAGTTTGTATATAAAATCAGCAAAGAACATTTAAGAGACTACAAATTTTGTTATAAGTGAGTACTGTACTAAATAAAAAAGACTTCAGGAATGAGCAGAAATCATTTTTAAAAAATAGCATATAATTGTAGTAAAAAAGATGTATGAAAATTGTTTAAAGAAGATTTACATGTAATGTTTTTAATGTGTTGAGAAGTATATAATGACACAACTAAGATATTGTAAATTGTAGCATAGCTACAGGTATAGGCTCATTTCAATAAAATCTAGCATAAAAATTTGGTTCAATACAGCATTTTCTCATGATCTATTTAATCTGGGTAATATATTGCAGCTCATTCCAAAGCATGACACAATAGTGTTTTGTAAGATGCAAATATGTGTTCCACTGTAAAATCAAAATCTTGGATAAAATCATTCATTTTTAACAGACTGTTCATTATCAAGTATAGTCTGAGATTGCCCCTTACATAGATAAATTTGAAATTAATTATTTTTCTTCTTTGGCTAATAGTTTTCATATCTTGCATTGAATATTTGATGTTTCCAATAATGCAACTTTCATGTTGAATTTGAAAAATCTTGTGTACACATCGAAAAGAAAACAAAGATCAATCATGCAGAAGCATTGATTATGAAACACTTTCAACTGAAATGCAATTTCATTTAAAAATCTCTAAAATGTGATACATTCAGTGGTGATATCTTTTACATTATCACAGTTCTACAGTCATTTATTATACTTAAATATTTAAAACTTCATCAAAATATAAAGAGTCTGATTCTCTATGCAAAATCAATGAATATTTCATTCATATGACTTGTATTTCAGACTCCAGAGCTAAATAATTTTGCATGAGAAAAATTCAGCAATTCTTATATAACTCACCTTATAATCACTTGAAATATTTGCATTCTGCATAAGTTAAAATTATGCTTCGTTGTAGAAGTAATAAAATTTTAGGGATCATTTAAAATCACAACTATTGTAATTGCGTAGGCACGGAATTTAGATATACAGATAATACACAGATAATGTGTGTGTGTATGTATTCAAAGTATTGGAGTCGTGCCGAAGATCAGAACTCAAATTTTCGAAGGATTTACACATTTTGGGACTTCTAGAACACGAAAAAACTATTTTTAGGAAGACATCTGTGTGTGTAAGGGTGTATCTGTGTGTCTGTTAGGATATTGTATCCACTATAACTGAAAAACTAATGGACCGAATTTCATAAAATTCGGTAGTTTTTTGTGGGAAACCCCAAAGAATCTGCCTTCTTTGCGAAATGGCCAGTAAAAATTGTCTTTATCCACTCTAGCTAAAAACTAATGGACCAAATGTAACAAAATTTGGTATATAAATCACTTGTAGGTTATTCTAGTACGATTCGGGAAAAGGGAACGGGCCATTTTTGCGAAATTGCCAAAAAAATCGTTAAATCTAAAAATAAAAGACTACGTGTGATCAATTAAGTGCTTATTTTATACGTGATTTTTGACAAAAAGAATAAGGCTAACCCCATTAGGACTAGCTGTTCCTGAGATATTTTACTTTTTTCACGTTTTCACTACTACACCTTTGACAATAAGTCCAACTATCAAATGAGAATCAAATTTAAGTTTAACGTGCAAATTCAGTGTCATTTAAAATACTTACGGGTGTTGTTTTGTGCAGATAAACTCAAATTATTATTGAAGAAATAAAAAGAACGTGAATATGAGTCTGCAGGGAAAGTCATGTGCTGCCTACATCAGAATTTTTAACAATCTTACAACAATGATTCATAGAAGTGAACGGGGATTATTTGCAGGCCATTTTGAAAAACATGTAGATCTATATTTGAGGATGCACAAAATATTTGTAGAATAAAATGTTCTACAAATTTAAGCTGTGTACCAAATTTCAACTCTCTGGGACGTAGGAAAGTGCATTAAAAATGCCATCAAATAAGTATATAATGACAGACAGACGACCATCAATCATGAAAAGTTGTATAAAATTTAAAACAATTTTAAAAATTGGTATCTACCATCTATATATACTAATTGCCAAGTGTCCGTCTGTCTGTCTGTCCGTCTGTCTGTCTGTCACGCTTTTTTTAGGCACTTCCCGAATAGATAGAGACTTGCAATTTGGTACACGGCTCGGTCGTTCGATAAAACCCCCTGGAAAAATCGAATTTTTCGAAAACGTTCTATAGAGGGGGTGTCCCACACCAAAACGTTCGAAAAGTGAAATGACGGGAAAGCATGCTTTGCGATGAGATAGAGACTTCAAATTTGGTATATGGGTAAATCACTCGAAAGGAAGAAAGTGTGCAATTTCAGATTTCCAATATTTTCTACTTAAGGGGGGGTGCCCCACACCAAAACGTTCGAAAAGTGAAATGATATGAAAGAATGCTTTGCGATGAGGTAGAGACTTCAAATTTGGTGTATGGGTAAATCGTTCGAAAGGAAGAAAGTGTGCAATTTCAGATTTCCAATATTTTCTACTTAAGGGGGTGCCGTACACTAAAACGTTCAAAAAGTGAAATGATAGGAAAGCATGCTTTGCGATGAGATAGAGACTTCAAATTTGGTGTATGGATAAATCACTCGAAAGGAAGAAAGTGTGCAATTTCAGATTTCCAATATTTTCTACTTAAGGGGGGGGGGGGGGCAGCACACCAAAACGTTCGAAAAGTGAAATGATAGGAAAGAATGCTTTGCGATGAGGTTGAGACCTCAAATTTAGTGTATGGGTAAATCGTTCGAAAGGAAGAAAGTGTGCAATTTCAGATTTCCAATATTTTCTACTTAAGGGGGGTGCCGCACACTAAAACGTTCGAAAAGTGAAATGATATGAAAGAATGCTTTGCGATGAGGTAGAGACTTCAAATTTGGTGTATGGGTAAATCGTTCGAAAGGAAGAAAGTGTGCAATTTCAGATTTCCAATATTTTCTACTTAAGGGGGGGTGCCCCACACCAAAACGTTCGAAAAGTGAAATGATATGAAAGAATGCTTTGCGATGAGGTAGAGACTTCAAATTTAGTGTATGGGTAAATCGTTCGAAAGGAAGAAAGTGTGCAATTTCAGATTTCTAATATTTTCTACTTAAGGGGGGGTGCCCCACACCAAAACGTTCGAAAAGTCAAATGATATGAAAGAATGCTTTGCGATGAGGTAGAGACTTCAAATTTGGTGTATGGGTAAATCGTTCGAAAGGAAGAAAGTGTGCAATTTCAGATTTCCAATATTTTCTACTTAAGGGGGTGCCGTACACTAAAACTTTCGAAAAGAGAAATGATAGGAAAGCATGCTTTGCGATGAGATAGAGACTTCAAATTTGGTGTATGGATAAATCACTCGAAAGGAAGAAAGTGTGCAATTTCAGATTTCCAATATTTTCTACTTAAGGGGGGGGGGGGGTGCAGCACACCAAAACGTTCGAAAAGTGAAATGATAGGAAAGAATGCTTTGCGATGAGGTAGAGACCTCAAATTTAGTGTATGGGTAAATCGTTCGAAAGGAAGAAAGTGTGCAATTTCAGATTTCCAATATTTTCTACTTAAGGGGGGTGCCGCACACTAAAACGTTCGAAAAGTGAAATGATAGGAAAGAATGCTTTGCGATGAGGTAGAGACTTCAAATTTGGTGTATTGGTAAATCGTTCAAAAGGAAAAAAGCGTGCAATTTCAGATTTCCAATATTTTCTACCTAAGGGGGTGCCGCACACCAAAATATTCGATTTGCAGAATAAATGAGAAAACGCTCCTTTAAAATTTGATAGAGGCTTGAAATTCGGTATATGGGCTAATCATTTGATGGAAACACTCAAGACAAATATAGTTTTTCAAAAATGTTCGTTTAAGGGGGTGTTTCAGAGTAAAACGTTCGAAAAGTGAATTGATAAAAAACCACGCTTCGGATTGAGATAGAGATATCAAATTTGGTATAAGGGTAGATAGTTTGAAAGGAAGAAAGTGTAAAATTTCAGTTTACCAATATTTTCTACTTAAGGGGGGGTGCCCCACACCAAAACGTTCGAAAAGTGAAATGATATGAAAGAATGCTTTGCGATGAGGTAGAGACTTCAAATTTAGTGTATGGGTAAATCGTTCGAAAGGAAGAAAGTGTGCAATTTCAGATTTCTAATATTTTCTACTTAAGGGGGGGTGCCCCACACCAAAACGTTCGAAAAGTCAAATGATATGAAAGAATGCTTTGCGATGAGGTAGAGACTTCAAATTTGGTGTATGGGTAAATCGTTCGAAAGGAAGAAAGTGTGCAATTTCAGATTTCCAATATTTTCTACTTAAGGGGGTGCCGTACACTAAAACTTTCGAAAAGAGAAATGATAGGAAAGCATGCTTTGCGATGAGATAGAGACTTCAAATTTGGTGTATGGATAAATCACTCGAAAGGAAGAAAGTGTGCAATTTCAGATTTCCAATATTTTCTACTTAAGGGGGGGGGGGGGTGCAGCACACCAAAACGTTCGAAAAGTGAAATGATAGGAAAGAATGCTTTGCGATGAGGTAGAGACCTCAAATTTAGTGTATGGGTAAATCGTTCGAAAGGAAGAAAGTGTGCAATTTCAGATTTCCAATATTTTCTACTTAAGGGGGGTGCCGCACACTAAAACGTTCGAAAAGTGAAATGATAGGAAAGAATGCTTTGCGATGAGGTAGAGACTTCAAATTTGGTGTATTGGTAAATCGTTCAAAAGGAAAAAAGCGTGCAATTTCAGATTTCCAATATTTTCTACCTAAGGGGGTGCCGCACACCAAAATATTCGATTTGCAGAATAAATGAGAAAACGCTCCTTTAAAATTTGATAGAGGCTTGAAATTCGGTATATGGGCTAATCATTTGATGGAAACACTCAAGACAAATATAGTTTTTCAAAAATGTTCGTTTAAGGGGGTGCTTCAGAGTAAAACGTTCGAAAAGTGAATTGATAAAAAACCACGCTTCGGATTGAGATAGAGATATCAAATTTGGTATAAGGGTAGATAGTTTGAAAGGAAGAAAGTGTAAAATTTCAGTTTACCAATATTTTCTACTTTAGGGGGTGCCACACGCCAAAATGTTCGATTTTCGGAATAAAGGAGAAACGCCCGTTTTAAAACGTGATAGAGGCTTGATATTTGATATATGGGAAAATAATCTGACAGAATTCACATAAAGAATAGAGTTTTTCAAAAATGTATAATTAAGGGGGTGGGTACTCCACACAAAAGCATTCGAAAGATGAAATGCTAGAAAAGTATGCTTCGCGATGAGATAGAGACTTCAAATTTAGTGTACGGGTAAAAAGTTGGAAAGGAAGAAAGTGTGCAATTTCAATTTTCCAACATTTGTTATTGTAGGGGGTTCCGCTCACTAAAATGTTCGATTTACCGAACAAATGAAAATCGCCTCCTTTACAATGTGATAGAGACTTGAAATTTAGTATATGGGCTAACCATTTGACAAAAAAAACCAAAGATGAGTACAGTTTGACAAAAATGTTCTTTAACGGGGTGCTACACAGAAAAACGTTCGAAAGGTGAAGTGATAGAAAAACATGCTTCTCGATAGGATAGCGACTTCAAATTTGATATTCGAGTAGATAGTTTAAAAGGAAGAGAGTGTGAAATTTTATATTTCCAATATTTGCTACTTTAAGGGGTGCGCACACTAATATGTTCGATTTTCCTAATAAATGAGGCACGCTTCCTTTTAAATGTGATAGAGGCTTGATATTTGGTATTTGGGCCAATCATCTGATAAAAAACACAAGACAAACAGAGTTTTTCAAAAATGTTCATTTATGGATGTACTTCATAGAAAAAAGTTCCAAAGGAGAAATAATAATATAGGAGTGCATCGGGATGAGATAGACTTTAATGTGTTGTACGGGTAGATAATTCGAAAGGAAGAAATCAGCAAATTTAGTCGAATCGATTTGTCGAATAAATATGAAACGCGAATTATTAAAAAATTTACCTTTATTCAAAGGTTGCTTATTGCGAGACCGTTGATTTTCAACGGGTATTCGGCTAGTATTTATTCTAAAATGTGAAACCTCTTTTACATATAAAATAAACTCTTAGAAAGATATTTATTATAAAATATATCTTTTTTTTCTTTCTGGAGGATATAGAGTCAGAATTTAATTGAATTTGTTTTTCTCGTTATATTAAATAATTTTTATTTAAAAAACTACCTAACATATTTTACTTAAATTTTTTTTATATATTTTATGGGATAATTTGAATATTTTCTAAAACTTTTGAAGCAATTTGTGAATTTTAAATTCGCTTAAAAAATGTTTGAAAAATTAGGTCCCATAGGGTTCAATATATTTCATTTTTTCAACCCGAGTTCAATCCAAAACTAATTGGGTGATATTATTCATTTATATTCCCATAGCTCCCACAGACCGTCTGAAAAACATACTATAATTTCATTTTGATAAAGACATTTTCACGGCAGTTATTGTGCTAACGGACAGACAGACAGAATGAAGAAAGTCATAAACACTTTTCAACTATGTTTTAAAGTGTTAAAAACCCAACTAAATACACTCTGCAAACCCCCCCCCCCTTTAAAAATTTGAGCTACAGCCGTGAAACTCAATATGCAAATGTCATTTTAGGAGTTATGCAAATGATCAAACTGTCAGTGCCAGCCAATAATGTTAAAGCCACACAATGCACATGAGAACAACTATTCATGCAGCTTTTAAAATGACCTCACTGGTAATTTGAACTACATTTTCTGCTTTGATACTGTAAGTAGTTGTGAACACAGACTCCTTTGAGACATACTCTATGGCACTATGAACATTTATCGGATTTAGAGAGAGGTTGCATCATATGCTTAAAGGAAACGGGTTGGTCCTACAGATAGATATACAGTTGCCATAATGGGCCAGAGCGATATGGTAGTTGCTGGTGTTAGCAACAATGGATCAGGGAAGGCGCATCTAACCTTCACAAAGGTTCAGGATGCCCCAGACAGACAACTACTCAAAGGGATTGTGCAGACAGGAGAGGAACCACATCCACACCAATTGCATTGCTACCAGCTATTCAAAGGCATTTGCGATTTTCCATGCATCCTGTATCAATGGATACTATTCAGAGATAACTAGCCAAAGGGGGGGATTAGATGTTAACATCCATTAAGGTGCCTACTACTGACCCCTCAGTATAGGCATATTCATCTGGATTGGTGCCATGGCCGATGTGGTGGCCGAGCGGTCAAAGAGGCAGGCGTTTCCTCGTGATGGCTCGGCTGCCAGATTGCGGGTTCGAGTCCCGCCTGCGGGCATGGATGTTATGATGTCTTATTGGGGCAGAAGTCGGACTTCTACCTTCGGGTGCCCCGGGTCTTTGACTAAACAGAAGCAGCGCAAAAACTTCTTCCTTAATAAAATATGTTAGGGACACGACACCAACCAACCAACCATTGGTGCCATGCCAAGCTCTGTCAGCCTAGACAGTGTGTGATTGGAGGCATATTGTGTATAGCGACGAATCCTGCTTCTTTCTCGGTGCTGATGACCATCACATACATATGTAGAAGAGGACTTTCCACTGTTCCTGTTATACATTTATTGTCGAGTGGCATACGGCCATCATACGTGGTATGACAGTCTAAGGAGCCATCTCATGGGGCAGCTGATCTCTTCTAGTTATGCTGCAAGCCAGTCTGATGGATCGCTTGTACGTAGATGGTAGTTTCTAGTCCATTGTTACTTTCCTTATATACATAATGTATAAGGAAAGTATTGTGACGGGAAACGAGAGCACGTTTCAAGCATCCCTGATCGCGAATCAAACATTTTTGAAGTGATGTCTGTGTGTATGTGTGTGTGTCAGTGAGTCTGTGGAGACGATAACTGATGAACGAATGGACCGATTTGAACCAAATTTTGTACAAAAATCAGAATCCGTAAATACTGGAAGTCTATTGTTTTTATACGCAATCGAATATTCAGAACCCCCCTAAATTTTCGAATGAAATTTTGAAAAAATCGTTAAAAAATCAAAACCACTAATAAAGTTACGCAAATAGACATTTCTTATGTAATTTTTTATTAGAAAACGATTGGCATAAATTTTAGAACGCTAACATGAACCGTTCTTGAGATATTGCACTTTTTTCAAAAAAAATTATCAAAAAGTCATATAAAATAAAAAAAAATATTTCCTATTGAGAAACATGTTCACTTTTCATATGTAATACCATGCGATAAATTGGGTGACATCATTCTCGTGGATTTAGCTCATTCCATTCATGAAAAAAGATACTTTGAGTAATACTTTTGTGTTTGAACGCCAATAGTCATTTATCTGCTGTAAGAATAACTTATTTCTTCGTTCATAACGCTTGGCGAGATTTTGGCGACAAATGTGTCGGAATGTCGCCAACTTGGCGACTTTTTGAAATGTTGCCAAATTAATGAAAATCTCGCCAAATGGATAAAAATGACGCTAAATCAATGAAAACGACGACCAATTGTCGAAAATTCAATATCTTGGAAAGAATATTTGTATCTACTATACGAAAAACCTATTTTTTTTACTGTAAAAGTAGTAAATTCATTACATTATATAAGGAAAGTCATGTGTTGCCCACATCAGATTTTTCTGATTATGCTGTCACGCTGCCCAGCTTCCATTTACCAATAAGACAACACTCGACCACATACTGTATGACTTTCTCAATAATGTCTTCAAGAATTTAATACCCTCCTGTGATCATTCAGGTCCTCAGACCTATTGCCAATAGAACATGTCTGGGATTTGCTCGAATTGCAATTGCAGCCTTCTCAGAATGCCACTGAACTAGCTGACAAGTTGTAACATTTGTAACAGAATCTTCTGTAGAGGGGTATTAGCAACTTATTTAACTCTATGCCGCACCGAATATCAGCTTATATAGCTGTCAAGGGAGGATTTACCACTTACTAAAATGTCATTTTGTTGCCACCATTTCTTAATAAAATGTTTCTTTTCTACTTTCAAATTTTAAACATTCATATATTTCCTCAAACGATACATACATGCCGAATTTCGTGGCTGTAGCTCAATTTTTATGGGTGGGTGCATATATTTTTTTTTTGCAGCAGAGTATGTATTACTCAAAATTTCATTAATTTAAATTTAAAGAATTAAAGTATCATAAATACAAAAATGCATGAATCTATGTGATAATTATATGATAGTAACTTTATACAAACTTAAAATTATACTCTATGAGGATACAAAAAAGGATGTCATAGGAGCCTTTGAACATGCAAATTCATCCCCGACTGCTAATAAATTGTTTCTGGTATGCTACTATTTTTCACAATTTAGACTATAAGGTCAACTATTTTCATTGACGTTCACAATTATAGCTCTGAAGTTGGATGGCACTGCTTATATGCAAAAGTCTTAGATGTGGGGAAGACAAAAATGGATAAGTCAAAAGCAAAAAATAAAATCTGAGATCCCCAGAGGTTTTTTTTTTCACAGAAAAGTAAAATATTCGCATTATTAGGGTTATTATTATAGTAAATATAATCTTAATAATGTGAATTATTATTATAGCAATATAAGTTATTAGCTAGCAAACTACTGTTAGTAAAGAATTGCACTTCCATTATAAATAACAGCATCCATTGGTCTGTTTTATGTTTATTTTATGCTTGTCAACATGTAATACTCGATAATATATCTACAACTGTGACAAGAAAACCTGCTATGTGCCTGTATTTTGAAAATTTTTATGAAGATTTGGCAAATTTAGTTCTGCCTAAGCTGGCTTAAAATTTCATAAAGATTGAGCTCTAATTACAGCGGGTAATCGTAATACCCAAAATTAGAATTGTGTTCTTATTGCAGATAACATAATCCATGGACCAATTGTATGCTTATTGTGCGCCTATTAGGATAGAAGAGCCTGTATCTGCAAGAAAATTTGCTGTTCAACAATTTTGCAACTGAGCCAACGGCTCTACCGTTCTGAAAACACCGGTTCCCGTTAGATCACCGAAGTTAAGCAGCATCGGGCGCGGATAGTACTTGGGTGGGTAACCACCTGGGAACAAACACCGTGTACTGTTGGCTCATTTAAGTCGACGTGGTGGCCGAACGGTCAAGGCGAGCGTTTCCAGCGATCGATCGGCCGCCACGTTGTGGGTTTGAGTTCCAAGTAAGACATGGATGTTGTGTGTTGTGGGCGTAGTGTGTTCCGCCCCCCTCTGGTGCGCCTGGTTTAGGACGACAAAATGGTTCACGATTTCGGCCGTACATAGGGCAAACGACGTAAGTCGACGTAGAGTCTTGTGCCTGGCCATTGGGAAAAAAAAAACAATTTTGCAACTTCTATTCAGGCCAACAAATTTAGTCCTGCCACTATAGGGAAACCAACTCTTCTCCAGTTACTTGGCCTTTAAAGTGTAGGAAATGAAATTGTGAATATCAAGAAAGTTGCTGCGTTCAGGTTTAAATTTAGAAACTAGAGATCTACACATTCCAAAATTTTAGACTTCTCAGCCTGAACCGTTTTTTAACACTTTACAAGAAAGTTGAAACGTGTTTATGACTTTGTTCATTCTGTCTGTCTGTCCGTTAGCACGATAACTGCCGTAAAATAGACTTAATCAAAATGAAATTTTAGTATGTTGTTCAGACGGTCTGTAGGACCTATGGGAATATAAATGAATAATATCACCCAATTAGTTTTGGATTGAACCCGGGTTGAAAAAATGAAATACAATGAATGAGCCTTATGGAACCTAATTTTTCAAACATTTTTTAAGCGGATTTAAAATTTACAAATTGCTTCGAAAATTTTAGGTAATATTCAAATTGTTCCATCTATATAAATAAAATTGAAAATCTGTCTGTCTGTCTGTCTGTCTGTTTGTCCCATCATCACGGAAGAACGGCTGAACTGAATTTGATAAAATTTTGTGAGTAGCCTAGAAATAGCCCCACTTAAAATTTAGTCCGTGTTTTGAGTTTCTACGACCAGTGGTTCTCGAGATATTAGTAAAAAACGAAATTTTCGTTTGTCTCATCATCATGGGAAAACGGCTGAACCGAATTTAATCAAATTTTGTGGATAGCCTTGAAATAGCCCCCCATAAATTTAGTTCAAGTTTCGAGTTTCTAAGACCAGGGGTTGTCGAGATATTAATGAAAAACGGAACTTTTTCTTAGGAGTTCTACTCTCCAACTCCGTGGTTTATCCAAACGGAAAGGATGAAAATCGTTTGTTTAAAACGCCAAAATGAAATAAAACTTTATTTCCGAATTTGGTGCAGGATTTTTGCATTAATTAGTCACTATAGGAAAACATGAATTTAAATGGAAAAATCTACCTCCATGGTTCATCTTTCACAAGCTTTTACTCAACGATGAAAAGTATAAAGAAATCAAAATGGCTATTTAATTTCGCATTTTATGAGGAAGATTCTATCTTATATCATGTTGCTCGGCAACGGAATGAAATTAAATGTGTTGTTAATATTTATTATTATTTTTTCTATTTGTATAATAAATAAATGGATGTAAAAATATGTTTTATAAATGAACGATTTGATTGTTCTTTTAATTATATATATTGCGGACTGCGTACATCACTTTCATTTATTTTAGCAAAAAGGTTTCAAGCTCATATATTGTGTTTAGCTAATAAACTCATATATTGTGTTTACCCAATAAATTCATTTAGCCTATTGTTGAAGCAGAAAAAGAGTAGAACGGGTGTATGTATCTTCTAATACAATTTTAGTGTTTTCATTTAGTATATACAAACGGGATCAGGATATTTTATTCTTCAGATCTGCAAATAGAGCTACGAATTTAGCGGAATATCTCTAAATAACTTGGTAACTTTTCTTAAACTTTACCAAATTAGTGGAAATGTCTCTAAATTGATAAAAATGACCCAAATCAGTGAAATTAAATTTGTTTTTTTAGAATAAAGTACTGAAATGATGTTTCTGTAGCATTTGTCGGTCAGTCCATCCATCCTACTTAGTAAGGATGGATGGACTTTTAAGGAATTTTTTTAATATCACCAAATTGATAAAAACATTTCTAAATCCATAAAAATATCATGAAATTAATAAAATCGCGCTTAATAAATGAAATTAATTATGTTTTGTTAGGGGATAGTATTGAGATGATATTTCGTCAATTTGTCGCAAAATGGGACTATCGGTTCTACAGTCCCACTTGGCGATAAATTTAGCGATTTTTTAAGTTATCGCTAAATTGACGAAAATGTCGCTAAACCTTCCATGGAGATTGCATTATTCAGATGATATGATTTCCATTAATTTATTTGAAGCAAATGATATCATGTCGCTTAGCAACGGATCCAATATGTTATGCGGCATACGATTTTTATTAAATCTTTTCCGATTTGAATAATA
Organism: Amaurobius ferox; assembly: GCA_951213105.1. Taxonomy (NCBI): domain Eukaryota; kingdom Metazoa; phylum Arthropoda; class Arachnida; order Araneae; family Amaurobiidae; genus Amaurobius; species Amaurobius ferox. The sequence continues at coordinate 110,352,215 of OX578136.1, forward strand.
AAAATATGTATATAAAATAAATTTCATTGACACTGAATTTTTGACTGGATAATATCAATTACGGTCTTCTGGTTTAAACATCATTATTATTGATATTTTCGGGGATTGTTAATTCAGGGATTATTGATATTTTCAAATTATTATGGAATTGTTTTATTATGACGAAAATTGTTGAAACTCATATATAGTACGTTGTACGAGTAATCTTCTACAAATGCATGGGTATATCTTCTAATCTACGAGAATATAAGTAGTACAGGTATATTGGCATATATTTTGATATATATTGGCATATATTGGAATCAATTACGACCTTCTGGTATAAAAAGTACGGGGATTATTGATATTTTCAATTTATTACGTCATCTCTTTTATTTTGGCAAAGATTTTTGAGACTCATATTGTAATATGGGTAATCGTCTACTAACACACTGGCATATTTTCTAATCTGCGATAATATAAGTAGTATGGGGTTGCATATATTGATTCAATTCCCCCCCTTTTTTTTTTTTTTTGTAAATTTGCTTACAAAAGGGGCCAGGATGTTTTATTCTTCAGATCTGTCCGTGAAGATAAAATTGCATAGTGAGAACAGATATTCTTAAGCTTCTCTTTATGAGCAATAAATTTAATATTTTAACAGAATTTGCACATGATTGCGAATTATAAATTTCTTTATATTATATACTCCGTACGAAGAACGGGTATGCTGCTAGTAAAATATATAAAAAAAAATTCAGCGAAATATATTCAGTAGTTTTTTAAATAAAAATTAAAATAATAATAACACCTCTTATATGAAGCGATCACGTGACCATGATATGGAAAGATCACGTGACCCACTTCAAAATAATATATGGCATCCATCTTGTCTCAAAATCGTGATTTTTAAAGTTCTTTTTAATTCATATTGAGTGTTGTATCCCTCCTAAAACCACTTTATTTTTGCTTAAATTCTGTGCATCTACATACTGAAACAAAGCAATTACAATATATTTGAGTTTAAATGCTCACCCAAATTTGATTATTTCTACAACGAAGCCTATTTTTCACCTATGTAAAATGTAAACAGCAAAATACGTAGAATGAGTTGTATTAGAATTGCTGTATTTCTTTAACACAAAATCATTTAGTTCATGGAATCTGCAACCTGATATGAATGAAATATTCATTGATTTTACAAAGAGAAGGACGATTTTTTTCGATGAAGTTTTACGCATAGAGTTTAATTACTTGTAGCTCCATGGTCTTAATTTTTAAATAAAATAAATTATTATAGTATTGTGATGAATGACATGAATAGGAAATTATTTATGAATGAAATGCTACTTTTTTAGAGAGAGCCAGGCGTGTTATTTTTTCTATGACGTCATTTAAATGAATTTCAGTTGTTTTCGATGAAGTTTTCAAATATAATAAATTATCGTAGTATTATGATAATTCTAAAATTGTTACCGAGGAATGTATCACATTTTAGAGATGTTTAAACCAGGCAATTTATATTTCAATGCCGTCATTTTAATGAAGTTCATTTTTATCGATGAAGGTTTAAGTTTTCAAATATAATAAATTAATGTAGTATTGCGATAAGTTTTAAAATATTACCGAGGAATGTATTGCATTTTAGACATGTTTAAATAAAATTGCATTGAAGTTGGAAAGTGTTTCATAATCAATGCTTTAAGCATGATTGATCTTTCTTGTTTATTTTTTATCTGATTAATAGTCAAATCAAAATCATCTGTATCCAGAATGTTCTTTTTGTTTGTTTGTTTGCTTTTTGTTTTTCAAGATTTTATTTATATTACCATTAACAGTTTTGTTTTGCTTTTTTAAATATTTATTTATAACTTTTCAAAACTTCGACAAAATCTGATTTGAAACTTCCAAAATATCCCTATTAACCTGATGAATATAATGTGACCCATTAATTATTTCTTTCTCACACTATTGTATAGTTACCTTACACCTTTCTGGTAGGTCGGACGGTCTGGGTTTCAACACTATTGTATAGAGAAAATGGTTATAAGATTTTAGGTATATATACATCATGTGAAAAACTATATAATTTTTAGTAAATTTCAGGATTGAAACTTGAATTATGCAAATTTCATTATTTTGTACAAGAAAAATGATAGCAATACATAATATTGTATAGGGAAATTGATAATTTAAATTACCCTACGAATGCTATTGATATCAAAATAGCAAAAAAATTCAAAACTAAATGCATCCCAATTAATCGACATCACTAACCTATTGCCAACTTAAAGAAAGTTTCTGTTTTAGTAATGATTGTGATGCAGGTGAAATTAGACACTATAGAATTAGACACTATAGAAATTAGACACTATAGAAATTAGACACTATAGATTCTATGAAGAAGATGGCTGAAGACTTACTTACAGGTCAGATATTTTATCAAGGAATTTAAAAAAGTAAACTATAGCTATGTACTCAGCACGGATATTAAAAGAAAAATTGTCTAGAATTTCTTTAAGGGGAGATAGTTTTTAACTTTCAAAAACCAACTTTTTTTAATTTAATATTAAAAAATCTAATGTGGGCAGCACATGACTTTCCTTATATAATGCAATGAATTTACTACTTTTACAGTAAAAAAAAAAAATAGATTATTTTTATAGTAGTAGTATTCTTTCCAAGATATTGAATTTTCGTCAATAAGTCGTCATTTTCATTGATTTAGCGTCATTTTTATCCATTTGGCGAGTTTTTCGTTAATTCAGCAACATTGAAAACTCGCCGAGTTGGCGACATCCCACCAAATTTGTCGCCAAAATCTCGCCAAGCGTTATGGACGGAGAAATAAGTTATTCTTACAGCAGACTATTGGCGTTCAAATACAAAAGTATTACTCAAAGTTTCTTTTCTCATGAATGGAACGAGCTAGATCCACGAGAATGATGTCACAAATTTATCACATGGTATTACATATGAAAAGTAAACATGTTTCTCAATAGGAAATATATTTTTTTATTTTATATAATTTTTTGATAATTTTTTTTAAAAATGTGCAATATCTTGGAAACGGTTCATGTTAGCGTTCTAAAATTTATGTCAATCGTTTTCTAATGAAAAATTATATAAGAAATGTCTATTCGCGTAACAATTGCGTTTATAGCGTCTATTTGCGTTGGCAATAATTTAGCAAATTATTGCCAACTTGACGATATTTCGCCCCAGATTGACAAAAATATCGTCAAAATTGAAAAAATGACGTTCAATTAATAAAAATTGCGCCTCATTGATGAAGTAATTATTAAAGTATTTTAATATATGGACTATATCACGTATTGGGGATGCTATCAATATTGATGATTGTTTATTTAGAGTTGCGCGAAGTATAAGTTAATTGAGTATTTTGAAATAGTTTTACAGGTTGTCATCCGGAAAATCGCCAAATGTACAATTCAACGATAAAAACACAGCGCCGTAGACCCCGTAAATCTTGTACATTATTACTTTCCTTATATACATAATGTATAAGGAAAATATTGTTGTTGTTGAGACCCAGACCGTCTGACCTACCAGAAAGGTCTAAGGTAACCATTTGGATGGTCGAGAAGTGCCACCCAATTTAGACCGGAACCCAGTGGGGGAGGCATCCACAGGGACGGTACCCTCCTTCCCCTACCACCAACCTCTCGGAAGGACTTAGGACCCACATGTTTAACGTGATCGTACTCCGCATGAATACGGCCGCAGTTGTGGCAGCGTGCAAATCCAGCGTGCAAACGAGATGGCTACCGCGCCCGAAATGTGCCAACAGCACACGGTGTTCCCAGGTGGTCACCCACCCAGGTACTAATCGCGCCCGATGCTGCTTGACTTCAAAGGAAAATATTGGGACCGGATCGAAAATTCGAATTTGAGTTTTCGACGGAAGAGCATGTTTCAAGCATCCCTGATCACGAATCAGGCGTTTTTGAGATGATGCCTGTGTGTGTGAAAGTATGTGTGTCAGTGGAGACGATATCTCACGAACGAATGAAGCAATTCGAATGAAATTTAGTACACAAATCGCAATCCGTAAATACTGGAAGCCTATTGTTTTTAAACGCAATCCAATGTTCAGAACCTTCCTAAATTTTCGAGTGAAATTTTGAAAAAATCATCAAAATATCAAAACCTTTAATAAAGTTACGCAAATAGACATTTCTTATGTAACTTTTCCTTAGAAAACGATTGACGTAAGCTTTAGAACGCTAGCCTGAACCGTTCTCGAGATATTGCACATTTTTCAAATAAATTTATCAAAAAATCCCATAAAATAAAAAAATATATATATATTAACTGTTAAGAAACATGTTCACGTTTCATATGTAATATCATGCGATCAATTGGGTGACATCATTCTCGTGGATCTAGCTCGTTCCATTCATGAGAAAAGATACTTTGAGTAATACTTTTGTGTTTGAACTCCAATAGTCATTTTTCTGCTATAAGAATAACTTATTTCTCCGCCCATGAAGCTTGGCGATATTTTGGCGACGAATTTGGCGGAATATTGCCAAATGAACGAAAATCTCGCCAAATGGATAAAAATGACGCTAAATCAATGAAAATGACAACTAATTGACGAAAATTCAATATCTTGGAAATAATATAAGTATCTACTATAAGAATAACCTATTTTTTTTACTGTAAAAGTAGTAAATTCATTGTATTATATAAGGAAAGTTATGTGCTGCCCACATCAGATTTTTTTTCCTATCGAAATGGTATTTCCTGGCAAGTACTTGTACTTGATACCACGCTTTGATCGATTTAAATTAATAGCAATTTTACAAACAGTCTTACCTTCAGATTTTAACTTTAAAATCCCTGAAATCTCCACTTTCGCAAACTCCAAAGACTTCGTAATTTTGATTCACATGCAAAAGTTATCTATTTGCTTTCCTACCACGCGGGAGACCGTCACTGCAACGTCATCATCATGCGTTTGTAACACTTTGCATAAAGTGCTTAAACTTTTGAGACAGTGCTCTTTCATCAAACTTTTCAAAACGTGTAATTTTTAACACAATTTTAGTGTTGAACAATAAAATGGGTTTATTTTATTTCATTTCGATTACATATTGATTATTTAGTGTTAAATTTTATTTCATATTTTTCCTTTTAGTTTTATGAGCATCTTTATTCCGTGAGTAAACTTTTGAGACGGACTGTAGTCATCCTGTTATTCACAAACGCCCGTATTTTCGCTGTACGATAACGTATATACGGATTTTCAACAGAGATAAGTAAACTGATCAAATCAACTCGGAGATAAGTATAGTTAACTTACCTCGGATTTTCAATGGCTTGGTTTTTGATTTCTCCCAAATTATCCACTGTCCCATAAGAGCCGAACTTTATATTTTACCAAAATCCAAAAAATGTTTTCTTTGAATAACTACTTACACACACCTAAAATAAACTCCCATGTACCTAAATGTTGCATTTCAATTCAATCTTGGTCGCATCTCCCTCATTACAGAGCATTTCAAATTATCTCTCACACGAACCCATGCCCGTTTTATACCAGAAAGTATGTTTATCTTTATGCTAATGGCGAAACGCCTGAAAATGATCAGGGCTTAAGTTTACTAGGAAAACTAATGAGGCGCAGGCGTAAAAGTATTTTTTATAATTTTATCAAATGTACATTAATGTGCTCCACTCTCTAAACTTCTGAAAACTCGGTACTATGCTCCCCTATAGGGCTCCTTACATAGGAGCCTTTACTTCGCCCTGTCCAAATGGTTGGCAATTAATATTTTCAAAGCTATTCGCAATCGATTAGAGTTCCATTTTCGCTGTGCGGAGGAATGGGCGTTGTACTGGAAGCAAATACCTCGATGGTAGCCCACAGGGGAGGACAAAGGGGGCATTTGTTCCTTCCCCCTGAGCGTTCAAGGTCACAAAAGTGGGCATCAAGCTAGTCGATATTGTACATCTTATCTTTGAATTTGCCCATTGACGTCAGTGTCTCCTCCCCCACCCCCTAAATATTCTATGGGCGACCTTCAAGATATCTGATATTTATATAATTAAACGATATTCCTTTATCTCAAAGTGTATTTTATTTGTCCTCGAATATAACGCAAGTGCAAATATTTATATATAATGGAAATTATCGACTAATTTCAGGCTAATACAGTACATGCGGACCAGGCCTATTTAACCCTTATTAAACTACTAGCCGCCTTTGGCGACCAGCCTGTTCGCTACCCTTGAAAATTCTGACCGTGGCAAATTCTAACCGTGGCACACTCGCTGGAGCGACCTACCAGTAAGGTGTAAGGTAACTGTTTGGACGGCCAGGAAGTGCCACACAATTTAGACCGGAACTCAGTGGGGGAGGCATCCACAGGGACCGTACCCTCCTTCCTCTACCACCAACCTCTCGGAAGGACTTACGGTCCCACATGTTTAACGTGATCGTACTCCGCATGAACACGGCGGCGGTTTTGACAATGACGGGAATCGAACCCGGACCTACCGAATGCAATTCCCGCTCGCTAACCACTGGGCTACCGCGCCCTCCGCGACAATCTCCATAACCTTCTTTTTATTCACCCAATTTAGACCGGAACCCAGTGGGGGAGGCATCCACAGGGACCGTATCCTCCTTCCTCTACCAACAACCTCTCGGAAGGACTTACGGACCCACATGTTTAACGTGATCGTACTACGCGTGAAAATGGCAGCAGTTTTGGCAGTGGCGGTAATCGAACCCGGGTCTACCGAGTGAAATTCCCGCACGCTAACCACTGGGCTACCGCGCCCTCCGCGACAATCTCCATAACTTTCTTTTTATTCACCCAGTGGGGGAGGCATCCACAGAGATCGTACCCTCCTTCCCCTGCCACCAACCTCTCGGAAGGACTTATCGACCCATATGTTTAACGTGATCTTACTCCGCGTCAGTGGCGGGAATCGAACCCAGGCCTACCGAGTGCAATTCTCGCGCGCTAACTTCCGGCGCGCTAATTTAAATTTTATAATGACCATATGCTAAGCTCTTAATTCCACTATCCTCGTTCCATTGTTCCATCATTTAAAATATTCATAAAATTAAAATATCCATTTAAAATATCTATAAATTAAAATATCCATAAATTAAAATATCCATTTAAAATCAAAAAATAATCCATATCGTTCCACCAATCCATAAATATAATAATTTCAAATACATCACCACAATTAAAACCACCATAATTCACTCATTTAAATTATTTAAAATATCCATTTAAAAATATCCATTTAAAATATCATATAAATATAATAATTTCGCCCGATGTATACAACACTTATGCTAGACTCTTAATTCATTTAAAACCGAAAACGAGGTCTCTATGGAGACGGGGAAGAAACTACTGCGGATGGGGGGGAAATGCCGTTGAAGAACTGAGCCGATTGCCGAGAAATTTAAAATCATGACGTCTTTAAAATTGTGATCCTGAAGGCAATTTTCATTATTTCTGGACCAGATTAGACTTGTAAGAATGCCAGATATTTCAGCTTTCTAAGAATGTAAATTATTAGTCGAAATTATGAGTACTTTTCACTATGCGAGAATTTAAAAACCAAAAATCGTTTTTTTGAGCCAAAAGTGACTTTTGTTTTAAAATCATAAAAAAATATTAGAATTTATCCCTGAGATTTGAAATTGTTATATTTTTACTCGAAATTCTCTGCTCTTTCCGATGGTGTGATTTGTTTTTTTCTACAATGTCTGGATCGTGGAGAAAAAATGGCAAAAAACGGTCGAAATCGCATAAAACATTAAATAACAAAAAAAATAAGTAAAATTTTAAAAATCGGTATTCACGTGTCCCCTTCCCACCCCACCCCCGGGTCTCCGATTGCCAAATTTCGTAGCTCTCCGAAGCGCGGTCGCTGAACGTATAGTGTATAAGACAGACAGACAGACAGACATTGTCTTTTATTATTTAAGAAGATACCAGAACCAGAAAGATCCGAGTTCGTGTTTATGCTGCGTATGTACTATGGAAATAACGAGACCATAGTAGTGAAGCAGTTTTCTTAATATACACAAAACATTGTAAACATCATATCAGCATTAAGTAGTGCCAACGATTATTTTTAAGAAACCCAAAATTACTTCAATAAAATTGAAAGGAAATGAAAAAAAAAAATTCCAAATTTAAAACACTGTTGCAGATATATCAGATGTCATTCGTAAATTTTCTTTTAAGATAAATTTAGAGCAAAGTCTTTATTCTTATCATGATTTCGTTAGAAATTAAATTTAATCATTTTGCCATTAATAATTTTTATTTTATTAAAATGTTTTGATTTATTTATTACTTTCCTTAAATACATAATGTATAAGGAAAGTATATTGTGACGGGGCCGAAAATTTGAATTCGAGTTTTCGACTTGAGAGCACGTTTCAAGCATCCCTGATCACGAATCAAACATTTTTAAGTGATGTCTGTGTGTGTGTGAAAGTATGTGTGTGTGTGTGTCAGTGAGTCTGTGGAGACGATAACTGACGTTCGAATGGACCGATACGAACGAAATTTGGTACAAAAATCACAATCCGCAAACACTGGAAGCCTATTGTTTTTATACAATATGTTCAGAACCCCCCTAAATTTACTAATACTTATGTTCAGAACCCCCCTAAATTTTCGAGTGAAATTTTGAAAAAATCGTCAAAAAATCGATACCGCTAATAAAGTTACGCAAATAGACATTTCTTATGTAATGTTTCATTAGAAAACGATTGACATAAATTTTAGAACGCTAACGTGAACCGTTCTCGAGATATTGCACATTTTACAAAAAAATTATTAAAAAGTCATATAAAATGAAAAAAAAAATTTCCTATTGAGAAACATGTTCACTTTTCATATGTAATACCATGCGATAAATTTGGTGACATCATTCTCGTGGATCTAGCTCATTCCATTCATGGAAAAAGATACTTTGAGTAATACTTTTGTATTTGAACGCCAATAGTCATTTATCTGCTGTAAGGAAAACTTATTTCCTCGTCCATAACGCTTGGCGAGATTTTGGCGACGAATTTTGTGAAATGTCGCCAACTTGGCGACTTTTTAAAATGTTGCCAAATTAACGAAAATCTCGCCAAATGGATAAGAATGACACTAAATCAATGAAAATGACGACTAATTGTCGAAAATTCAATATCTTGAAAAGAATATTAGTATCTACTATAAGAAAAACCTATTTTTTTACTGTAAAAGTAGTAAATTCATTAAATTATATAAGGAAAGTCATGTGTTGCCCACATCAGATTTTTTTATATGTATTATTCGAAAAATGCAGTTATCTCGAAAACTCCAACAGAATAAATGCAACTTTTTAATACAAAATTACAGATAAAATGACAAATTAGTCAGGTTTACGTTCGGAAAACGGTTTATTTTCTATTATTTTACTAAAAAAACAGCAGAGTTATTAGACTTAATATACTTCACCGTACCTTCATACTGTACAGTACAACCTGTTTATAATGAGCCCGCATTTATCGAGATTCCAAATGAATGGGAAATTAATGAACTTTTAATGGGTACAATGTTAATGCCCGATTTACTATCTGTTGCTTAGAAAGATTTTAAGTTCCTGAGATTTACCATTCATAAGGATTATAAAACTGAATAAAATATTAACAAGAAAGATCCATCATGCATAAAGCATTGATTATGAAACACATTCCAACTGAATTGCAATTTTATTTAAACAACTCTAAAATGCCATACATTCAGCGGTGATATTTTTTTAATTATCACAGAACTACTATAATTTATTTTACTTGAAAACTTAAAACTTCATCAAAGAAAAATGAACTTTATTCAAATGACGTCATCGAAATATAAATCGTCCGGCTCTCTATGTAAAAGCAGTAAATATTTCATTCATACACTTTTATTCAAGACTGCAGAGTTAAATAATTTTGCGTGAAAAAAATTCAGCAATATCAGCTTATACAACTCATCTTACAATCACTTGTTTATATTCTGCATCCATTAAAATTAGGCTTCGTTGTGGAAATAATCAAAGTTTGATGATCATTTAAACTAAAATACATTGTAATTTCGTTGACGCATAGATGCACAGAAAATATGCAAAAATAAAGCGGTTTTATTTTTGCATATTTTAGGACGGATGCAACACTAAATATAAATTTAAAAGAACTTTAAAAATCACGATTTTAACTCTGGGAAAAAAAGATGGACGCCATATTTTATTTTGAAGTGGGTCACGTGATCTCTTCCTATTATATAATTGTAATTATTATTTTAATTTTTATTTAAAAAACTGCCGAAAATATTTTGCTCAAATTTTTTTTATATATTTTATGGAATAATTTGAATATTTCCTAAAACTTTCGAGGCAATTTGTGAATTTTAACTTCGCTTAAAAAATGTTTGGAAAATTATGTCCCATAGGGTTCGATGTATTTCATTTTTTCAACCCGGGTTCAATCCACAACTAATTGGGTGATATTATCCATTTACGTTCCCATATGTCCCACAGACCGTCTCAACAACATGCAAAAATTTCATTTTGATAAAGTCATTTTTACGGCAGTTATCGCTAACGGACAGATAGACAGACAGAATGAAAAAAGTTATAAACACTTTTCAATTATGTTGCAAAGTGTTAAAAAAGATCAAACGAAAAATATTTTGACTTCATTCATAATTATGGTTGTTGAAGTAGGAAAGTAGATATGCACACGGTCAACTGGATTCTCAAGAAAATCCAGCTGGCCTTGATACGAGTCGTATCGGAGGGATCGCATCAGATATCTGGGAAGAATAAATGGCTTCCACCCACAACTCAGAAAACACATAATAAATATCGAGTCTTCTACTATGGTAGCTGTAGTAAACGAATATATTGGACTGAGTTTCTGTGAACAATCTTGACGAAACGCAATAGGAACTATAGGACCTATGTTCCTAAGGGGAGAGGGGGGGGGGAATCCAAGAAAAAGATGACAAAAATTCCTAGAAAATGTACTTGAACCATTTGTCTGAACTGATATTGAACAGTGATCGGCTAGCGCTGTGAAACGCATAGGCGTAGAAACTAGGGGACAAGTCCCCCAACTTTTAATGTAGAGAGGACTCCCCCCCCCCCCCCCCCCGAAAAAAAAAAGTTTTCAAAGTTTTTGATTTACGTTTATAATTACAAAACTAAAATAATCGGCAGTGGAGGTAGAGATATAGAGCAAAAATGGTTTTGTGTGAATAACATATTTCTTTGTGGGTGATTTGCCTTTTCTCAAGGCATTTTCAAAACAATTAAAGATATTAAAATATCGATCACCTTGTCATCGAATACCTTGTCAAAATTAATATAATTAAATATTGAAATTATAACCACTCTATACCAAAAACTAGGAATTTTATCTGGAATCCTATTACATAGACTTGTAGAGCTTTGAAAGGACAAAAAATTACTTCCTATAGTTAGTTCACAGCTAGTATTTTTAGTTTTCAAGATAACAATATTACAAATTTGAAAAACGGAAAATTTTCAATCTTCATAAAATTGACAACACGATTACTTAAAAACTATAAGAGCTTTGTAAAGACAAATTATGAATCTAGAAATTGAATTTTCTACTGAACATATTTTTGTCGCCTACTGTTTATATCTATATTTTATAGTTTTGAAAATATTTCGCGTGAAAATAAGCGAAGTAAGGCAAAAACTGGCTCGAACAAAAATAAATAAATGAAAATATTGAAATCATTTTTATATATTCATAAATAAAACAGTATTTTCGACAAAACAAGTAAAAATTGTTTACAATTTTATCTATTAGGTTCGGAGATATAAGCGTACAAAGTGTTTACATTTTTCGTAACTCTCCGATGTTAGCTAAGCATAGCCCAACCATAGACGCTAAATTTAGTAATGGGAAGTAGAACTCTGAATACCGAAATATGTAGCAAAACTCTGAATAGAAAAATATGAAAAATACTCAATTCTTTATTCTGATTATGTAATTTATAAAACTGGACCACACACAGTTGATATTTAAGTAGTGCAAAATGTTATATAAGGAGTGCAAAAAACATCAGGGAAGAGTGCCTGGTGCACCCTCCCGCCCCCCACCCCACCACCACCACCCAAATATATCACTGGCTATCACCCCCCTCCCCCTAACTTATTCTACAAATCTATGCAATGGTAAAGCGACCACGGAATTTTTTTTTATCATTTTTTTTAACACTTTACAACATAGTTGAAAAATGTTTATGACTTTGTTTATTCTGTCTGGCTGTCTGTCCGTTCGCACGATAACTGCCGTAAAAATGACTTTATCAAAATGAAATTTTAGTATGTTGTTCAGACGGTCTGCGGGACATATGGGAATGTAAAGGAATAATATCACCCAATTAGTTTTGGATTGAACCCGGGTTGAAAAAGTGAAATACATTGAACCCTATGGGACCTAATTCTTCAAACATTTTGTAAGCGAAGTTAAAATTCACAAATTGCTTCGAAAATTTTAGGAAGTATTCAAATTATCCCATAAAATATATATAAAAAAAAATTCAGCAAAATATGCTCGGTAGTTTTTTAAATAAAAATTAAAATAATAATTACACCCATATAATATGAAGAGATTACGTGACCCACTTCAAAATAAAATATGGCATCCATCTTTTTCCCCAGTGAAAAAATCGTGATATTTAAAGTACTTTTAAATTTATATTTAGTGTTGCATCCGTCCTAAAACCGCTTTATTTTAGTGTATTTTCTGTGCATTTATATTCTATGCCAACACAACTACAATATTTTTTTAGCTTAAATGATCATGAAACTTTGATTATTTCTATAACGAAGCCTAATTTTAATGGATGCAGAATGTAAACAAGTGATTGTAAGATAAGTTGTATAAGAGTTGCTGGATTTTTTTCACTCAAAATTATTTAATTCTGCAGTCTGGAATAAAAGTGTATGAATGAAATATTTACTGCTTTTACATAGAGAGCCAGACGATTTATATTTCGATGACGTCATTTGAATAAAGCTAATTTTTTTCAATGAAGTTTTAAGTTTTCAAATATAATAAATTATTGTAGTTCTGTGATAATTAAAAATATGTCTGCGCTAAATGTGTTGCATTTTAGAGATATTTAAACAAAATTGCATTTCAGTTGGAAAATGTTTATAATCAATACTTTATGCAGATCTTTCTTGGTGTTTTATACGTAGAAATTCTTTACTGATTGGTCTCAAGGCAAAATAGTCACATGCTCACAATGCGAAATTTGACCAGCTTTCTGGGTAAGACACCTGCTGCTCAGTCTGCCGCGCCTCTAAATACCAAGTTCTAGGAATCTTTTTTTTTCTTATCCAGTTTGCAAAATTGTCAAGGAGAATTTGACGCAATGTTTTCAACTTTCCATCAGTTCACAAATGTAACATAATGCATGTGACATGGAGCCAGCCATCTGTATTGACAAGAATGCAGCTGAACTAACCCAAAAGTGAGCCAAGGAGGATTTCTAAGATCAGAAGTGGAACGAAATGCATCTTATAGGGCTGCTTAATACTTCGTTATTGATTTCGGCGAAACTGCGTACTTTCTAGATATTGTGATGCAGCAAACGTGTATGTAGTTCTGATGTAAAATATCTGGAATGATTGATTACACAGTGGTTTTTCCCGGAGAGGGCCCACATGCATTCCTATTTTAACTTTCTCATACGTAGTATTGTAGTATTGAGGAAGTATTGTTTTCCTGAAAATTTTCGATTTCGAGATTTCAATGTCAATATATGTTTTAAGACCTTCTGAATACGTTTTGACTATTTTTGGGGTGATGTCTGTGGTGAATTTCTTGTGTATACATAGCGGCCATAAATATTAATATACTTTTACGAAACTTTATATCCGGCTTTATTATCAAACAAGAAAGATCAATCATGCACAAAGCATTAATTATGAAACCCTTTCCAACTATAATTTTATTTAAACATTACTAAAATGCGATACATTCAGTGGTAATATTTTTAAAATTATTACAATACTGCAATAATTAATTATATTTGAAAATTTAAAACTTCATCGAAAGAAACGAACTTGATTCAAATGACGTCATCGAAGCATAAATCGCCCGGCTCTCTGTGTAAAAGCAGTAAATATTTCATTCATACATTTTTATTTCATTCATCACAGTACTATGATAATTTATTCTACTTAAAAACTTGAAACCATGGAGGTAAAAGTAATTTAACTTTATGCATAAAACGTCATAGAAAAAGTCGGCCATTAAATCGCCTACTTCTCTATGTAAAATCAATGAATGTTCCATTCATTCATCTAAATTGCAGATTCTAGAACAAAATAATTTTGCGTTAAAGAAAGCCAGCAATTCTTATACAACTCATCTTACAGCCCAATCTGTTTACATTCTCCATAAGTGGAAATTAGGTTTCGTTTTAGAAATAATCAAAGTTTGATGATTTAAACTGAAGTCATATAAACTGAAATATATTGTAATTGTGTTGTTTCAGAATATAGATGCGCAGAAATTAAGTAAAAATAAAGCAGTTTTAGGACGGATACAACACTAAATATAAATTAAAAAGAATTTTAAAAATCACAATTTTGGGCGCGGTAGACCGGTGGTTTGCTCGCTGCCACAACTGTCGCCGTGTTCATGCGGAGTACGATCACGTTAAACATGTGGGTCCGTAAGTCCTTCCGAGAAGTTGGTGGTAGAAGAAGGAGGGTACGGTCCGTGTTGATGCCTCCCCCCACTGGGTTCCGGTCTAAATTGGGTGGCACTTCCCGGCCGTCCAAACGGTTACCTTACACCTTTCTGGTAGGTCGGACGGTCTGGGTCTCAACAACAACAAGATGGATGCCATATTTTATTTTGAAGTGGGTCACGTGATCTCTTCATATGATGGTCAAGTGATCTCTTCATATAAAGGGTGTAATTATTATTTTAATTTTTATTTAAAGAACTACTGAATATAATTTGATGAAATTTTTTTTATATATTTTATGGGATAATTTGAATATTTCCTAAAACTTTCGAAGCAATTTGTGACTTTCAAATTCGTTTAAAAAATATTTGAAAAATTAGGTCCCATAGGGTTCAATGTATTTCATATTTTAAACCCGGGTTCAATCCAAAACTAATTGGGTGATGTTATTCATTTATATTCCCATAGATCCCACAGACCGACTGAACAACATACTAAAATTTCATTTTGATAAAGTCGTTTTTACGGCAGTTATCGTGCTAACGGATAGACAGCCAGACTGAATGAACAAAGTCATAAACACTTTTCAACTATGTTGTAAAGTGTTATAAAGCTAGAACCAGATAGAATTTTCTTTTTTAAATTCGAGAGAAAACTTCGAAATTTTATATTTTTTAACATGGCAGCATAGGACAAAATTTGACATAATTATACATAAAAGGGTTTACTTATGTTTCAATTATCACGAATCTTGATAGTTTTAATCATTGTAGTGAAAAATAGCCGAGATACAAATTATTTTTGTTTGTGAAGTCATTAGTTCCCTTGGGGGGGGGGGGGGGCAAGTTACACCCCCTCCCCCGAGTAGGTACATTGTCAAGTATGGTATTTATCGAAATAGTTTTTCAAGCCCTTTAAAGTGAAAGGGAACACGATATAATTGTAATCATTTGGACATACGATACCGATTTTTCAAAAATTTTCTTGTAAAATTTGAAAACAGAAATGCATGTTGGTATGAGAAAATCGAGATACGTGACCCAGGCCGCACGACCCTCCCGAAGGCTAGGCGTACTTTCGAGTGCGGACGAGAAAGCCAGTTGAATCACACTCTAGTTAATTTTTTTCTTCAATTTATATAAATCAATGCATGAAATAGATAAAATTTTTGCATTTAAATATAGACGCCAATAATCTCCAGTCACCAATTTATTGAGTTTATCTTCTCATTATTAATTTAATGTATATTTATTAATAAGTAACTGTATACCCGTTCTTCGTACGGAATATATAATATAAAGAAAATTAATTCGCACTTTGCGATGGGCTTTTATTATTGCGTCTTTCTTTTTAAAATTTTATAATAATTCTCACGAAAAGGAAAACAAAAAAGATTAATCATGCATAAAGCATTGATTATGAAACACTTTCCAACTGAAATGCACTGTTATTTAAACATCTTTAAAATGCGATAGATTCAGCACTTATATTTTTAAAATTATCACAGTATTATAGTAATTTATTACACTTAGAAACTTAAAATTTCATCAAAAAAGGCAGTGGTATAAAATCACCTGCTTCTCTATGTAAAAGCAATGAATATTCCATTCATATCACTTGTATTCCAGACACCAGAGCTAAATTTTGCATCAAAAAATTTAGCAATTATTATACAACTCCTCTTACAATCGCTTGATTTGTTTACATTCTGCATACGTTAAAATTAGGCTTCGTTGTAGAAATAATCAAAGTTCTGTGATCATTTAAAATCAAAATTATTGTAATTGCGTAGGCGCACAATTTTGATATACCTATAATAGGAAAAAATAAAGACAACGAAAAAAAAATGGATGCCATATTTTATTTTGCCATGACTCACGTGATTTCTTCATATAATATGGGTGTAATTATTATTTAAAATTATATTTAAAAAAAACTTAACATATTTTGATGAAATTTTTTTTACACATTTTACGTGACAATTTGAATATTTACTTCTAACTAATTATACAATATATAGCCTAAATTTTAATTTAATTTTAGTATAATCTGACAAGCCGTACGTCAAATTTTTTTAATAGAAACCATGTGGATAAACCCTGGTTAGTTCAATAATAACGTTATTTTATCATTCTACACAGTACGAAAGTCAGGAAATTTAAAATTAATTCTTTTTGGGTACTGTTAGTATCGACCAATAATATCTCAAAACTATATTCTTTATAAGAAAGCATTTCGTTCGATCAGAGGTTGTGAATGATGAAACGAATTCATAATCTAGAAAGCTGGGCGCAGTAATGTCGCAGCATAATTGAAATAAGGGTATTTCATCCGGCCTCGTATCCAATTCAGTGTTGCTAGATTGTTAGCTACTTTATTTTGCTTCTTACCATGGTGTTACTTTTGTTTTCGCTAGGTAAGTGTAACAATATTGATTTAACTCAATGGCCACAACAACATATTTATATTGTAAGTTTGTAAAAAAACATTAGCAATCGGATTTACACAGTCATGTGACCCGGCCGTCCAAATAGATGCTCAAGTCCTAAGATTTGTCGAACGGTCTGGGTCTTCAACAAGTCATGTGACGAACACGTTGCTAAAAGTGGCTGATATTTCGATGCAAAGAAAAATATATGTGCAAGTTACTTTCCGATGTTTGACGTTATTCTTGTTATTCTTGACGTTATTGAGTTGTTTTTTAGTAATATATTTTTTAGTATTATATATTTTTTTTATAAAAGTGTATTTTTGAAATATGTCATTCCCACAAATATGAATTACGCAGTGTTTCTGGGGGACTTGGCGAAAGTAAAACTGATAAATTAAAAATTCTACTCTCAGGAAATTGATTAAAAAAAATAAAAATTATGAAGAAGATATGGTATGAGGTATGTTAGAAAATTTGATCGATGACCGAGAAAAAGAAGTTAAAAGATATGTGTTTAAATTGGCTGAAATAAATCGAGATCGTAAAGAAAAGGAAAAACATGCTTAAAGACAATATGAGTTGCGATTGGCTGTGAAAAATAAGGAGCATGATTTAAAACTTAAGCTTTTGTTTCTATTTGGTAATTGGACATTTTTCCGAAATCGTCGTAACAAAAATGCAAGAAATCTCAAATATCTTAACGGTTAGTCCTAAAGTAATGGAGCTGGTTATATTCCTTTCCTCGTCAAAAATTGCGTATAAAACAAGAATATTATTGATACATTTGAGCATACGTAATCTTTTTTTTTAGATTTTAGTGATTTTTGCGGGCCATTTCGTTAAAAAAGGCAGGTTGTTATTTTTCGAATCGTATCAAATTCTAATTAGCACCAGAGTAGCCCACAAGTAATTTATCTACCAAATTTTGCGAAATTTGATCAATTAGTGTTTTAGCTAGAGTGAATACATGAAATTTTTGCGGGCCATTTCGTAAAAAAAGGCAGGTTGTTCTTTTCCAAATCGTACCAATATCTAATCAGCACCAGCTACAAGTAACTTATCTACCAAATTTTGTGAAATTTGGTCAGTTAGTATTTTAGCTAGAGTGGATACATGAAATTTTTATGAGCCATTTCGCAAAAAAAGGCTGATTCTGTTTTTCCGAATCGTACTAAAAACTAATCAGCACCAGGGTCACACCCAAGTGACTTACCTACCAAATTTTATGAAATTCGGTCCACTAGTTTTTGAGTTAGAGTGGATGCATGCATTGCACAGACAGACAGACACACACACAGACGTTACGCTAAAAATAGTTTTTTTGTATTCTAGAGGTTTCAAAACGTGTAGATCCGTCGAAAACTCGAGTTGCGATTTACCATGTAATAATTTTTTTATGTGATTTTTTGATAAATTTATTTGAAAAATGTGCAATATCTCGAGAATGGCTCATGCTAGCGTTCTAAAGTTTGCTTCAATCGTTTTCTAATGAAAAATTACATGAGAAATGACTATTTGCGTAACTTTATTAAATGTTTTGATTTTGTGATTTTTTCAAAATTTCACTCGAAAATTTAGGGCGGGGGGGGGGGGGGTCTGAATATTCGATTGCGTTTAAGAGCTATAGGCTTCCAGTATTAACGGATTGTAATTTTTGTACAAAATTTCGTTCGAATCCCTCCATTCGTTCGTGAAATATCGTCTCCACAGACACACTCACACACACATACACACAAACATCCCCTCAAAAAGTTTGATTTGTGTTCAAGGATGCTTAAAACGTGCTCTCCCATTGAAAACTCGAATTTGAATTTTCGACATAGTCACAATACCTTTCTTATATATTATACTATGTATACTGCTTACAACTGAAATCGCAACACCATGAAGAAATTGATGCATCCTTATGAAATTTACAGAATATAATTGTAGCATGGAGATGTGTAACTGATCAAAAAATCATACCTGGAAAATGAAAGCATGGAACTTTATTGACATTAAATCAATATGGAATATGCCCACCGTGAGAGGCCATGCAGGATTGAATACGACGAGGAATCCCGTCAATGAGGTGGTCAATGGTGTGCTGAGGGATGGCATTCCACTCAGCATGCAATTGGGCTTGTAACTCAACATAGTTTGCTAGAATTGGGAGTTCTCTTAATCGGCGACCCATGATGGTCCAGATATGCTCAATTGGCAACAAATCCGGAGAATATGCTATCCAAGGCAGGATATCAAAACCCTATAGACTATTCATAGTTATCTGTGCAGTATGCGGCCTGGCATTATCTTGCTGAAAAGCAGTCCAGGTCTAGTTGGCAGATATGGCTGTACCACAGGTCACATAATGTCAGAGACGTATCGTTGTGCAGTGATACTGCCAGAAACGTGGACCAAAGGTGTCCATCCACCAAATGTTATACCACCCCAAACCATGGTATACTTAGGGGGCTGTGTGACGACTGATAGAAAAAGCTTCCTGGTGGCGTTGTTGAAAGCCGCCATACGCGAGTACGGCCATCTGGCATACCAAACCAGAATCGTGATTCATCCGTGAACAGAATGTCTCGCCATTCTGTCCACTAATTGCGTCTCATTTGACACCACTGGAGGCGACGTAACCGGCGAAGACGTTGAAACGGTAGGTGTCGAAAAGGTCGTCCACTTCGGAGTCCTGCGTCATGCAAACTGTTTCGAATTGCTTGCTTCGAAACCACGTTACATTGTAGTGTGGGATAAATGTCTTTGTAACACGGTTGCTGTGGTAAACGGCTCCCGCGCAACGCTTCTCAGAAACATACGATCTTCACGTGGTGTAGTACACCTGGAAGCTTCACTACCTGATCTTCGTGTTGTTTCGTTGTCTCTCACGAACTGTAACACACACCGTTGAGCTATGCTCACATCAAGACCCAATAGTTCAACAATCCTTCGAAGGTTCATTCCACCCTCACGTAAAACAATGATTTGTTTCCGTTCCGTTGACGACAACAAGTATTCGGTACGTCGATGTACTCTTGGCCTACTGTGATGATTTTTACAACCTGAAAACAATGACGCTACAATTTAGCTGTGATATCGCTCCTCCTTGACCTGACGCTTTTCTGCTGCTCGGCAAGGTGTTACGTCACTATACGTAACGAAACTGGGATCATTTGCATGTCTCGCCTTGCTGTTTCCATTGCCTGATTTACATAAAGCTACATCTACAACTTTATGGTGTTGCGATTTCAGTTGTGAGCAGTGTATATAAAGAAAGTAACAAACAGACAACAGCACAATTTAATTCACATAGATAAATACAATTTTGCAATGAAGCAATAGTTTCTTTGTAGACTAAATTTCTAATTTTATTACAAGGAACAGAAATAAAGAGAGATCTTTAATTTAGCTTTTGAGATTAAAGCTTTATTTTTTATTTTATTAATTTATAAAGCTTCCATAATTTTAGCGATAAAGACACAAATAACGATCAGTCGGATTTTGAATTGAATTTATTGTATAGAGGTTTAAAAAATGTTCAAGCAAAATAGTCCATATGATAAACGATTTGAATCATAAAAAAATATTGAATTTTTATCAATTTTGTGGTAATTTTCGTTAATAAGGCATATGCTTTCAATTTGGAAACATTTACAAGAATTTTCATGTTGACAATATTTTGCTACATTTCTCGCCAAAGTCAACTAATTTAAGAACACTTGCTACTTATTTTAATTTTATGTAACTTGGTCGATAAATTTATCTGAAAACGTGATATATCTCGAGAACCGCTTGTGCCGGTGTTCTAAATTTGATACCATTTATTTTCTAATGGTAAATTACGCAAGACATAATCAATCCCCCCCCTCCCACACACACATACACATCACTTCAAAAATGTTCGATTCGAGTTTAGAGATATTTAAAACGTGTTCTTTTTTCGAAAACTCGAATTCGAAATTTGCTAATTTGTTCAATTACTTTCCCTATACATTACACTATATATGTAGGGAAAGTAAAAATACGTTCCTGTACAATATCTCGACTGGAAAACAAGTTAGGTTGGATAATGGTGATTAATGCAAAATACTCACTAGTATTATCTACTATCGTCTATCGGTGAGTAATGCTCACAAACATCGGAGAATGCGCATCAGTCATCATTGTCCAGCCTAGAATAATGATACTCACCTTGCCGATCCGGGAATTTTGGAAATAAACCGGAAATTTCGGAAACTTTGATGGGAAGAAACCAATTTACATCTTTCTTATATATGCTTTAGCTAATCCCAGCACATTACGCAGTTTAAATTTTAATGATGAGATAGATACATTTGCTGAATCTTTGTAATATTTCAAGGGTGAAGTCTATTGAAATACAATTTTAGAGAATTAGAAATTACAAAAGTGTTATTAAATATGTGCAAATTTTATTAGTCACTATAGCCGCCTTCGGCGACCAGCCTGTTCGCTACCCTTCTTTTTCTTCGACCCAGACCGTCCGACCTACCAGAGAGGTGTAAGGTATCTGTTTGGACGGCGGGGAAGTGCCACCCAATTTAGACCGGAACCCAGTGGGGGAGGCATCCACAGGGACCGTACCCTCCTTCCCCTACCACCAACCTCTCGGAAGGACTTACGGACCCACTGGGCTACCGCGCCCTCCGCGACAATCTCCATAACTTTCTTTTTATTCACCCAATTTAGACCGGAAACCAGTGGGGGAGGCATGCACAGGGACCGTACCCTCCTTCCCCTATTACCAACCTCTCAGATGGACTTACGGGCCCACATGTTTAACGTGATCGTACTCCGTGTGAACACGGCTACAGTTTTGGCAGTGGAGGGAATCGAACCCGGGCCTACCGAGTGCAATTCCCGCGCGCTAACCACTGGGCTACCGCGCCCTCAACCCCGTGGAGTTAACAAAATTTGGTTTAGTTTAATGACGTTAAAACTAATAATGAAATTGTTAGGCACCTCAATCTCCATAACTTTCTTTTTATTTATTTTTTTATTTCTTCAGTGTTTAAGCTTTTCATTAATATCATTTAAAATATCCTCATTCCATAGTTCCATATGTCCATTTAAAATATCCATATCGTTGTATCA
This sequence comes from Amaurobius ferox, assembly GCA_951213105.1. Classification (NCBI taxonomy): domain Eukaryota; kingdom Metazoa; phylum Arthropoda; class Arachnida; order Araneae; family Amaurobiidae; genus Amaurobius; species Amaurobius ferox. The sequence goes on from OX578136.1 coordinate 110,374,481, forward strand.
TTTAAAATATAAATATAATAATTTCACCCGATGTATACAATATATCACCACAATTCAATCCACCATAATTCAATCATTTAAATTTTATAATGACCATATGCTAAGCTCTTAATTCTATCATTTAAAATATCACTCTAACCCGATGCAACGGCGTGACGTCCCCCCCCCCCCATTTCTGGGCGGGGGTGTCAGGGAAGAATCGGATCTTCGCTGAGAAATATAAAATCATGACGTCTTTAAAATTGCGATTCTGCGGGCAATTTTCATTATTTCTTGACCAGATTGGACTTGTAGGAATGCCAGATGCTTGAGCTTTCTAAAAATGTAAATTATTAGTCGAAATCATAAGTACTTTTTACTATGCGAGAATTGAAAACCCCAAAATCGTTTTTTTGAGCCGAAAGTGACTTTTGTTTCAAAACCTTTAAAAAATATTAGAAATCGAAATTGAGATTTGAAATTGATATATTTTTACTCGCAATTGTCTGCTCTTTCCGGTGGTGTGATTTTTTTTTTCTACGACGTCTGGATCGTGGAGAAAAAAGGGCAAAAAACGATCGAAATCGCTTAAAACATTAAATAACTAAAAAAATAATTCAAATTTTAAAAATCGGTTTTCACGTGTCCCCTTCCCATCCCCGGGTCTCCGATTGCCAAATTTCGTAGCTCTCCGACGCGCGGTCGCTGAACATATAGTGTAAAGACACACACAGACACACACACTGACATTGCCTTTTATTATATAGAAGATAAAATTATTAAAATATTATTGGGATTAAATTGGATTTCTCATTATCGTTCCATAATAAATGAATTTAAATAAATTAATTACTTTGTAATAAGTATTTCATCGTTCGGATTGTTTATTTACAAATTAAATTACAGTTTATTTGTGGAATTCATTTTCATTTTATATATAACAAGGAAGTCCAAATATTTTTCTTGGATCTAATAAATTCTTCTCAATTTTCCATGCCTCAGCTATTTGCAATTCCAAATGCAAAAATCTGATGTGGGCAGCACATGACTTTCCCTATAGACCATAGGTTCCCAAAGTGGTCCAGGTGGACCCCCAGGGGTCCATAGGAGACCACACGGGGGTCCACGTAGACGTGAAAAGAAAACAGGGGTTCACAAGTTATAAGGGGGGGTCCACGAAAAATTTTCTGGTTTTCATAATAAAGAACAAAAATGTGGCTTGGATTTACCTATCAACGTAGGCAGGTAGCATCATTCACTAGGTAGGTATTCAAAAATATTCGAGACTCAGGTTAAACACAGAATTGAATAGAACAATAGATAAACAAAGGGTGTAATTTCGGCTTTTCTTGGTAAATTGAAATTAATGAAGCAAAACATTAGTCGGCGCGAATTCTCCCAGTTTCCGCACTTGTCACAGATAGAATGTCTTGATGAGGATATTCAGACATACGCTCAACATTTAAATACCCTGCATGATGACTTCAAAAATAGATTTGAAGATATTCTGACGATGGAAATACCACCATGGATCATAACCCCATTTAATGAAACGGAAGAGGCGAATGTGGTATTACAAGAGGAGCTACTTGAGCTCAGCACCAACGAGGAACTGAAGGTGAAATTTAAAAAAGGCTATCAAACATTTTGGCTGCAGGCAGAAATCCCCGAAAAATATCCTGGGCTGTGGGAAATTGCGAGAAAATTTTTGATAGCGTTTCCCTCGTCATATCTTGTCGAAAGAAGTTTTAGTGCCGTTACCAACCTGTTAACCAAAAAAAGGAGCAGATTGAACATCACAGAACGGGGAGATTTGAGATTACTTCTTACAAAACTGAAGCCAAATATTGATAATTTGCTGTCAATTCATCAAGTACATCCGTCTCATTAAAAGTATGACTATTTTATATTGTTGATTTACATTTCAGAGTTCATTGTTGATTTTTTGTCAATTGTTGATTGTTTGTAAAAATAAATGTTTATAATTTTGTATAACCACAAGTATTATTTTAATAAATAGGACACAAGAAAATGTGCTACTTTTTTTTTTCTTCTTAACACCTTCTTTGGGGTGATATTTTTCAGAAGTTTTGGGAATACAGTAGAAATGTAGCAGCAGGGGGTCTACCGAAAATAGTAAAACTTTGAAAGTGGTCCACGAGAAAAAAAAGTTTGGGAACCTCTGCTATAGACTGATATTCACGTTCTCTTTATTTTAATTAAATTTAATTCACTTTTAATTTAATTTTCGTTCTCATTTGATAACTGGACTTATTTTCAAAGGTAGCGTAGAGAAAATACGAAAAAATTAAAATATCTCGAGAACGGTTAGTCCAAGTGTAATGGGGTTGGTCTTATTCCTTTCTTCGTTCAAAATTACGTATTAAACAAGCATTTAATGGATATATTTGAGCATACGTAGTTTTTTATTTTAGATTTTGGCGATTTTTGCCGGCTATTTTGCAAAAAAAAGCAGGTTATTTTTTTTTCGAATCGTGCCAAAATCTAATCAGCACCAGGGTAACTCACAAGCGACTTATCTACCGAATTTTGTGAAATTCGGTTAATTAGTTTTTCAGCTAGAGTGGATACAAGCTTTTGAGGGCCATTTCGCAAAAAAAAAAAAGGCGGGTTCTTTTATTCCGAATCGTATCCGAAACTAATCACCACCAGATTCGCCCACAAGTGACTTACCTACCAAATTTTATGAAATTCGGTCCATTAGTTTTTTAGTGAGTGTGTATACAAAATCTGCACAGACACACATACAGACACACACACAGACGTTACGTTAAAAATAGTTTTTTCGTATTCTAGAGGTCTCGCAACGTGTAAATCCGTCGAAAACTCGAGTTGTGATTTTCGACATGCTTCCAATACTTTCCCTATACATTACCATGTAATGCAGGAAAAGTAAAAATAAATATTAGTTTTGGCTCACAGACATTTCTTTTACAATGCAAAATACAATGATTGAAAATTCCCACTTTTTGGAAACTTTCAAAATTCCCACTTTTTTCAAAACTCCTTTCCTAAAAACCCCGGTTATAAACCGGCAATAAACCGGTTTTTTCCAGTCTTTGCAACTCTGCTGACTGTACCTGCTCTATATATGTTACTAATAACCGATTACATTCCTTCAGACTTATCCAATCTTTCTTCGATAATCTCTGATGTTACCCTACTGCACATCTGTATACAAAAATCTGAAACCAGTTTAAAATGTATTGTATGACAAGGCTGGAAGACTCAAATGTTTTTCAAATAAAATACATAAAAGAAATACAAAATACGAATTTAGTATTTTACACTTTACTCATCAAGTTTTACAAAAATATTTTGCGTTTTAATCTTAAATTTGCAGAAGTATTTCTACATAAAATAAAGAAAATCTGATGTAGGCAACACATGACTTTCCATATATAATGTAATGAATTTGCTACTTTTACAGTAAAAAAATAGGTTTTTCTTATAGTAGATACTAATATTCTTTCCAAAATATTGAATTTTCGACAATTAGTCGTTATTTTCATCTATTTAGCGTCATTTTTATCCATTTGGCGAGATTTTCGTTAATTTGGCAACATTTCAAAAAGTCGCCAAGTTGGCGACATTCCGCCAAAATCTCGCCAAGCGTTATGGATGAAGAAATAAGTTATTCTTACAGCAGACAAATAACTATTGGCGTTCAAATACAAAAGTATTACTCAAAGTATCTTTTACCATGAATGGAACGAGCTAGATCCACGAGAATGATGTCACCCAATTTATCGTATGGTATTACATATGAAAAGTGAACATGTTTCTCAATAGCAAATATTTTTTTTTTTATTTTATATGACTTTTTGATAATTTTTTTGAAAAATGCGCAATATCTCGAGAACGGTTTATGTTAGCGTTCTAAAATTTATGCCAATCATTTTCTAATGAAAAATTACATAAGAAATGTCTATTTGCGTAACTTTATTAGTGCTTTTGATTTTTTGACGATTTTTTCAAAATTTTATTCGAAAATTTAGGGGGTTCTGAACATTCGATTGCGTATAAAAACAATAGGCTTCCAGTGTTTACGGATTGTGATTTTTGTACCAAATTTGGTTCGAATCGGTCCATTCGTTCGTTAGTTATCGTTTCCACAGTCTCACTGACACACACACACACATACTTTTACACACACACACACACAGCCATCACTTCAAAAATGTTTGATTCGTGATCAGGGATGCTTGAAAGGTGCTCTCCCGTCGAAAACTCGATTTCGAATTTTCGACCCCGTCACAATACTTTTCTTATACATTATGTATATAAGGAAAGTAAAAATATTGAAAAAACTGTCTGGTATAAAACGTTTACATCTTTTCGACTTTCCCTGCAATACATGGTAATGAATAGGGAAAGTATAGAAAACATGTCGAAAATCGCAATTCGAGTTTTCGTCGGATCTACACGTTTTGACACCTCTAGAATACGAAAAAATTTGATGTGGGCAGCACATGACTTTCTCTACAGACTTATATCCACGTTCTCTTTATTCTAATTAAATTTAATTCACTTTTAATTTAATTTTCGTTCTCATTTGGTAACTGGACTTATTTTGAAAGGTGGCGGAGAGAAAATGCGAAAAAACTAAAATATATCGAGAGCGGCTAGTCCTAATGAAATGGGGTTGTTGGTCTTATTCTTTTCTTCGTTAAAAATTACGTATGAAACAAACATTTATTGGATATGTTTGAGCATACGTAGTTTTTACTTTCCTTATATACATAATGTATAAGGAAAGTATTATGACGGGGTCGAAAATTCGAATTCGAGTTTTCGACGGGAGAGCACGTTCCAAGCATCCCTGATCATGAATCGAACATTTTTGAAGTGATGTCGGTGTGTGTGTGTGTGTGTGTGTGTGAAAGTATGTGTGCGTGTGTGTGTGTCAGTGAGTCTGTGGAGACGATAACTGACGAATAAATGGACCGATTCGAACGAAATTTGGTACAAAAATCACAATCCGTAAGCACTGGAAGCCTATTGTTTTTATACGCAATCGAATGTTCAGAACCCCCCTAAATTTTCGAGTGAAATTTTGAAAAAATCGTCAAAAAATCGACACCGCTAATAAAGTTACGCAAATAGACATTTCTTATGTAATGTTTCATTAGAAAACGATTGACATAAATTTTAGAGCGCTAACATATACCGTTCGCGAAATATTGCACATTTTTCAAAAAAATATCAAAAAGTCATATAAAATAAAAAAAAAATAAAAAATTTCGTATTGAGAAACATGTTCACTTTTCATATGTAATACCATGCAATAAATTGGATGACATCATTCTCGTGGATCTAGCTCGTTCCATTCATGAAAAAAGATACTTTGAGTAATACTTTTGTATTTGAACGCCAATAGTCATTCATCTGCTGTAAGAATAACTTATTTCTTTGTCCATAACGCTTGGCGATATTTTGGCGACGAATTTGGCGGAAGTTCGCCAACTTTGCGACTTTTTGAAATGTTGCCAAATTAACGAAAATCTCTTCAAATGGATAAAAATGACGCTAAATCAATGAAAATGACGACTAATTGTGAAAAATTCAATATCTTGGAAAGAATATTAGTATCTACTATAGGAAAAACCTATTTTTACTGTAAAGGTAGTAAATTCATTACATTATATAAGGAAAGTCATGTGTTGCTCACATCAGGTTTTTTTTATATGTATTATTCGAAAAATGCAGTTATCTCGAAAACTGTACTTTCCAACAGAATAAATGCAATTTTAGAACGCTAACATGAACCGTTCTCGAGATATTGTACATTTTTCAAAAAAATTATCAAAAAGTCATATAAAATAAAAAAAAATATTTCCTATTGAGAAACATGTTTACTTTTCATATGTAATACCATGTGATAAATTTGTGACATCATTCTCGTGGATCTAGCTCGTTCCATTCATGAAAAAAGATACTTTGAGTAATACTTTTGTATTTGAACGCCAATAGTCATTTATCTGCTGTAAGAATAACTTATTTCTCCGTCCATAACGCTTGGCGAGACTTTGGCGGCGAATTTTGCGGAATGTCGCCAACTTGGCGACATTTTTAATTGTTGCCAAATTAACAAAAATCTCGCCAAATGGATGAAAATGACGCTAATTCAATGAAAATAACGACTAATTGACGAAAATTCGATATCTTGGAAAGAATATAAATATCTACTATAAAAATAATATATTTTCTTTTACTGTAAAAGTAGTAAATTCATTGCATTATGTAAGGAAAGTCATGTGTTCACTGAGTCATGAGTTTATGCTGCCCACATCAGATTTTTACTTTCGTTATATACATAATGTATAAGGAAAGTATTGTGACGGGGTCGAAAATTCGAATTCGAGTTTTCGACGGGAGAGCACGTTTCAAGCATCCCTGCTCACGAATCAAACATTTTTGAAGTGATGTCTGTGTGTGTCTGTGAAAGTATGTGTGTGTGTGTGTGTGTGTGTGTCAGTGAGTCTGTGGAGACGATAACTGACGAACGAATTGACCGATTCGAACGAAATTTGGTACAAAAATCACAATCCGTAAACACTGGAAGCCTATTTTTTTTAAACGTAATCGAATATTCAGAACCCCCCCCCCCCTAAATTTTCGAGTGAAATTTTGAAAAAATCGTCAAAAAATCAAAACCGCCAACAAAGTTACGCAAATAGACATTTCTTATGTAATTTTTCATTAGAAAACGGTTGATATAAATTTTAGAATGCTAACATGAACCGTTCTCGAGATATTGCACATTTTTCAAAAAAATTATCAAAAAGTCATATAAAATAAAAAATATATATTTCCTATTGAGAAACATGTTCACTTTTCATATGTAATACCATGCGATAAATTGGGTGACATCATTCTCGTGGATCTAGCTCGTTCCATTCATGAAAAAAGATACTTTGAGTAATACTTTTGTATTTGAACGCCAATAGTCATTTATCTGCTGTAAGAATAACTTATTTCTCCGTCCATAACGCTTGGCGAGACTTTGGCGGCGAATTTGGCGGAATGTCGCCAACTTGGCGACATTTTTAATTGTTGCCAAATTAACAAAAATCTCGCCAAATTAATAAAAATGACGCTAAATCAATGAAAATGACGACTAATTGAAGAAAATTCAATATCTTGGAAAGACTATGAAAGTATCTACTATAAGAATATCATTTTTTTAACTCTAAAAGTAGTAAATTCATTGCGTTATATAAGGAAAGTCATGTGTTGCCCACATCAGATTTTTTTTACTGTAAAAGTAGTACATTCATTGCATTATATAAGGAAAGTCATGTGTTGCCTACATCAGATTTTTTCTTTATTATGCTCCTCCCTTATTCTACACACTATTTTATTTTTTTCGTAATGCAGCATTACGGTGTTCAGAAAGAAGAGATTATTGTTTTTGAATTTAATTTTCTTGAAAGTCTCCCTATTGTTAGTGAATCAAATTCTTGTTAACTAACATTGTCCCTTCTTCTATTCTGTTTTTGATATAATTTTCCCCATTGAGATCTGCTTCCTTATTTTTTTGATTATTTGTCTACCTTTTCCAGCTATTTTATTTATTTTAATTTTTTCGTTATTTTATTTATTTTAGTTTTTATTTTTTCATTATTTTATTTATTTTAGTTTTTTTGCTATTTTACTTGACAACGTTAGCTCATATACGGTCTCTGAAACCAGTTGGTTCTTTTATATTCGAATTTCATTTTCTCCGGTTTTTTCTTATTGTTTCGCCATGTTTTCCAAAATTTTCTACTTATTTTTCGTAGTTGTAATTTTTTAAAGTTAGTTTAAAGGTATCATGTTTTTTCGTTTTTGTTTTAGTAGCTTTACTATTCAGTTTTTTTTCGAACCGCTATCAATTCTTTTACCGTCTTGTTTTCTTTCCGGTTATTCTTTATTTTCCATTATTTCTTCTTTACTTTAGTTACTGTAGTTTCTTGGCTTTTATTTTCCTATTTTGCTGTTTTTCTTCCTTAATTTCTTCTTGTAGAGGTAGCAATAACTTATCACCTACCTTCAGTCACGTGTGCCGTACATCAGTTTCTCTACTTAAATACTTCTCTACTTAAATACTTCTTAAATACTTCTCTACCTAAATACTAGTTTCTCTACTTTCTATAAACGAGGTTGTGCTTCTTGTCGTTCCTAAAGAAGATGGCTATTTGTGCCTTCGAAAGCGGTTGACCCGTTTATATTTATGGTTTTGCTGTATTTAAAGCGTTTAAATTATCGACGTATTTTGAAGAGTTTATATACTTGCGACAAAGCTAACTCGACAGTATAAAGGTATAGGGCAATCTGTAACTCTTCCTTAAGTCCAATGAAACGTTATTCATAATTAAAATTGTAAATTTTTATACTTTGTAAGAAAAGGTCCATAAGTGTACCCGTTATGTTATCTAGCAAAGGGACTATGCATGATCGAATAAAAGGGCCACTATTATTTCCACTACTATTTCTTTACTTCCCAGTTTCCTGCCTTTGATTTCCCTATTTCTTTGTTTTCCTTCCTTAATTTCTCCCTTCAGCGATGGCCTCACCCCTTGCGGAGAATTTAAAAAGTTACTATAACGTAGCGAGACAAAATAAAACACAATAACAAAGTTATAGAGTATTGTCTAAGCAGTAGGAATAGACATTAGGAACTAATAAAAGGCTTATACGGCAATAAATACCAGTCATACTTAATCAGTTGCTAGATGCGCAGCCACGGCACAATATTGTTAAACGTTGCGGAACAATTCAAGAGCTTATGAAAATAATGCGAGTGACGGAGTACTTACCCATACGAGTATCACACTGAAATTTTTGAGATACGGCTAAGTGGTATAGGTTAAACTTACCAACTTTTAGGAGTGTTCAAAGTACTCCCATCCAGCATCAATGCACTTTTGTTGTCAAATTTCCAAAGATTAAATGCTTCAGGCCGGAGCATTTCTCGGAATCGATGAAAAATATGCTTTTATAGCCTCATCATCAATCTCATCTTCGGAATGAAACCGGATTCGAGTGTTTCATTCGATTTAAATTGTAAAAGTAGTAAATTCATTGCATTATATGAGGAAAGTCATGTGCTGCCCACATCAGATTTTTTTTACTGTAAAAGTAGTAAATTTATTGCATTATATAAGGAAAGTCATGTGCTGCCCACATCAGATTTTTTAATGAAATGGCCGTAAAAATGCTAAAATCTAAAATAAAAGACTACATATGCTCAAATGTATTAATTAAATGCCTGTTTTATACGTAATTTTTGACGAGAGATGTAATAAGACCAACTCCAGTACTCTAAGACTAGCCGTTCTCGTGATATTTTAGCTTCTCCGCATTTCCGCTAGGCCTCCTTTGAAAATAAGTCCAGTTACCAAACGAAAACGAAATTGAATTAAATGTGCAAATTCAGTGTAATTTCAAATAATTATGCTCTTTATTTTGTGCAATTTATTGAATTATTAAAGAAATAAAGAAAACCTTAATTTGAATCTACAGAGAAAGTCATATGCTTCCAACACCAGATTTTTACTTTCCCTGCAATATATGATAATGTATAGGGAAACTATTGGAATCATGTCGAAAATCGCAACTCGAGTTTTCAGCCGATCTACACATTTCTGGACGTCTTTTATCGTGACCTCTGTCTGTGCAATGTATGTATCCACTCTAATTGACCACATTTTACAAAATTTGCTAGGTAAGTTACTTGTGGGTGACACTGGTGCTGATTAGATTTTGGTACGATTCCAGATAATAGAACCTGCCTTTTATATTGCGAAATACCCCCACATAAATTGTCTGTATCCACCATCTAGCTAAAAATTAATTGACCAAATTTCACAAAGTTTGGTAGGTAAGTCACTTGTAGGTTACTCTGGTGCTGATTAGATTTTGGTACGATTCGGAAAAATAGAACCTGCTTTTTTTGTAAAATAGACCGCAAAAATTATTCAAATTTAAAAAAAGGCCAAATTCATCAATTAAATGCTTGTTTTGTACGTAATTTTTGACGATAAAAAGAATTAGACTAACCCCATTACTCTAGGATTGGCTATTCTCGGGATATTTTAGGTTCTTGGCATTTTTCTACTCCGCCTTTGAAAATAGGCTACCAAATGAAAACGAAAATTGAATTGAAAGTGTAAATTCAGCGTAATTTCAAATAAGCATGTGCATTATTTTGTGTAATTAAACTCAATTTAATGAATTATTAAAGAAATAATAGGAAAATGAATTTAAGTTTGCAGGGAATGACCTGTGCTGCTCACATTAGATTTTTAAAAATTATTATTATTAAATACGTCATGTGATAGAAATAAACACGTATGAGAAATTTTCACATGTGAAATGACTTAAACAGTTTGAATCCACAAAAATGGCTAAAACATTCGAAAATTAGATTTCGTTTCATTAAAATTGAAAGCGCAACTTTTATGACACATGAATATTGAAAGACTATTACATGCGCAAACTATGAATAGTTTGTAGTGAGATTTTATTTGTCGAACAGTGGACATTGTACTTATTACATTGTATTATGTGGACATTTGTACTTTCTCTGCAATACATGGTAATGTATAGGGAAAGTATTCGAATCATACCGAAAATGACAACTCGAATTTTCACCCGATTTACACGTTTTGGGACCTCTAGACTACGAAAAAACTATCTTCAGCGTGACGTCTGTGTGTGTGTGTGTGTCTGTCTGTCTGTCTGTGCAATGTATGTATTTACTCTAACTCAAAAACTAATGGACCAAATTTCCCTGGTGTTGATTAGTTTTTGGTACGATTCGGTATAACAGAACCCGCCTTTTCTGTGAAATGGCTCGCAAGAATTGTCTGTATCCATTCTAGCTGAAAAGCTGCTAAATCAAATTTCACAAACTTCGGTAGACAAGTCACTTGCTAGTTACCATGGTTCTGAATAGATTTTGATATGATTCGGAAAAAAATAACCTGCCTTTTTTTGTGAAATGGCCCGCAAAAATTGTCAAAATCTAAAACAAAAACCTACATATGCTGAAATATATCAATTAAATGCTTGTTTTATATATACGTAATTTTTGACGATGAAAAGAATATAGCCAACCCCATTACACTATCACTAGCCATTCTCGAGATATTTTAGTTTTTTCGCATTTTCGCTTCGTCACATTTAAAAATAAGCCCAGTAACCGAATGAAAACGAAAACTGAATTAAAAATTCAAATTCAGTGCCATTTAAAATACTTATGGGTGTTATTTTGCGCAATTAAACTCAATTATATGAATTACTAGCCGCCTTCGGCGACCAGCCTGTTCGCTACCCTTGAAAATTCTGACCGAGGCAAACTCGCTGGCACGACCTACCCACTATTTGGACGGCCAGGTAGTGCCACCCAATTTAGACCGGAACCCAGTGGGGGAGGCTTCCACAAGGACCGTACCCACCTTCCCCTACCACCAACCTCTCGGAAGGACTTACGGACCCATATGTTTAACGTGATCGTGCTCCGCGTGAACACGGCGGCAGTTTTGGCAGTGGCGGGAATCGAACCCGGGCCTACCCAATGCAATTCCCGCACGCAAACTACTGGGCTACTTCGCTCTCCGCGACAATCTCCATAAGTTTCTTTTTATTCACCTAATTTATACCGGAACCCAGTGGGAGAGATATCTACAGGGACCGTAACCTCCTTCCCCAACCACCAACCTCTCGGAAGGACATACGGACCCACATATTTAACGTGATCGTACTCCGCCTGAACACGGCGGCAATTTTGATAGTGGCGGCAATCGAATCCGGGCCTACCGAGTGCAATTCCCGCGAGCTAATCACTGGGCTACCGCGCCCTCCGCGACAATCTCCATAACTTTATTTTTATTCACCCAATTTAGATCGGAACCCAGTGGGGGAGGCATCCACAGGGACCGTACCCTCCTTCCCCTACCATCAACCTCTCGGAAGGTCTTACGGACCCACATGTAGAACACGAAATACATCGCCACAATTAAGTTTTTACAATACAACAATACATTACGCCACAATAATACACCGCAATCAATACATCGCCATAATTCAATCCACCATAATTCAATCATTTACATTTTATAATGACCATATGCTAAGCTCTTAATTCCGTCATTTTCTTCCCTATTGCGTATTCAGAACCGTGACGTCCCCTTCACCTTCCCTCCTCCCGCACAGAAAACTTCTGTTGATGAAAAACACGGGTGAAGAACTGCTTTAGCGGATCCCCGAGAAATTGAAATTCAGAAATTCTTAAAATCCCGATCCTGCAGCTATTTAGAATTATTTCTTGACCAGATTGGGCTCGTAAGAAAGCCTGAACTTTGGGGCTTTCTAAAAATGTAAATTATTAGTCGAAATCAACGGAACTTTTCCGTATGCGAGGATTAAAAAACGAAAGTTCGTTTTTTTGAACTGAAAGTGACTTTTGTTTTAAAATCTTTAAAAAAAAATGTAAAAGAAACAAGCATGTAAAAGAAACAAACGAGTAATTTAAAAAGTAAATTTTGGCAAAAAAAAAAAAAAAAAATGTTGGGGAGTGGGGAGGATGTAGAGGTTATCTTAAGTTTAAACGTTTGGTATTACACTTCTCTAAAATCTAGTGTGTTACACATTGGAAATTAAATGCATGTAGGTCTATTAAAGGTAAAAATATAAATTATTTTGCCTACTCTACATCTAGAATTTAAAAATTAACCCGAATTTTCTAACATTTTAAACGTTGAGTACGATAAACTGTTTTCTTTTCGAATGATCAATTTGCTCATCTGTAATAATAAAAGAAGGTGTCTGTTTATTTGTTTGTCCATTCATTTGTTTTCGGCTCAGCGGAAAATTCTAGCTATAAACAGCCAAGAAATTCTCTTCAGGGATACTTGAGTTCGGACGACGATGTGCCTCAACGAGAATTTTCATTTTAAATTTGAATTAATTTAAAGTGAATGATGTTTAAATTTTACATTTTTGTAATTAAAATTTATTTCACGGAAAGTGGAAATGAAACAGACATTCGTGAAAATTGCAGACTGAGGGTCCAGATGGGAGATAACTGTTTCGCAGCTGATTAGGATTTACATAGCGATTTGCTAATATCATGGATTTTAAAGATACCACTTAATTTTTTTTAAATGTATAATATTTTATCATTATAAAAATTACACTCATAAATATCTTCAACTGCGCGAAAATCTTAAACATCATTTATCTCGTTAACTTCAGTGCCCTTTCTAAAATAACTCTTCGTTTTTGTACTTGCAAGTATTTTCATTTGTTACTTAAAACATGGCGTTGATATTTAGTCAGGTTAGCATTCTCAATTCTCCCGGGTCTATATATTTTATTAATTATCGCCTTTTAGACATTTTACTAATTTGATCATATCTTCTAATTATGAGCTCAGCTTTAAATACTATGTTTCTTAGGATGCATCTGAACCCACGTAGCTGACGAAGACGTAGTTTGGCACTTATTTAGGACGCACCCGCCTGCGTAGTAGGCGGCTACGTGGTCGACAGTTATAGCAAGGCTCGGCTAGTCATGGAAGACGGCTGGGGAATGAAACATTTTCGCTTCAATGATGATGAATAATAAAATGTTCGCACTTTGCTTAAAATAAATTAGTAATTTTAAATTTAAACTCTACAGTGAAACCTACGTATGGACGTCTACTTACAGATCCTCTAAAAAGTGATCTTTTGTAGGTGGACGCTGAGTACAGGTATGCATAGATAATCGCAAAATGTGTCACATACCAAGTTTTCTTGTTGCTACTGAAGGTATCGGTTTTTCCTTGCTGACGAGTGCATAATAGATGCGAAACCGATCAATGAATGCTGTTAGCTGCACTGGGAGTACGATTACAAGTTTAGAAATACTCCTATAGGTGGATTCTAGAAACACGAACGCGACCATTGTAGAGAAATGAGCTGCGTGATAGAATATAATTTTTCGGTCTCTATATAGAGGTTTGTAAATTTGTGGCATATAACAAGTTTTCTTTCTGCTATTACATGCAAGTAGTTGCATTTCCGTTCTGAGAAGCGTATAATAAGCGCTGCACTGGTTCATGCTGTTTTCTGTGGCGGGAGCGTAATATCAACACCAAAAACTATTGGAGACTAATGGTTGAAGGCCCAGACCACACAGCCAACCCCAAGAATGGTGTAATACCTGAATGCAGGATGATGCAAAGGCCCTTGAGAATGAACTAAAAATTATTCAAAAAGCATGAAAATAGTGGAGAAGGGGGGGGGTATAAAATATTTCTGGTGGGAAGGAGTTTCCTCATCCTCCATTACGTCACTATTAGAGACATATTATTTACAATATTTTTGCTCACAGAAATGAATACATACTAACATTAGCGAACACCTGGGTCCTAAGGGCCTCTAACGCAGGCGGGGGGTGTTTACGTAGGTATTCAAGAAAGCTCAAAAGAGAACTGAAAATTATTCATATTAAAATGATTATTTATATAAAAATTATGTATTGCAGATCATAAAAATATTGAGAATAGGACCCGAAATTAAATTTTGCGAAAGAGTCATACTAATAAACTTATGAAACTAATTGAATAACAACTTTAATTATTGGGAGCACTCATTTTATTAAATCGATTGGAATTCATAATAACTATAGCTTTTAGAATAGATATAATAGAATAAATGCATAAAATGATGGCTTCATAATGTTATGAAATTATTTAAAATGCTGTGATGGCAACATCATAAATATTATCTTTAGCTGTTTCGTAGTTTGTCGCTAACGTTGTATAACGTTTTCCTATTTGCTGGTGATCTCCACGTGAAAGGGGTTTCATCCAATCAAAGCCTGCAATACGGCAACTGATATTTCCTCATATCTCTCTCACGTTTGTAGGCCACGGAGTCTATTTTACTTTGAAGGGATCTGCGGTGCAAGTAAGCAGTGAACTTTTTATTCTCAGAGTTAAATACAAAGTTATTTAGTTTCAAATTCATGCATTATACGCTTTTAATCCATTCTATTTCAGCAACACCCCAGAAAACTGGATACGCACAGGACGTCAATCATCTTTTAGGACGGCTTTTCCGGACGCAGTACGGTGAGTTGCTTACTCTGTTGCGAGATGTTTTGATACAGTTTGACACGTAGACGATTTCTTAAATTGCGTTTTATAAGATGTCATCACAATTAACCACTACTGAACACAATTTAATTTTATGCTAATGCTGTTACTTGTTTGTAAATAGTGAGCAGCTGCGACAGTGTAAGTGCGTAACAGCTGATGAACACATTTTCTGTAAAATTTAGTAGATTAATGTAAGCAGTTGTTGATGCTTTCTTGAGTTATTATTTGAACCCAAAATTATTAATAAATTAGACTGAGGGTCATTTGAGATCCTGTATTTATGATACGATTGTTATCCATTTACTACGTGGCAGATTGTAGATTAAATTACCTCTTCCTGTTTTGGCAAAGTGTCCTGGGAACATAATTGCACTATTAACATATATGTTCATTAATTTAGATGTAAAAATTTGTATTTTAATTTAAACGAATGGATATTTCAGAATGACTTGTTATATTTATAAATTTTAAACCCGCACATGGAAATTTAAATTTAATCACAAATGTTGTTTGCTTATCATTTTTTTTTAAAATAAATTTATTGGTCTACCTTCTTGCAAAATTTAAATATATTTTCTATATTTGAAATTGATAAATATCCTATACTGGATCTGAAAGCTTTAATGTTATACCCCAGTGCTAATCTTGTTTAATAGATCTAAAAAGGGGGGGAAAATGTGCTCACTTTTTTGTACATTTCTTTGCTACATGGAATATAGGGGAAAAAAAAGAAAATCTGTTAAAATTTGCCAATTGTGTAAAAACATTGAAAACTTTAATATTGTTTAGATTGTTATTTTTAATTACAAAAATCCTGCACAAACCCAATCAAAATTTTGTAAAACTTTAATAGTGTTTCACCAATGTAGGTTTTTCTGGTAAAAATTAAACATTTTCTTACATGTTTTATTTGTTCATCCTAAAATGAATTTACCTAAACTCTACCTGGAAACCCCTTAAAAATATTTTTATGCTTGCATTTAAAATTGCATGAGCTAATTGATTTTTTATTAGATGACTGTCAATATTTAATTTTATGAATCCATCTTTAACTTTTGCAATATTGTATTCATTCTTATTGTATATTCTATACTAACTTGTTTAATTTTCAGGCGTCAATTAAATTTACTCAGCAATACTGTGAAATCTGTTTGTAATCTATTTGATTATTTAATACAATTTATTTGATTATTTTGCAAAGTTATTTTATTAACTATGAGTTGATTTAAGCAATATCTCATAACTTGTAAGGAAAAGGAGATGTAATGTAAAATGAAGGACTTTTTCTGCTTCTATTTGTTGCATGTGAAAACATACCATAACTTTTTCAGTTATGTAAAAGTTAGCCTCTAAATGGCTTCAACCCAGTCAAGTAGAAGTTAAAACTATGATTAAGCATTATCTTTTGCTGAACAAAATAAATATTTGTACTATAAAGAGTAGGAAGAAATAAAACCATTTTCTAGTTTCAGAATATGACAAATCATTTAAAGAATGATTTTTGATATTTTTAAAATTAGAGACTATTTTCCTTATCTATCATACATGCTTCTTATTGTGCCAGATTTTTATACCAGTAGAAATATTTATAAATACTATCTTGATTCAAATATTGATTCTAGTTAACTAAAAGTTTTCTTCCAAAATATTTTTATTCACTAAGCCATATTCTCTAAATATAGTTATAACATGTAACCAAAGAAGCTATGTACAAATAAATAAGTGGCACATAGCAAGTTTTCTTGTTGCCATTGTAGATATCAGCTCTGACTGTTTTTAACTGTTAACTAAAAGTTTAATTATAATGTATCTCATTTGGCATAACTGTTACTGTACACAATTATCTCTTTTTAAATCAACATCTGATTAACTGCATTTTTATGCATCATTGTTATTTGCTGAGTTTTATAAGTTTCACTTTTATAAATTTTAAAACTGTGTTAGATAATTATGAATTATTAAGTATAAAATATTTTGTGTAGAGAGCGGCATCTAGTTACCTATAAAAAGTATCTTAGCTCTAGTTTGGGTTCTGTGAGAAGAAATATGCGTGATAAAAAAAATACTTTAAGTAAAATTTTTACATGTAATGAATTAAAATATATATTGATATTTTTATTAAATATAGATTTCTTAACACTTGTGTACAGAGAAAGAGAAGCTGAAAAAAATTGTTTGATACAAAATTGGCCTCTTCCCATTCAAATATAAAAAAAATACTGATTGGTTTCACAACTATTGCAAGGAGTCTTTGCTGTTGTGAATTTATATCACTGCATATTTTGGGAATGAACACAGAATTCCTGGATCTCTGAGTGACTGGTACATAATGACTATTTAAATCAAATCTATGTAAAAATATATGAGTGTTTTTAAATTTAAAAACATACTATTGATTTGACTTTCAGTGCAAATAATGTGATGAAACTCCTATTTACCCATCCCGTCATAAACTTAATTTTTTTTTTATGTTAAATAACAAATGATCTAAAAAAAAGAGGCCTTATAATATTGAACTGATTTTAAACTTACAACAGCACCTTCTCTTTTCCATTTCCTTCATTACAGCAGTCATTTAATGGAGGAGGTGGATAGTTTGATATTGATACTCAAATATTGATTGAAGGATTCTTAAAGTGATGCATTAGGACATTTTGCAGACAACTTTCAATTTTTAATAAAATTGGAACATTTTTTTATTTATGATAAGTGATAAATATACTTGGAAAAAAGGCTAAAAGGGAACATATATATTTTTAATAATAATAATAAAGTAAAATAATTATCACATGTGACTTGGAAGTGACATTATTGAGACCCCTTTATAATAGTTTCAGAAAAGTTGGAGAATCCATTTTTTCAAGTTTAGCACCACAAACACCAAGAGAATTTAATGTATATTTAAAAAATTAAGTGGCTAATTAAATGAACTGGATGAAATCAATGTGAAGTATAAAGTGCTTTATGGGCAAGTAATAGTGCCATTTTTTTTTTTTTTTTACATGATTGTTTCAATTTCCACA
This sequence comes from Amaurobius ferox, assembly GCA_951213105.1. Lineage (NCBI taxonomy): Eukaryota > Metazoa > Arthropoda > Arachnida > Araneae > Amaurobiidae > Amaurobius > Amaurobius ferox. The sequence continues at coordinate 110,392,637 of OX578136.1, forward strand.
ATCAATTGTATAACATACTTGATTTTTTCTGAAACAAAAAAATGAAAATAATCAAATTGCAAAAATTTTAATGGTATAGAAATATAAATTTTCTTGATACTGTTTTTAATGTTAAAGAAGATATATCAGGGTGGCTACAGAACCTGGAAATCGGGGAATATCAACATTCTGGAAAATAACAAGGAATGTCTAAATAAAAAAAAAAACCTATATAATCAGGGAAATTGGAATTTTTAAGGTAATCAGAGTTTTCTTCTGACTCCCGACAATATACTTCTCAAAACATTGAGCTGCATGCAAGTGTTAGCAAGATTCTGTCCTATAATCCATTGCCTAGCTTATTAACACAAGTTTATAAAACTATGACAAGTTTTCATGCTGTTACTGCAGTAATGGCTAGTTTAAGCTGATTCAATAAATGCTATTTCAAAAATGCTAAAATAAGGGGAAAAGTTGTAGCAAAATGCTATAGCTGCTTTTGTGTTCTGGAGTGTATATAAGGAGGAGTGATGGAATCAGTAGGTGTACTAAAGAACATATCTTAAGGATTAAGAAAATAATACAGTGGATCACTGTTTGTACATCTTTCAAGGGACTGTCTCATAACCCTGAAATACTACAACATTGGATTTCTTAACCTTAAATGCTACATTGGGGTAAAGCCTCAACTCCAAAGTAAAACTTGCAAATTAAGTTTTAAATTTTTTATTTCAAAATAACATATACAAAATTTAAAATACAATTCTTAAAAATAGTTATTGCATCATAACTTTTTTTAATATTAAGCCTATTTTGGACAAACTTTTTTCTGGTTCACCATACAAATATAGTGATTATATATAGTGCACTTGATTCTTGATTTTCTGTCTTAGGGTTTATGGACAGAAAGAACATTTTTTAGTGGTCGTTTGTAGCCTTACTTGCACTTTATCTATGGGAGTCATTTTAAAAATGTGACAAGTTTCACAGAGTTTGACATAAATTTGGTGTTTCTAAATGATTTAGCATATAAGGTCTAAGTCAGAGTATGGTCAGTTTTCTCAGATATGTACTTACATTGCTAACAATTCACTTAATTGGTAAATTTACTTAATTGGACTTATCCCTATTAACATGTAGGAAGTATCACAATTGTTTTCTTTTTGATTTTTGGTGTGAGATATGATTGGAATGTAAGCTAGCCGAGCATAGCAGAATTTGAATATCTGCCTTTTGTTTCTATAAATAAAGGGGGGTATTTCCTGTATATTTTTGTGGAGAGTACCTACTATAAGTTTTTATCCAAAAACCTCTTTGCTGTATCCAGAGTATGAAATTTCCATTTGCCAATGGCCAGTAGATTTTTCCTTGTGATGAGCAAAAAAAAAATCTGTATTACATCCCCCCCCCCTCTCCCATCTGAAATAAAGCAACAACATTTGGGAAAATCAAAATTTTCAATGACATAATTTTAATGACATGCAAGACAAAATTTTAAATTTCAGCATAAAAGATTAAAGTTTTGTGCAAGTATATTTACCCAGACTAACTACAGTGACCGAATATAGTTATTTTAGTGAAATGGGCAAAATATAAGCTCACTACGTCATGTCCTCTGTAAATTTTAATGAAGCATTGTTATGAGTCTAACAAAATGAAGATAGGTTTAAAACTTTGTTATTAATGAATTTTTTTTTTGTTTAACCCCCTCCCCCCCTCCCCAAGCACTTCTTTTTGTGAACATGGTTTTAATTGTATAAAAACCTCTTATTGTAATAGACTAAAAACTAGCAAAATAAATATCCTTTATTATATCTAATTACTTATGGTCCACATTGGAATAATTTTATGTGCATACATAATACTTCATTGTATGTATTTATGTTAATTTTTACATAATTGCAGATAAATTTTAGTGAAATCATTTTTTACGATAAATGATGATAGTGCTATACAATGTTATTTATATTGTACTGACAAGTAAAAAATTGTTCTGGTGAAGTGAACTCAAAGCTGAAATTTCTTACTCTACTGTATCTATAAATGGGAACTAATTATCCATAGACATATTTCGGTTAGTTCTGTGGAAGGAACTAAATTTTTAGCAATAATATTTAGCAACTAGCACTTTACCAGGTACAGATCCTTTGCCTGTATATGTATTTATGTACTAACTTATAATAAGAAATTTAGGTAGTAAAATATAAAATCTTATTCTGCTACTTTGGGGTGCACATATATCCCAAGCACTAAATAAATTTTCAATCAAGATGGTGTCATTACTTCAAACCCTACACAAGTAAACCCTACACAAGTATTCACTTGGGCGCGGTAGCCCATTGGTTAGCGCGCTGGAGTTGCACTCGGTAGGCCCGGGTTCGATTCCAGCCACTGCCAAAACTGCCGCCGTGTTCATGCGGAGTACGATCACGTTAAACATGTGGGTCCGAAAGTTCTTCCGAGAGGTTGGTGGTAGGGGAAGGAGGGTACAGTCCCTGTGAAAGCCTCCCCCACTGGGTTCCGGTCTAAATTGGGTGGCACTTCCCGACCGTCCAAACTGTTACCTTACACCTTTCTGATAGGTTGGACGGTCTGGGTTTCAACAACAAGTATTCACTTGACAATACATCACCTAGAAGTTTACAACTGCAGCTCCAATTTATGAGTGAACGGCAGTATTTTTTTTAACATGATGGGAAGTATATATGTACCCCAAGTAGCATTCTAGGGTTAAAGATATATAGCTAAAAATTAAGTTCATGCTGTATTAGGTGACAGCCCAATTTTTTTTCCATTGAAAAAAATGTTTAAGACCTTTTTTCCAATTCTTTTAAATCCCATCTGTATTTTGAAATAAAATTTAAAATAGTTTAAATATGCATTGGAATTTTTTATTCAATCTTATGTTTTATGTTCGTTGTAATTTAAAAAATTATGAGAATTTTATATCCTTTTCTCTATTGCAAATCTTGATTGAATATGTGATCTTCCTCTATTTGTGTGGCTATTGTTAGCACAAAATAATAATAATAAGAGCTTAGATAAGGATAAAAAATAATTTTAAAGTGACTTAGTCTTTTATCATGGTTTGCTGTGCTGATTATTTCTGAACTCTGAGAAAGCATTGTGAACAGATTTGAGTTCTTGAAAAGTGTTTCTCCAGTAGAGTGACATACTAAATCGTGTCTCTCAATGCTATTCATTGCTTTTTGAAATGACGGAGGGATAATTTCTTCACTTTCATCTTCATCACTACCTCTCAGATGTTTAGGGAGTTTAGCTTCTATTAATTTTTCAATTTAACATAATTTTGAAGTAATTATTTTGGAATCACAGTTTATATGTATTTTTTAAAAGTGATGTCAGTTCCTAACATTTTCTGATCTTTTTAATTGAGAATTAGCTTCTTTCCCATCATTTTCATCCTCAATATTTGCATCTGTCACTGAGTCAATTTGCCTTTGATGAAACAATTTTTTGTTTCAGCCTATGCCGGGGAGATTATGTTCATTTTATCAAGTATGTTTAACTTTTTGGAGCTCTTTCATCTCTAATAAGTTGAATTGTCTCTGGTAATACTCCTTTAAATTCTTGATTTTTCTCAAATCTAGGGGTTGTAATCTACTTGTACAATTAGGCAAAAAAGTAAATTCACATTTTGCAAAATATCAATCTTTTGGGGATGAGCGGTACATTATAACAAAATGTTGTGGTTTTGCCTATTCATTGCCGAGTCCATTTTCTTTAACCAATTTTTGAAATGTCAGCTATCCTTTTCTATTCATCATATATGTAGGGGCAAACTTTTCATCTTTCTGAAACATAGTGGTTTTTGTGATTTACCAATGACTTAAAAGTGTCATTATTTTGTTCCATCTGCATTTGCACATAGAAGAGCAGGTTGATCTTTGCTTTTCTTGTCTCCCTTACACTGATCATTTTTAAAGGCTAAAGTTTTTACAGGCCTGAGGTGATAGAATAAACTCTGTTTTATCAACATTGAAAATGTTTTTTAGTTATCTGTCGGATGTTTCTCGATATGTTCTCAAACTAATTATCGACAGATTATGATGGAACATTTTTTGATTCTACACATATCATTATGCAGGAAATTGTGTCATAATTTAACTTAATAGTGTCATCCTGTTGTAAAGCTATCATCCTTCACATTCAGTATTAATGCAATCTCTTTAGCTTTTTCCATCAGCATAGGTCCTTATCATGATATTTGCATGACATTTAGTGAAGAATTGTAGCAAACAGATGTTTAATGGGGTAATGTAATTATTGCATGGTTTTGGAACTTGCAAGTTTCATATGATTTTATCTGACAAACTAAATATTGTAAAACAGTTGTAAACAATCCTTTTGTACTCATGAACCCTTTTTAAAAAAATCTGATGGGGGCAGCACATGACTTTTCTTATATAATGCAATGAATTTACTGCTTTAACGGTGGAAAAGTGATGAAAAGATCCACAGCACTGTGTTTGTAATGTTAAATTGTACATTTGTCACGGTAAATTGTACATCCAGATGACAACATCTAAAACTATTTCATACCCAATTAATTTATATTTTACACAACTCTAAATTAACAATTATCAATATTGATAGCATTCACAATAAGCAATAATAAATTTACCAATTGGGCATCATTTTCATTGACTCGGTGTCATTTTTGTAATTTTGATTTCGTCAATGTGGGGCCAAGTTGGTGATATTTACAAGAGCATTTCTTATAAATATCGACAAGTTGGCGTATTTAGAAGAGCATTTCTTATATAATAAAAGGTATGCCAATCATATGACAATCATAAAATTTGCAAATTATTGCATCCTATTTGGCATTTTTATTAATTTGGCGACTTTTTATGAATTTGGCGACTAATTTATCAATTTTGCAACAGTTTTGTGAATTTGGCAACAATTAAAGAAGTTGGCAATATGCCGCCAGAATTTTGCCAAGCGTTAGTCTATTCTTTCCAAAATATCGAATTTCAATCATTTAGTTGTCATTTTCATTGATTTAGCATCATTTTTATCAATTCAGTGACATTTTTATCAATTTGGCAACATTTTCATCAATTTGGTGACACTTAAAAAATTCGCCAAGTTGGTGATATTCTGCCAAATTTGTCACTAAAATTTCATAAAGCATTATGGTCTTAGAAATAGGTTATTCTTATAGCAGATAAATGACTAATGGCATCCAAATACAAAACTATTGCATAAAGTATCTTTTAGTACGATCACGTTAAACATGTGGGTCTGTAAGTCCTTCCGAGAGGTTGGTGGTAGGGGAAGGAGGGTACGGTCCCTGTGGATGCCTGGATGCCTCCCCCACTGGGTTCCTGTCTAAATTGGGGTGGCTCTTCTTGTCCAAACAGTTACCTTACACCTTTCTGGTAGGTCGGACGGTCTAGGTCTCAACAACAACAAAGTATCTTTTATAGTAGATTTTATTCTTTCCAAGATATTGAATTTTCATCAGTCTTCATTTTCATTGATTTTGCATCATTTTTAACACTACAGCATAATTGAAAAGTGTTTATGACTTCGTTCATTCTGTCTGTTTGTCCATTCGCACGATAACTGCTGTAAAAATGACTTTATCAAAATAAAATTTTAGTATGTTCAGACAGTCTATGGGACCTATGGGAATATAAATGAATATTATTACCCAATTACTTTTGGATTGAACCCAGGTTGAAGAAATGAAATACATTGAAAATTATGGGACCTCATTTTTCAAATATTTTTAAGTGAATTTAAAATTCACAAATTGCTTCGAAAGTTTTAGAAAATATTCAAATTATCCTATAAAAAAATTTTCAGCAAAATATATTTAATAGTTTTTTTAAATAAAAATTAAAATAATTACACCCATATAAAGAGTCCGGTCATCCAAATAGTTGCTCAAGTCCTTTGGATGAGTCGGACAGCCTGGGTTTTCCACCCATATAAAGAGGGTGGGCGACCACCTGGGAACACCACGTGCTGTTGGCACATTTCGGGCACGGCAACCCGGTGGTTTGCACGCTGCCACAACTGCCGCTGTGTTCATACGGAGTACGATCACGTTAAACATGTGGGTCCATAAGTCCTACCGAGAGGTTGGTGTTTGGAGAAGGAGGGTACGGTCCCTGTGGATGCCTCCCCCCACTGGGTTCCGGTCTAAATTAGGTGGCACTTCCCGGCCATCCAAACGGTTATCTTGCACCTTTCTGGTAGGTCGGACGGTCTGGATCTCAACAACAACCAAAATAAAGAGGTCAAGTGACCCACTTCAAAATGAAATATGGCATCCATCTTGTGTCAAAATCATGATTTTTAAAGTTCTTTTTAAATTAGATTTAGTGTTATATCCATCCTAAAACAGCTTTATTTTTACTTGAGTTTAAACGATCAATACCATCCATCTTGTGTCAAAATCGTGATTTTTAAAGTTATTTTTAATTTAAATTTAGTGTTCATCCATTCTAAAACTGCTTTATTTTTGCTTAATTTCTGTGCATCTATATTTTGAAACAATGCAATTAGAATATATTTGAGTTTAAATGATTATGAAACTTCGATTATTTCTACAACGAATCTTAATTTTCACTTATGGGGAAGAATGTAAAAACATCAAGCTGTAAGATGAGTTGTATAAGAATTGCTGAATATCTTTAATGCAAAATAATTTAGCTCTGAAGTTTGCAATATAGCGGATATGAATGAAATGCGGAATTCATTGATTTTCATAGAGACTCCGACGATTTTATAGCAGAGAGATTTTAAGCATAGAGTTAAAATTACTTCTATGCTTAAAATCTCTCTGCTATAAAATCGTCTGAAATTTAAAACAATGGAGTTAAATTACTTTTAACTCCATTGTTTTAAATTTTAAGTAAAATAAATTATTGTAGTATTGTGATGAATGAAAGGAATAGAAAAAAGTGTATGAAGGAAATATTTAATGCTTTTTCATAGAGAACCAGGCGACTTATATTTCAACAACGTCATTTGAATAAATTTCATTTTTTTTCAAAGTTTTAAGTTTTCAAATATAATAAATTATCGTAGTATTGTGATAATTTTAAAAATTTTACTTCCGAATGTATCACATTTTAGAGATGTTTAAATAAAACTGCATTACAGTTGGAAAGTGTTTCATAATCAATGCTTTATGTATGATTGATCTTTCTTGTTATCAATTTGATGACATTTGTATCAATTTGGTGATATTTTTGTCAATTTGGGGACATTTAAAAACTCGCCAAGTTGGCGATATTCTGCCAAATTTGCTACTAAAATTTCTCCAAGCTTTGTTTATGGAGAAATAAGTCTTATGGTAGATTTAACAACTAATGGCATCAAATTAAAAAGCTATTACCCAAAGTGTGTTCTCTCATGAATGGAACGAGCTAGATCTAAGAGAATGATAATAAATTTATCGCATAATATTATATATGAAGAGTGAATAGATTTCACAATTATTTATATATATATATATTTTAATTTTGTGATTTTTTGATAAATTTATTTGAAAAATGTGCAATATATTGAGAACAAACCGTTCATGTTAGCGTTCTTAAGTTTTTCAATTGTTTTCTAATGAAAAATTACATAAGAAATGATTATTTATGGAACTTTATTGAATGTTTTAATTTTTTGTTGATTTTTTTAAAATTTCATTTCAAAATTTAGGAGAGTTCGGAACATTCGATTGCATGTAAAAGGAATATGCTTCCAGTATTCACTGATTGCGATTTTTGTACCAAATTTTGTTTGGATCGCTTGATTCGTTTGTGATATACCATCTCCACAGGCTCACTGTCTCACACACTTTCACACATAGACATCACCTCAAAAACATCTGATTCGTGTTCAGGGATGTGTGAAACATGCTCTCTCATCCAAAACTCAAATTTGAATTTTCGACCCAGTTACATTACTTATACATTATACTATGTACATAAGGAAGGTAATAATTTTGCAATTCTACCAAGATAGCGAAACCCCTTAGTGTCGAAAGTCAAGACCTTCAGACTTGTCCTGGGACATGAGCAGCAATTTGGATGACTGGAACCCCCCCCCCCCCCCCCCCCCCTTAGTGTGAAAGCCCCAGGCCGTCCGGCTCGTCCAGAGGACTTGGAGCAACAGTGTGAAGTAATATTTAATTAGTAACCCCCCTTAGTGTGAAGTAATATTTAATTAGTTTTTGTTTTGTTGCTCAATATTCTGGAATCCATAATTTTTAACTCAATTGCCAATGTTCTCAATGTAATTAAATATTATGTAAAAGAATTTTCTATATGAGTTAGTGTTCATATTTAAAATAATGGAAACATTTACCATTGTAGAATTTTTGCTAGAACTCCCAGGCTTTCATAAATCCCAATTAACATTAACAACTTTCATTTAATGTTTAAATCAATATTTTGTCCAGTGTGAGGCCGTGTTTTGTCAACATTTTGATATTTATATTTGTTTAAAAATACCTGTATTTTGGTATTGTTCGTATTCCATATTTATCAAATTGTTAGATTAACTAAACTCTTTAATATTCTTTATTTTTAATGTTTGTAATGCCAGAATTGATGTTGTTCATTGTACATCATTTTGATTTCCCTTCAATTCAACATATTTGCATTTCATTCGTTTTGTGTTATGTAAACAGCTTCTGAAATATGTTTAAAGTTCAATTTCATCAGTCGAAAATTATTACTGTAGAATTTTGTCATTCCGTCCCCTTTAAATGTGATTGAAAATTTCAGAAAATTAAGGGGGAGGGTGTGCTTACTCTGAATTTTCTTTTAAAAGAAACTAGTAGAATTTCATCAATCCACCTCACAAATGTGACAGAAAAATGTGGTGTATATGAGGGGAGGAGGCTTACTCTGAATTCTCAGCTGAAGAAAGCATACTATATTTTTATCAATAAATTTATCTTGACAACAATTTTTATTTTTTCCTTCTGTGTTGAGGGGGGGGGGGGGGAATTGAATCATGGAAATTTTGAGATATTCAAATTGAGATAAAAATGGAGGGAAGAGGAGGGGGGGGGGGGGGCACTGTTATATGCAACTATTATTTTTTGTATAGTGTATTTTTAAATTGTTTGAATATTTTCAGTTTATAACTTGTTTTATTACTGGTTCAGATAGGTTCTACTGTGTTATTGTATTACGTAAAGATTTTTCATTTCATTGTTGCTCTTTGTGCGTTCATATATATTTACTTAGTTAATAGTAATCAAGTAAAGTGTGCTAATATTTGAAAATCCAGAAATACATGTATCCTGGCTGTGAAAATTTAAAATACTGAAATATTAGTTTTTTTTCCCTGATATTGAATATTTTACTTTTTCAGTATCGGGTTGATTTAATAGAGGTTTTAATGTTTGACTGTAGTTCTATGGGAGTGTAACCTTTAGTTTTGAGTCTTTGATGTGATAAGTCAAATTAATTTTCTTTATTCTATCTGTAATTTTTTACAAAATGAGATTCTATTTATTATGTTAAGTTTTAAAATATATTTTGCTCTCCTAATTTTTATATTTTTTTTAGTGTACTGTACGACTTGGCTTGAGCAACGACCATGAATCTGGACGCGGTTCATGAGATGCCTTCTTTTTGTGACCAGACGATAATGCCTGTTCACAGCAATAACATCATGGAAGAAAATATGAAAGAGATAATTTACGAGCCTGCCTTTAGCTATGATGAATTGTTTCCATCTCTCCCAGAATATGAAGTAAAGCCTGAAGTACCGGTTGTAGATATGGGACAGTGGACTCAGAAAATGAAGGTTAAGTCATCTGTTATTACACAGGTAGGCGAGTGATTTAAGTTTTATGTAATTAACTAATCAATAGATATTAAGCCTATATTAAAAAATAAATAGTTGATTTATTTTGGAACTAGCTCCTAAAACAGTTAACTGCTAAGTATCTTCCTGGTTTAAGACTGACATTCAATAGCACATGTATTTGTTTAAAAGAAATTTGCAATTTTGAAAATTATCATAGAATTCCCTTTTCTAAAAACTTTCAAATTACTAAGTTTTATTTATATGTAGCAACCAATTTGCTTCCATTGCTTCAAGTTCATGACATTGAAAATACATACTGTTGTACAAAATATAATTTTCTCTTAAAGTTTTGTGGTTTTAGATATCTCATTAAATTTTTAGTGAAAGTGCCAGTTAATTGTTTTCCAAAATTTGATCAAGATTTATATAGTTATTTTGCTGGCTGTAAATGAAAGCTCTTATAACTGTTTCAAGGCCATAAACATTAAAAAAAAAAGTTTATTTTTGTGTGTACTGTTGCTTTTTTTTATTAATATCTTGATATGATTTAATATTTGTAAATTTGTTTAAGTATATTACTGAATGCTTGTAGGTATTTCATGTACCTGTGGAGGAACGTAAATATCGAGATATGAACAGTCAACGGTTTGGAGAACAAGGTGAACAGTCTAAAATCTGCACTGACATCATGCAGAAGACAGGTGCCCACATTGAAATTAGTTCTTGTAAAGATCAGTCTCTTACCATCTTGGTCACTGGGAAGGAAGAAGCAGTACTTAAAGCACGTCGACTGATTATAAAAGAACTGCAAACACAGGTCTGTATAATCTTGGAATTAGTACACAGTTTTCATAGTTCATAAGAGTTTTTAGAAATACTTTTAAGTTTGAAAATTAATATCAACCTTTTAAAGTACTTAATTTTTGCATTGAGTTCTTGAATACTTGAATAACTGTTTTCATGCATCCAGGAATCATTACAGAATGGAAAATGAAATACTTGGAAATTAATTTTTTATTAACATCCATTTTTCTTGCAATCCAAACAGTCTCTTACACTTAAACATTTATGATGCTGTAGAAAATTAAAATAATTACTATTTTAAAATTGGACATTTTACTTGGAGGCCTTGTGTAAAGTAAGCACTAGATAAGTATGTAATGTTCCTGTAGAATGTTTGTCTTTAGTGATTGGGAACTCTAGTTTAGCACTTTAATTATTGTTAATACTAACTTCCAAAAATTTTTTTGATGGTTATACAGAGCTGTAAAGTGTAGACGTGTATATGTCGTACATAGATATTTTCCAAATTATAGCTAATTTTACAGAAACTTTTCATATAAAATATAAATATTACCATTTCTTTGTTGATTATGAAAAAGGAGCATGCTTATTTTTCATATTTGAAAGATATAATTTATAATTACTTGTGTAAGCAATTTTCAGACATTTTTGGTGATTGTGCAGTACATGTAGATATTTTTCATGATATTGTTTTGTATTTATGTCAGGATTCATGTACGCTCTGGAAATTGGGAATTTACAGAGAATTTGAAAGTGGACTAAAATGGCAGGGAAATTGCTGGGAAATTTGATTTTTTGTTCAAAATTCTGGGAAAAATCAGGGAATTTTCAACTTGCCAGTCTGCTCACGAAGATGTTGATTACTATAAATTCTCCGTGGTTTCTACGGGAAACATCCTCATACTGCAGATTACAGAATTTGCATAATTTCTTATGGAAAATTGTCTTCTATGAAGGCATCGACAGAAAAAAACCTGTTAATAATAATCATGTACAAATAGCTGATCATGCAATTAAAGGTCTTGAACAAAGAAAGTAACGAAACAGTGTCCATCTACCTACAGAATAAAAGAAAAACTGCTTTCCCACAAACCAAAATTAATGAAACAACAAACATTAGTTCAAATGTTTAAATAAAATGTAAACTTTCCTTTTCTTTCTTGTATATGTATATTTTTTTCTTAAAATTTCTTTTGTTCTAATTTTTTTTTTTTTTTTTGTATTAAATAATAATTTTAATGAGTTAACTTGACTTTGTCATTATTTTTACTACTAAACATGATGTTTTATAGTGTACTTAGTTGATATTAAGTTTGAATTTTATCCAAACTCTATAATCTGGAAAATTCTAAAATCTGAAATTGGCAAAGTCTAGATTTTTGAGGCTGTACTGTATATGCAGATAAAATTGTATATAAATATAGAAAAATTTTGATTTATTTGAATTTTTTTTCCTCACTGTCATGCATTCATGGTAAATATTAGTAAATCTAAAATTATTTTTTGAAATTGGCGTTAAAATAGTAGTATACAGTGCCTGGAATTTTGATGAAGGCAACAGGGAAATCCTGAAAAACTTGGGGAATTTTATTTTGAAAAATGGGCATGAACCCTGCTATATGTAAATACTTCTGTCAAAGTTTTACTACAGCTTCAACAAATCCACATATTTTTAATTTTCTATCTAAGAGGTTTTATCTCTTGTTTGCTATCTTCCCGCTCCTCATTTTTGTTGTGTTCACATCAAAATTTTAGAAGTAATAAATTTATTCCATTCTCACCCAATTTGTCTGTGGCAGTGATCCCTAGCTAGAGTTCCATAGAACATTGGGACTCCGAGTCTGTGTAACCAAACTTTGTAAATCAAACTGTAAAACCAAACTTTGCACTTTTTGTAATGGAGTAAAAAATGTAAATGGTTTTATTGTGACAATTCACAAAATGATTAAGGCAATACTTGCAACCACGTGGATCACTTGTAAATCTAATTTTCTCTCCATTCCCACCCTCTTCAGTTACTTGAATGCACTGAGACAGGTAAAAAGGAACATGCAAGGTCTCTTTCTATTCCTCTTTGCTACATTGTTTCTTGCCTCACACTCTTTTCAGTCCTTTGTATGTGCTGGTGCTAAGTAAGGCAAGGCTGAACTGTACTTTCACAAACTTGACTGTTTTAAACCTATCCTATGGCGCTTTGAAAGAAAGGGTTGCCCCTTCCATTAGATGAAGAAATTGAAGCTAAATGTTACAAAGCCAATTTCTAGAGCTTGTTGTATTCTTGTTTTAATGGATTTTACAACTAATGTGCACATAATCCTTGTAATAAGGCTCCCAAATGTAAAGTGAAAGGCTTATTTTTTTTTTATTAATATTAATTAATATATAGAAATTGAGTCAATTATTTATTCTACTGCTTTACACACATTTTGTGCACATCTATTTTGTAATTTATCCTTATCAAACTTAATATATGCCAGCCAAATAGGGCATTGTGAAATATTCATTGACAATCAAAAAGCATTAATCATGATCTTTTATGTGTCTGTAGTTTTATGCTGAAATGTTTATTATAGTTGCCATTGAAGCTCAGGTGTACAAAGCTAATTATATTTTCACCAATCAAGATTCCATTGAAACTCTGAAGTGTGTTGTGTGGTTCTAATTTTACCTATTGATACAGTTCATTGTGTTCTCTATATATATAATATGCATTTGAAAATCTAGTTTTTACAATGGTAAATCTAGCCAGTTAAAACAATTAAAATTATGTTGACGTGCAGAGAATATAGTAAAAATTAAAATAGTTATTAAAAATCAGCCAGTGGTCATATTTATAAAATGTCTCAAATAATTAAAATATTCATAGAAACATGACCAACCTGCACTTTTATCAGAAATCAATTTCTTTACAGAAAACAACATATGTGTAAAGTAGTTTGGTCAACTGAGATTTTGATAGATTTGTTTTGAACAATTCTGAATATACAGTCTGGACACAACATCTCTTGAATAAATTGGGTAAAATAAATGAAATTTGGTATGATTATTTCAATCTATAAATATCAGGCTTGTTATCTTTTAAGGAGCTCTGAATAAAAGAGGACCTGAATGTTTGAACAGTTTTATTAAAAGCAAAATAGTTATAAAATGTTATGGGTTTTTAAGAGCAAATGACATAATTGATAGGATGCTAATCAGGGATTCTAACAAGTTCTTAAACGTCCCATTGTTAATCACATGAGTTTCATTGTTTTGCGACATATCAATTATTTTTATTTCTTAAAATTGATATCAGAGATGTCATGATGGAAGAAAATTCAAGGGAATTGAAGTAACTGTATTCGTATAATTAGTTTCATATGGTTAAATGACCCCAATGAAGATAATATTAGGGATTGCAATAGACTTTAATCTTAGTGCTGTCCTAGCATTGCTTCAGCTTTATGTACTCACACAATATTTTATTCTAGATTAGAATAAATTTACCCTGTGTTGTCAGAGATTTGAAGCAGGAATTCATTTATCTAAGATCAGCTCGGTCATTTTAATAAAAAAAAAAGGGGAATTAATTTGATATCTGCATATTTGCTTTTAATCACATGAAATGCTGATAAAATTTCTAGTCTTAAATAATAAAACGGGCACTGCAAATAGGTTATCTTTATTAGGTGCAAACATAAAAAGTGAAAATAAATTGCAACTTGCAGTCACAAAAAGAATCTTTATTCAATTGAAACATCAAAGTTGAAAATTAAATAAAATTCTTTGTCAAAACCGACGTTTACAAAAATTTTAAATATATATATCTTCTCAATTCAGATGCAAATCTCCATCATAAGCACACTACAATATACTTTCAAAATTACATTTTGAAATACATTTCTTTGTTAGATGTGAACTTCTGTCTTTGTTAATAATAAGGTATATTATTTAAACTCTTGTCAATTAAACATTTATCACCTTCTGGTTGGTAATATATATATATATATATATATATATATATATATATATATATATGTATGTGTGTGTAATTTTTTTCAAATTGGTGTGATGGCTATTTTACAAATCTGATTATCCCCATTTCTAAGGTTTAATTCCTAAAATTGTCCCTATTTTTGACAGTCATTCAGTCTCTATTTCTTAGCTTAAATTTTGTAGCTGGATTACCGAAACATGCACTGCTTTGTAAGTATCCAAAATTTATTTTTAGTTTTTAAACTTTTATTCAAAAGTTTTGGCGATTACTTAATTTTTCTCTTAAATACAAATTCAAACTTTTGTAATCTAATTAAATTTTATCAAGCACATTCATTAACAAAGCATATTATCAAATTCATTTTATGTATTTAAATTTAAGGTATATATATTCTTTATTTTTTTTCAGGCAAGTGTTAGTATTTCCATACCGAAAGATCACCATAAGTTCATTCTTGGGAAAAGTGGAAAAAAATTAAAAGACTTGGAATTAGATACTGCAACAAAAATCAATGTACCGCGTTCAGATGACGATTCGGATTTAATCAAGATTATTGGAACTAAGGATGGCATTGACAAAGCACGACATGAAATTGAGCTCATATCCGATGAACAAGTAAGTTTTTTCTACTCAATTTAGAATTAGTTTAGTTTATTTTTTGCTACCTGAAAATTTCCAAGGCTGTAGAACGTATGTATGCTGTACAGTATACATAGATTCTTTGCAAATATTTACCAATTTTGCAGATACTTTTCAGGCAAAATATGAATCAAGCCCTTTTATTGCTGTGCATAAAATTATAATATTCTTATGTTGTTACATTTAACCCATTAATGTAAATAATTTTTTTCACAATTTTTCTGTTCATTTTATTATTGTGCATTCCAAAAGTTAACAGATCATTTTATTTCATTATTTATGTACATATATACTTTTCATTTTTACTGCTATCTAAAAAACTCAGACAAAATGCATTTAAAATATCTAAAGATCAGCAAATTTCTTCAGTCTTTAAATTTTAAGATGAAAAGCAAGTGGGAATCTTAAAATTCGATCAAGTGATCAATAATCAAGTGAGCGAGTTAAAGATCTAAATTAAAATGCCTTAAAGTCCATTTCTATTTGTGAGTCAAGATTTTTGAGCTACCTGAAAAACAAAATTTAAGAAATTTGTAAATGGATAAAAACTTGGGTTAACTCGATAAATAAATATGTAAATTGTTGATCTTGAAAACTGCTTCAGTTGTTTCATAATTGCAATAATCCTGCACTGCTTGGTTAAAATTTTATATAAACCTCTTAATGCTTTCATTGATGGTGTATAAAGCATTTAAATTTTAGTTCTATAATTCATTTAGAAACCTGTTTTGATAAACCTGTAAAACTGTTTAATATTTTATTTCATTTTTTGAATAGTATAACAAAACATTTTGTTATTCTGCTACAAGTTGTACTTTTTTAAAGATGTGAAATATTCAGATTTTTATTAGTTTTTCACAATTTTAACATTTGTCAGTTTATAGATAGTACAATCACAAGGATAGTGTTTTAAGATTTGTTTATCTTTGGAATTTGTATTGCATAATTGATTATAATCTATTATATTTTATTTTTTAGGATAAATTGGCATTTGAACGCCTTGACATTCCCAAAGTTTACCATCCTTTTATTTTTGGACCTTTCAATGAAGTAGTTACTCAGATTAAAAGTGAAACTGGTGCCAGAGTCAATATTCCTCCCCCATCTGTTATGAAAGATGAGCTTACTATAGCTGGTGAAAAAGAATCTGTTGCCCTGGCAAAAGATAGAATTTTAAAAATTTATGAAGAAAGAGTGAGTTGAATATATTCTAAGTGGCTTTTCAAAAAGTTCATATGTTTTTTAAACAGTATACTTTTAAATAAAGTCTAGATACTTTTTATCTTAAATGCTTTTAATTATTGCTGATTCAAAATTTAGACTATCACTTTTATAATTAATATATATTTTATTCCTAAATAAAATTTTGGCCTTATTTTTAGAGTTAAGTCTTTATACTTGTTATATTCACATATTTGCTACCCTTTCAGAAAGATAAGAAAAACTTGAAATTGTCAGAATTTGAAAAAGGGTCCAAAAGTGGAAAATCTGCTAAAGTGTCCCAAACCATCCAGTCATAGAAATTGAAAATTTTAGCTAGCATTTTAAACTTAATTTATAATGTCCTTTAGATATATTGCACAATAGGATACATTGTGCATTTTTCTTGTTACTGGGCACGTGTGATATAACAAGGTATTTAGCCATTCAATTCTATTTTTTAAATCTTCTAAGTTTTTAAAATTTATCTAGAAAACTTTGAAAAATCAGAAATTTTCTTTAGATGGCAATCCTGATTATAGAACTTGGAAAGCTTTGATAAAATTCATATTTGACCTAAAACTTAAAATTATAGTATTACTATCTGTTGTGGGTAACATATTTAACTTAAATCTTGAGGTATCCTCCTATTTAATGAAAATTAATTGTAATTGTGAACAGGCCCGGTTTAAGGCGTGAGCAATTGCCCACAGCGGAAGAATTAGGGGCGGCCATTTGGAAGTGAAATTAGGTGTAGTAAGAATGACTTTTGTGGTCGTATTAAAAAAAATATTTTGAAAATGAACAAATTTTGTGCCACTTTAATATAAATGAATTTACTTTTTTAGATAGTATTGAAATATAAAAAGGATAAAATCGTTTTTCTCCCATAATTATATCTTTTTCGAAGCAATGTACAGTTCTACTTGAAAGTACGTACGCTCAAACACTTGGGAGATTACCAGATTTTAAACAACTTGCAGCTGGGTGCAGCCTGCAATCCCTTAGGGGACTTTGTTTTCCCCAAATACTGGGAAAAACCCAAGGGCCGATTCTCAGAATTTTTTCCTGTTTTCAAATTCAAATTGCAAACACATGGATGCGGCCTCTATGATCGCACTTCTAAAAGGACGGGAGGGAGGAGATTAGTCCAGATGGTCATTCTTTTGGTCTTCTACCGTTTTAGCTGATTTAGGCATTGAGCCTAGCTGGAGACCATGTAGATAACAAACACAATGACTACAAGTAAAAAGCTACTTCTTATTGTTCAAAGTGTTGTGTTATGCTGCCATGCAAGATTCACAAATCCATCGATAAATATGGCTGTCTTTGTATGTTCTAACTATTCGGGTAACTTTTTCTTTCAATTATTTAAAATATTTTTGCAAAATTTCTTAATTGACTGCATTTTTTGTTGATTTTTAATGTGTTTCAACCAATAAAATTAATTTGGTACTGAATTTAGTCTCTGGTATTAGCCCCAGAATAATATTGATAAAAGAATAATTTTTCATGTTTTTATCCAAAATAATATGCCCCGTGGCTGTTCTATGAGGAATTTCAGAGGCAAATAACTAAGCAATGGTGTAAAATGATCTTAATTTTGTATTTTTTCCAGTTTCATTGCAAAATGAAAAAAAAAATGGTACAAAATATTTTTGCGAAGTAAAATATTCCTTTTTGAATATCTGCATGAAAGTGCAAAAGTTGTTTATAAATTGTTAGAGCTGTTTCATAAATTAATAAATTTATTCTATAGACTCAATCTGGGAATTATATATATTCTTTTGCTCATGCATACAAATTTCTGTCTAGATATACGTTCAATAATCCGTAAATACTATTTTATTTTTTCATAATTACACTTTTAGTTATAATTTAATACACTTTTAAGTAAAATGTTAATTAAACAACCTTAAAATTTGTAATATACATTTTGATATTGTGATTTTTTTTATTTCTACTCAAACAATTCATTTAATATCCCCATGTTCTAGTCAACATTCGATTTATTATTATTCTGATATAAAGTTGTATTGTATGATATGTAGTATTTTTTTGTCCATTTTTTATTTCAAAACCAAGAAAAAATGAAACATTGACGTTCCTCTTTTCCAACGAATGGAATTTATTTTTTATTCTTAATACACCCTATTTTTATTACCCCACTCGAAAAGTCCATATTTTTTAATTTCTGACCTTTGAAAAATCAGAAATTTTCTTTAGATGGCAATCCTGATTATAGAACTTGGAAAGCTTTGATAAAATTCATATTTGACCTAAAACTTAAAATTATAGTATTACTATCTGTTGTGGGTAACATATTTAACTTAAATCTTGAGGTATCCTCCTATTTAATGAAAATTAATTGTAATTGTGAACAGGCCCGGTTTAAGGCGTGAGCAATTGCCCACAGCGGAAGAATTAGGGGCGGCCATTTGGAAGTGAAATTAGGTGTAGTAAGAATGACTTTTGTGGTCGTATTAAAAAAAATATTTTGAAAATGAACAAATTTTGTGCCACTTTAATATAAATGAATTTACTTTTTTAGATAGTATTGAAATATAAAAAGGATAAAATCGTTTTTCTCCCATAATTATATCTTTTTCGAAGCAATGTACAGTTCTACTTGAAAGTACGTACGCTCAAACACTTGGGAGATTACCAGATTTTAAACAACTTGCAGCTGGGTGCAGCCTGCAATCCCTTAGGGGACTTTGTTTTCCCCAAATACTGGGAAAAACCCAAGGGCCGATTCTCAGAATTTTTTCCTGTTTTCAAATTCAAATTGCAAACACATGGATGCGGCCTCTATGATCGCACTTCTAAAAGGACGGGAGGGAGGAGATTAGTCCAGATGGTCATTCTTTTGGTCTTCTACCGTTTTAGCTGATTTAGGCATTGAGCCTAGCTGGAGACCATGTAGATAACAAACACAATGACTACAAGTAAAAAGCTACTTCTTATTGTTCAAAGTGTTGTGTTATGCTGCCATGCAAGATTCACAAATCCATCGATAAATATGGCTGTCTTTGTATGTTCTAACTATTCGGGTAACTTTTTCTTTCAATTATTTAAAATATTTTTGCAAAATTTCTTAATTGACTGCATTTTTTGTTGATTTTTAATGTGTTTCAACCAATAAAATTAATTTGGTACTGAATTTAGTCTCTGGTATTAGCCCCAGAATAATATTGATAAAAGAATAATTTTTCATGTTTTTATCCAAAATAATATGCCCCGTGGCTGTTCTATGAGGAATTTCAGAGGCAAATAACTAAGCAATGGTGTAAAATGATCTTAATTTTGTATTTTTTCCAGTTTCATTGCAAAATGAAAAAAAAAATGGTACAAAATATTTTTGCGAAGTAAAATATTCCTTTTTGAATATCTGCATGAAAGTGCAAAAGTTGTTTATAAATTGTTAGAGCTGTTTCATAAATTAATAAATTTATTCTATAGACTCAATCTGGGAATTATATATATTCTTTTGCTCATGCATACAAATTTCTGTCTAGATATACGTTCAATAATCCGTAAATACTATTTTATTTTTTCATAATTACACTTTTAGTTATAATTTAATACACTTTTAAGTAAAATGTTAATTAAACAACCTTAAAATTTGTAATATACATTTTGATATTGTGATTTTTTTTATTTCTACTCAAACAATTCATTTAATATCCCCATGTTCTAGTCAACATTCGATTTATTATTATTCTGATATAAAGTTGTATTGTATGATATGTAGTATTTTTTTGTCCATTTTTTATTTCAAAACCAAGAAAAAATGAAACATTGACGTTCCTCTTTTCCAACGAATGGAATTTATTTTTTATTCTTAATACACCCTATTTTTATTACCCCACTCGAAAAGTCCATATTTTTTAATTTCTGACCCCCCCCCCCCCCCCCCCCCCCCCCCCCCCCCCCCCCCCCCGTCCTTTTTTAAATGAATTTGGAAGCATTTGGATATTTTCCTGTGTTTCTGTTGGGCCCATGTATCTCCAAATTTTTTTCAGATGTTTTCTTTTATTATTTTTTTCAAAATTACGAAAATAAATATTACGTGTTTTACCGCCTTGTTCTCTAATGATTGCAAATATGATTTTCCCCTCTCTCTTAGTTTTGTTATGCACTTTATCTTTCGGCAGAAAATGAGAATATTTTTAATTTTTACCCCCTCCACCTTTTTTCCTAATTGTTGTCCCCTTTTCTATTCTATATATTTTTCCTGCTTTTGAATTAGGTTTTGTATCTTCGAGCATTTTTTTATATTTTTTCATTCACTTGTCACAAACTCGGGGGCATTTTAAACATTCCATTTCAATCGTCTTCATTCCCCAGTGAATCTATAATAATGAAAAGAAGAATCTATCTGTGTGTTTGTCCACAATGCCGACCGATATCTATATCATTGAATTTTTTCACCCATTTTGTTACTCCATGTCTTCGGACGAGTCTGTTGGCCTGGGCTTTCGACACAGTCTCATCTATACCTGAACTAATGCATCTCGAAGGCCTTTTACCAAAATTTACATCCGATTTTTAACGAATTTTTAAATTCCAAAATCAGATAATCTCCAGCTACTGATATGACCTAGCAGCTTTATTCTCGATTTAACAGTTACAGAATCTCCAGCCATCGATATGATCTAACAGCTAATCATACCGTAACGATCTAATGCCACGTTCATCTCCTAGAGGTTATTTATCTTTCATTCATTTATATTTTGCATCACGGAGAGCATTTATTTTTTGTTTTCGCTTTGCGGATAGCGTACTGGTAATTTGACGTCGGTTTAGGATTTGAAGAAAATTGAGTAGTGTTATTTGTAAATGTAGTAACGGGGGTTTATTTGCATCCCAGATCAATACCGGGTAATTCGTTCCAGTGATACAATAAAGCAAATGTTAAATTAGTCAAAGTGTAAAATTTTGTTGTAATTTGGATAGTATTCCATTATTATGTATATTTCCGTATGTATATTTCCACCTATTCTGTTCAAACCTCACCAATCATTAAACATCTTTAGAATCCCCCAAGTTCGTTTAACTTTCTAATTTTTTTTTAAACAAAACAAAATATCTCGTGTTTGTGCACTAATATTTCCCAAAAGAATAAGTAAGCAGACTGATGTGCAACAATCGTGCCATTTCAAATATTACAGCTTTCTCACCCATTAGAAAACTTGATTTTTGAAGTATAGTTGTTATATTCTATGTTCCTTCTGTATTTTAATCAGATTTTAGAGGGGCTACAATGGACAGTCACAAACTGCTTCGAAATAGAATCCCAGATTTTTAGCTGCGAAATCAAAAACCAACAAATTTAAATATTTTTGCATTTTAAATTTAATATTAAAGATTAGCTATTTAAATAAATTGCTGATAATAACCGGCAAAATTCTGAAATGTCCTGTTATATTATGTCTTAGCTTCGTAGGGATTGAAATGCTTTTCCTTCATCTCTCCTCTTTCCTAATTTATTCATAAAGTCATTTCTTTGATTTGTTTATAATGTTTTACTGCTAAGATATACAAATTATTCATAAGATTTATGCAATTAAAAATTCACATTTTATTAAAAAATTGATGAGGGCAACTTTCATGACACTACATAATGAGTAAGTTACTTTTGATTCCTGATAAATTCAGAAAAATATAATCGGCGGTGACTGTAGTCCAATGGAGCCGAAATTGCTTTGCGTGAATAATATTTTCAAACCAAGTTAAAAAAGTTTTCAATTCAAACCAAGATAAAACTCCAGTAAAGTTCAATAAGTTTATTCGATTATTTCAGACTCATTTGTTTCGTTTATAGGCTTTCAAAGCAATACAAATTACTAGCAATACAAATTAACTATTTGTAACTAGCTAGCGCTTTTAATTTTCACCCCGATTTCATCTGAAAACTCCGACCATAGGCGAGCGGACCCTTACGAGGAAATGAATCATGCCATTGGATAAAGATTAACCAATGGAAAATGGGCTTGTTGCGTCACATTAAGAAGGAAGGAATTATTAAGGAAACATTAAGAAAATTTTTATTATATATTTGTATTTTATATATATATATATATATATATATATATATATATATGAAAGGCGGCCCCAAACTGTCTTGCCCACACACGAAAATATCCTTGAACCGGCCCTGATTGTGAAAACTATAAAAACTAATACTGTCATTGACTCAAATATCAACTTTTGATAGTTAGATTTGAGACTATTATTATTTAATTTTTATGAATATTTTTATACCTAAAGGCATATTTTGAATACTCATAAAAACATAAGGTTAAAAACAAACTTTTATTTGATATATTTTTAAAAAATAATTTGAAGCAATATATTTTTACTAGAAAATGTATCCAGCCATTACCTTGGAGTTAAAGGAAGGTAGTTATATAAAATAACAAAATAACCGTGAAAGTTGTATGTAATCTGTGTACATTAATACAATGTATTGAAAATATCGACTGCTCAACTTACCCGAAGGTTTAGAGTAGCTGTATGAGCAGTCAGATTAACAAAACAGGTGTAATTCTCACCCATCTCCTCTCTCCAAATCACAAAACTAAAATCCGTCACTTGGATAGACTCAGAGTTCTACATTAACAGATGCAATTTAAATATTAATTTCAACAATCTCAGCACAATTAGACCAATTTATACATTAGCCATATTTTCCACAAACAATGGAATTTTTATATTTCCAACAAGTGTCCTTTACTTAAATAATACAGATACTGATAACACCATACTCAATTTCCAAATTGTCTGTTTTGAACTAAAAAATCATTCTTATGATACAAATAAAATTTCTAAACAATATCTTTCATAAATAAATAATACAGATGTAACACCATACTTAATTTCCAAATTGCTTGTTTTGACTAAAATCATTCTCGTGCTACAAATAAAATCGCCAAATCTCAATCATACATCAGGATATATCTGTTATGGGCATGCACAAATGGACAACATGATTCCCCCATGCATGAGCATGGGTTCAGTAGGTGGATTTATTTGGAAAGGGGAAAACTGTCCTCTGATTTGAAATTTCAAAGCGTTGGCTGGGTTAAAAATTTTTATAACTAACCAATGGATGGATTTAGGATATATTTTATTCTGGAGCAATCTTTGATATTTTAAAGAGCTGCTGTTGAATTATAAACTTCAGATGGCTGGTCAATTTTTTTTATATCATAATACATCTAAAAATGTTCACAAAGTATATCTCTTTTTAAAATGCACAAAAATTAGTCTATTGTATCGATTCTATTTAAAGTTTGTTCGAAAGGGAATTTTTTCAATCTTTCTGATGGTGGCAAGATACTATTTTGGGTTGCTAAGGGATCAATTTGTATGAATATTGCACAAAATTAGGCTAAACCATAAAATAACTAAAACATCTACTTTGATATTTTTGATCTTAAAAAAAAAAAAAAAAAAAACCACTGATGTGCATCTATTTGGTTTCTGAAGTACCTGTGCACCAAATTTCATGGTTGTGCATGTGCATAGCTTTTCCACTACATACTGAACAGACATACACACACATGCATATTTTATTATATAAGATTGCCTCTATGAACTTCTGTATTCAAAATGAAAAATTTGTTTTTGTTTGCATAAAATGAAATGTCACAAATTTGCAATCCATGAGATCTTTGTATACTTTTAATAGTATTTTAAATTCAATTTCAAGCACAAGTAATCCGAGGGTCACACTGATATTTTTTGAGATAAGCTAAGTTGTACAAGTTAAACTTACCAATTCTTGGGAGTGTTCAAAGTACTCCCCTCCCCAATATCAATGTACTTTTGTATGTGAATTTTCTAAAGATTAAATGCTTCAAGCCATCCATTTCTTGGAAACAATGAAAAGTATGCTTTTATAGCCTTATCAATCTCATCTTCTGAATGAAAACAACACTTGCATAATTTTTTTTTTAGATTAAAAGATAGCCAAAAGTCACACATAACAAGATCAGGAGAATAGGGTTGATGTTCTATCACTTTGATGTTTTTCTGTTCAAGAAATTAGACTGTTATTCTTGCTGAATGAAAAGATGCATTGCCATGGTGAAGCATTAGCCTCCTAACATTCACTTCCTGAAGAATTTCTGGAAGATACTTAGTGGTGTACCAGTTAACTGTAACTGTCTTCTGTCCCTCTAGCTTAATGGCTTTGAACAGACCTGTACTATTGAAGAACACCGCATACATTACTTTTTTCATTGCTCTTTGTTTTTTCACCATTGTTGGTTTAGAGTCATCTTTAAAGACCCATACTTTACTTTCTTGAGGTGTTAGAACATCAAAAAACAGTATGTATGTTTCATCAACAGTTATGACTTTAGAAATAATGTGATGTCCACCATCATTAATTTATTTAAGGTTTTCTTTACTAATTCTGTAGGGAAAGGAGGGTATGGTCCCTGTGGATGCCTCCTCCACTGGGTTCCGGTCTAAATTGGGTGGCTTTTCTCGACTGTCCAAACAATTACCTTACGCTTTTCTGGTAGGTCGGATGGTCTGGATCTCAACAACAACGTTCAGCTTTTTGGTGTTCTGTTAAATTACGGGAGACCCAACGATAAACTAATTTTTCATATGCAGTTCTTCATGAATACTTTTATGTATAGCTGCAGATCTAATGTTAAATTCCTTCTGTATCATTTGGTAGATACATTGATTATCATTAACATATTTCGAATGGCCAACACATTTTCTAGGACTGCTGCTGACAAAGGTCTTCCTGTGTGTTTATCCAAGAGAGAATTTCGACCTCTTTGATTTGACTAAACTTTGTAAACCATCTGAATACAGTGGCACGACATGGAGCATCATTTCCATATGTTAATTGTACATGTTGAAGGCATTCTTCTTGATTTAGCCACACTTTAAAATCATAGAGAATCATAGCTCGATAATGCTCTCGCGTCAACTCCATTTTCTTTTCTTTTAAAATTTATTCTATGATAGCTAAATTGTAATTGTTGCCAGAAATTGTTTGCGAACATAAGAGTTCAAATTTAAATATCAGACCAATAATTTTTTTTCTAGCGCATATCGTCTGCCCCTGTCTTAAAGATTTCAGTGTGGCCCTCGTAGAATATTCTGCTTTTGGGAAACACAAGCAGTTAAAAAATAATAGCATGCAAATGCTTATGTACATTTCTTTCAAACACTACATCATTAGTTAAAGGTTAAAGTGCATTTATTAAATTTTATCTAACCACTTTTGTACATTTGTTATTTAAATTTTGACTATTTATTTTTGTTTGATGTATATCCTTTTCTATTGACTTTATATAGAAAAGAAATTGCCAAGTAGTTTCTGTTGAAGTTCCTAAAAATCAACATAAGTACATTATTGGACCCAGAGGACAGACCATTCAAGAAATTTTGGCAGAAACAGGTGTATCTGTTGAAATGCCAGCTCCTGATACACAGTCTGATACTATAACCCTTAGAGGAGAACAAGCAAAATTAGGACCTGCACTGACTCTAGTGTATTCTAAGGTATGCCTTTATTTTGTCTTATTAGTTAACAAATCTATGTATCATAAAATGTGTGAAAAATATAACTTGTTATGAACTAGCGAAGCAGTGTGCATTCTCCATTCCTAATGAAGTGAAACTAACATTTGTCTGAATTTTGTTATCCCATCCCTTTTACTCAACTACAATAGGTAGGAAGGAAATGATTCTGATTCTGCATGCAGATTTGCAGAATCACAATTTATTAAAGTGAACTGTAACACTGTGAAATGCCTATTTTTAAACTGTGCATGCTCACTATGGTTTCTACAAATAAGTAAACATCTTTTAAACAACTAATCAAAACATGTACTTGCATGCATTGTGATTTAAATGTGCTCCTGCATATTAAATGAGATTTTGAGATTTTAATGGGTGCCTTTGATTTCATTGTTTCCCTGTATTCTAATGTGTTTAATTTGATATTCAAATTCTAAACACTTATAGGCACTTTTGTATTGGGATTCTCAAATGTTGAAATTGATTTTTTTTACTTCTAATTTCATAATTATTAAATAAAGTTTTACATTGAAATCTTTCACAGCTTGCATATTTCATATGTGAGAGTCCATTCAAAGCCTGGCTTTTTGCTAGTATAAGGTACATTTGCAATAAACATGTCGATTGTAGTCTTTATGAATTGCATTTAAAAGCACTTAAATGTGCTTAATTACAGTGAGCCTTAAAGCATGAATTTTCAGTTTTAACTGTCTTTAAAAGACCTGTTTTTGTGTAAAAGCTCAAAGGTCCTGAATTTCCATTTTAGGCATTCATATTTCAGCCACAGTTGTTCTTTTGTTCCGTATTTGATTATACCATCTGTTCTATCTCCGTGTCTAAAAAAAAATTTTTTTTTTGTAGTAGATTCATAACGTCTATTAATGTAAAAAGTATCAAAAAATCAATTTTTTTTTTAAACTTTAAAAGTGATCTTTTAGGGCAGATAGCACATCTCGGGAGGTGAAATGAAGCGATTTTAATACACAATTTAATATTTTGTATATAAGTTATTTGCATTATGTATATTTATACTTTTTCCTTTTGAAATGCACACATTCAAGTTAATATATAAAATAAAAAGAGGAGTACATGTATAATTATATAAAGTGTTTCTTTGTTACTGTTGTATGTTATTTTTGACTGTCAGTGTGTCACACTTTTTAAAATAAATAGGGAACTTAACTCCTTCATTTATGTTGTGGTGGCTAAATACAGGTTGTTCAGTTAATGCGACGACAAACTCGGAGAGTTGTTAGTAGACATCAAGAGGAACAAAAATTAAAATGGAACATGGCGTCACAAACAACGTTTAGACTGTGAAAATCGTGAAAATACTTATGCAGGTTCTAACATCACGAGAAGGCTATAAAAAGAGTACAATAAGTAAAAAAAGATGTATTTGACAGCATGTTTACTGTGCACTACAGCTTGTGGTGCACAGTACAATACTGGAAAGGGAACTGTGAGAATGATGTAAACGAAATTATTACAGGTGTTGTTCGAAGTGTCGACCTCACACATCATTGCACAGTCTACAACGATGTGGAAACAATTTGCGGACATGCTTTCCAGCATTGTACTGTGCACCACAAGTTGTGTTGCAAACATGCTGTCAAGTAAATTATTTTTGTACTTTTTGTCATTTTCACATGACGTCAGTGTGATGTGTCCTGAATACGTATTTTCGAGATTTTCACCGATTAAATGTGGTTGGTGACACCATGTTCCATTTCAATCTTTATTCCTCTTGATGTTCTACTAACACCCTGAGTTTGTCGCTGCATTAACTGAACACCTTGTATATGTATTTTAAGCATTTTACTATTTGGACAAAAAGAAATTTTGAATTTTTTTGGTAAAATGATCCAAAAATCATTGAAATTTAAAGAACACTTTTTTTTTTATTTTTAATGCTTTTTTGCTTGTATTTATAATTGTAGGTATTTTTAATGAAAAAAATGTTACACAAATGTAGAAAATTTTAAATTTTCTACCTTGAATACGTTTTAGTGTATTTAAACATGAAAAAAACAGAATTTGGTTAAAATGAAACAAAATAATGCTTGTTTTAATGGTGGCAGTACATATTTACATGCCATATTTTGGGTGTTTATATATTTTAAATCTATGTAAATTATATTTTTGGAATCGTCTTGTTTTGATCTAATTTTTTAAAGAATTGAACAGCTTTATTATCTGTCCTTAAATGAATTAAAATGAATAAAAACTGCAGTTGTTGATTTTAAATAAGTTTCGTTGCAGGCATATATTTTGACCAAACCCATTGCAAGTAGTCTTTAAATTTTGAAATATTGCTTGGAAAAAGCTTGAATTTTAGATCTGCTTAGAGTAAGAATCATGTGCTCAGATTCTGATAGTTTTGTAATTTAAATTAACTAAAAATGGGGGAGGAGGAGAGACCTTTGATATCTCATGTTTAAATTATCTGATTAATATTGCTTAACTTGTATTCTTTTTCTCAAAGAGATTTATCTAACTTGCTATAGTGCACTTTTGTTATGTATACCATTATCCTTATTTTGACAAAAAATCACTTTCTAGGGCAATATTCAATGTCTGGTTTCAGTTATCTGAGTTAATGTGAACCAAATCTAACTCAGTTATGTAAACAACTCTATTATAACATAAAAATTGAGGAAAGGGAAGAATCTTTCATGTAGGTTTATAATTGTGTGACAATAGACAACAGTTTAATTGCCACATACAAAGTATTTCTTGCTGAAAAAGTCCTTAATTATTTATAGCCTATAATATATTTTAGATTCTAAATTACATATTCATTTGATCATAACTCCTTTTGAATCTAAATATAAAACTGAATTTGCCTTTTTCAGTACTTCACACTGTTTACTTAATAACACTTACTTAATTGGCAATACTTAATAGGTGAGTTGCATGGTCTGGGTTCTAATAATAATAAAAAAAAAAAATACTGCACTCTGTTTGCCTGAAGTGGGAGAAGGATCATTTTTGTTTGGAATAACTATGTGACGCAAATTGATTCTATTAACTTCTTTTCTCTGAGCTACTTTTTATTTTAAAAAATCATTTTGATTGTTTATATTTCATATTCTTACAGGCTAACAGTGTGATTATTCATCATGTTGATGCACCCAGTTGGCTTCACAAATACATTATTGGCAAGAAAGGAGCTAATATCAAACAGATTACACATGATTTAACTAAAGTGAGTATATGCAACACATTTTTGAAAATTTTGCGCATGAGTAAAAATGTTATATTCTTTAATAAAAAAGTAATAACTTTTTAATATTAATTGTATTATAAAATAACTGTCTTAAATTATATTAAAGTATTTAAAAGTTTCTTTGCATTTCATAATTTTTATTACTAGAAAAGTTTGTTTTAATTAGCATTTTAATAGATATTATTAGAGTTCTTTAAATTTGCTTTTTTTATAAAGAAATCTAGTATTAATATTACAAAACAATTGGGCTTTTAAATGAATATTTTTAACTGAAAATTTTGATACTTCATTTTATTTATATAGTAATTTACCATAATTTCTAATAAGACAGAACATTTTATATATTTTTTTAAATTTTAGATAATTTAGTTTTCTATCAAAGTCTGTTTTTATTATGGGTGACTAATAAAAACTAATGTTTGAGAGTAAATTGTAGGTGCAGGTAGACTTTGCTGATGGTCATGATAGCATTAAAGTTGAAGGCCCACCTGAGGAAGTTAAGGAATCATGCAGAAAACTAAAGGAAATGATTGAAAATTTGACAAAACAAGTTGCATATGAAGAAATAAAAATAAACCCAGAGTTTCATCGGCATATAATAGGCAAAAATGGAGCTAATAGTAAGTTTATCAATTTTCAACTGTTTAGAAGATACATTTCATAGTTGAAATTTTTTTCCCATTATTTACTTTTAATTAAATAGCATGAGATATATACTTTAGTTTAATACAGTAAATACCTGTTTTGTTAATATTAATGTAAATTGTTATAGGAAATTTCTTGATATATCTGTTACTGGCAGAAAAACCAGTTGTCTGTAAAACTTTGGTAAATAAAATTATTTTATCATAAATCATGTAGCCAGAAGTATGTACATGCCTGCAGCTGATAACATCAAGCAAAATTTGCAATTCAGCAAATACAAGTTCATTTAAAATATTGTGCGGTCATTCCAAATTGGGATTTATAAAACATTACAAAACATACAAAAAAAGTGTTTGTTCTGTACTAAAGTACCTTTTTTTATATTACCCTGCCCAAATTTGATCTTGGAGAAAACACTAAAGCAGTAGAAAAATTGTAAATATGTTGAGTATTTCTTGAGTGTTAAGCAGTCATTATGGAGGGACAAAGACAAATATCTTAATTTGCTTTGTTTTGCAGGCAGGTGTAGGAAGATGAGATTTAAACCAAACCTTCCTGGACTAAGTACTCTTTACCTGAAAAAAAGTTTTGTCAAAATTGATTTTATATGTCAAGAAATATTTAGCTTGGATCACTTTCTTAAATTTTCACATTTATGGTGCAGAAGTGGAATTGTTTTTAGCCATAAATGTGCTTCTTATTGAGCTTAACGAACCAGTGTAAAAAGTATGTAAATCCGTTAAGCCATTATCGAGCTAGAAGAAACAGGATTTTAATTCTTTTTATTATGCACTTTACTGTAGAGTAATAAAACTTGCATTAGAATATTCTCTGGACACAGCTTCATAGTCTAAAAGAAATTCTTCAAATTGCATTGTGTGGTTCAGGATATATTGTTAGAAGTGTGTATTGAAAATTTCCTTTTTATATTCAATGTGTTACGGTGGAGTGTGAACAGAATTATATAGGAAAACAGAAGGAAATTATGAAGTTTGTTAATGCATGCAAATTAACTGCAAGACCCCCCCCCTCACCTCTCCAATAAAACATATTAGTATTCTTTTTGCTTGTGTTTTACTATGAAAACAGAATTAGTTGTCTAAATTTTTGTGTAAATGATTTTATAAATAAATTTTATATTCGAAAACTGTTCTGCAGCTACACTGGAATGTGGATAAAATTTACTAATAACTTGCAATGCTTCTATGTGTATGAAATTTTGTAAATTGCATGATTAACTTTAGATAGTCTTAAAATTCTATATGACCAATTTGTAGAAAGTATTCTCAATCTTTCTGGCTTTTTCTGCTGGTATTTCAGATATCACATTGGAACTGTCTCAGGTTTCCAGATTATTAAAACCAGCATGTTTAAAGGATGTTGCAAAATATCTGTCTGGAAGTTCATTTCATGAAAAAGTTTCTCTAACACATTTATTTCATTTAACAATATCAACATTCAGCCACATAAGTACTGCATCTAAAAATATTGTTAACAAGGGTTGTATGATTTTTTTGTTTTACTATTACTCCTTGGTCTATGGTTGTAATACACTTCTACAATTTGGAGGCAGAAATATTAGTTCAATATTAAGTTTTGATAGAAATTCTGAATTCACTGTGAAGTCATATTTTCCTCACATTATTGTGAAATTTTCTTTTGATTTAACACATGTAACAAGTAAAAGCAAAAAATAGATTTCGAGGTATGCCGATTAGATAGATTTCGAGGTATTTGTATGTAACCTAAATGTATGAAAAATGTAGTTATTATGAAAGAAAATATATCAAATTTAGACTTCTAGCTGCTCCAGATTTAGGTATTCATGAAAAATAAGCACATTCCTATAGCAGACCCTGGTAAAGCTAGCTTGATAAGATTCAAAATTCTAAATAAAATATATTACAAAAAAAAATGACATACCAAATTTGGACTTTCTAGCTGCTCCGGTTCTCTGGTAATTTCCCCAAAATTAGTTGCTCATATACCCGTGGCAAGCCCAGGATGGGCTTTTATTGTGCAAGACCTTATTGGATGGGTTTATTGTGCAAGATATGTTTATTGTGTTCAACCTTATTGTGAAAGCTCAGGATGGTGTGCACAATAAGGTTGAGAATCAAAAGAATTTAAGTGTACCACACAAGACAACATACCAAATTTCATGTTACTTTGATTAATGGAACTTGATTAGTTAAAACCTCAAAGATTTGAATCTCACTGACAAACATGGATCAAGTTGAATAAAAGGTTGTAAAAAGGAATATTTTCCTCTCTTTAAAAATAATTCTGGGTTTTTTAATTATTGTTATTGAATTCTTTTAAGCCTCACTTGTAATATCAAACATTTTCAGCATTTTCTATTAAAATATTGTTTTATATTATAAGTGAAAAGTTGAAATTGAAAACTTTTACAATTGGGCTTATGTTAAAAGTATACCTATAGATGTATGTGTAGTTGTTTTGTAGCAGTTTTTTTATCATTTAAAGTGGCATTAAATTGTTAAACTCATATAACTTTTAATTGTATATATTGTAAAACCATTGATCCTTCTATTTTAGCTTTTCGATCAGAAAAATCTTTCATCAAATTATGCAATTCTAAATTAAAAAATAACTAATGCATTCGGAGATTTTGCATTTGCACTAAGTTGTGCCATTTTTATGCATCTAAAAATCTCATATTTTCAGCTTAGTTTATGCTATTAATTCTACTCTAATTTTTACTTTTGGTAATCCATAAATATTGTTAAAATTTTACTCAGTTTCATCAATGAAAAGAAAAAGAATTGCCATCTAAGCTATCCCATCTTAATTCCATTGTTTTTAATATTCTATTAGTTTGTAAGCAATCTTTTCGATAAATATCTTTAATCTATAATAATGAAGAAAGATGCTTGTCTTACTGTATATTTGTGTCTTGTGTAGTGGAAAATCTAAGCTTTGTACGGCCATAAAATTTAGTACAGAGGTATTTCAAGACCTAGGAAAATGCACCTTGGTGAGATTTTTAAAAAATTCAAATTAGTTTTTTAACATGTTTTTGGGCAATTTTCACACAAAGTGGTTCTTTAGCGACTGAAAATATTATTACAAAGTTTCCATCTTAACACCATTAGAAAGATCAAAAACTTCTTTTTCAAACAAATTTTGAACTGCATTCATATTATTAATAGATGAGATTTTGTGAATTAAACAATATATATATATATATATATATATATATATATACTTTTTGAGTGTTAAAGACTTAATCTATCTATGATAATACAGAAAGATGTGTGTTTGCCTGTGTCATCTGTAGTGGAAAATCTAAGTGTTGTACAGCTGTGAAATTTGGTATAGAGGTACTACCTTGGCTCCCAAGAGGAGATGACCATAAGATATTTTTGAAAAGTTTTCATCTTATCACCATCAGCGCTGCAGGATTATTTTTCCTTGTTGTGATAAGTTGGCATATTGTTCTTGGTTTATGAGATTTCACTGCGAGTTCTGGTGTGATTTTAATCTGAGGTTTGCATCTTAAATCCCTGGCTATATCAGATGCATAAAATATATAACTGATAAATGCTGTCAAATTAGTAATTTTATATATAAAATGCTCTAGCAGTTATTCTGTTGGCTATAACATTCTAAATGGCTTATGCTTTTTTCTTTGTACTGTTTATTGGTTTTAAATTGAATTAATGCTGATTTTATACATATTTATGTATGTGTTGTGAATTCAATGTTAAAATATCTGGCTAATTTTCCTCATTTTGCCAGTCAATAGATTAAAGGAAGAAACTAAGGCATTAATTAACATTCCATCAGATGACAGTGATGTGGTTCGCATTGAAGGGGATCCAGAAGGAGTAGCTCATGTTAAAAAATTGCTTCTGGAGATGGTGCACAGAATGGTATTTCTTACTGTTATTCTTGCTATGCAAATTGTTAAAAATTTTTTTTTTTGTATATGAATTTTACTTCACATTATTCTGTTAATCATACACAGATACCTTAAGCATATCTCTATATTAGATAAATTATAAATTATCAAATGACTTGTTGCAGTATAGTTTAAAGTAGTAGCCACTAGTTAGCTGGTTAATAACTTTCAAATTTGGCCTGTAAATATCAGTCATATACTAGTTATTGTAGCTATCTAGCATATTGGCAGGATTATCTTTGAAATTCAGATGCAATCAATGTAAATTACTTATTTTTAGTATATTTTATTCCATTTTATATTATAATTGTTTAGGACTCAAAATATGGTAATAATTATTTATTGTGCTAAAATTGGCTAGTAACAAACTGATTCGCTAGTAAGAAAATAGTATTCAGTAACCAGAGCAGGGCTCATACTTGGTCTCTAAACTGAGATGAACACCCTAAAAGTATTTTTTTTTTTAATCCTAGGTCCCTATAAATGGGTGTATGAAGTTTAATTTGAATAATTTATATAATTTTTTTTGATTTTCAGTATTTTCATTGCATTTATTTTGGGTTATCCTACTGCCTATTTTAAAGCAAGAGCTATATCAATAAGTAAATATTTTTGTATGAAATATAGCTCAAAATCTCTTGGAACAGCTTGGAAGTTATTAACATAAGTCTAAGTTTTTGTTGCCAGCTGTTAGAAAAGTTTCCATTGTACAGTCAAGAAAATTTTTTGAGTGCTTTTTAATGCAACAAATCGATTAGTGAACAAAAATGTCATTCATACTTGTCTTGTATTTTTTATCCTAACACACCCCGTCAACCACGTGGATAAAACTTATGTCATTCAATGGCTTTTAACAAGGCAAATATGAATTTCTTACATCCATACGATTGCATATTTGATGCCAAATGATATAAAGATTGATTTTTTAATGTGTGCATTTCAGTGGGAAATCGCACCATTTAGATCATGGTTAATACTGTAAAGAAATGCTGTATTTTGACTATAAATAAAAATTAGTCATACCTCATTCAGGGTCATATTAAAAAACCCTATTTTGTGTCATTTAATTTGATTAAAACAATAAAATTCAAAAGTTGAATTAAAGTTAAAACGTAAGCTAAAAATTGAACTTGAAAAGCTAATAGGCAATGAAAGAGGCAAATGCGAATAAAGTTATTGATTTTAAGTAGCTTAGTGGTAAATTGTTTTAAGGTAGCTTAGTGGTAGAGGTTTAAAAATATCATTACCTTGAGTGAGATTTTTATTGTTCCCATAGTTTTTATGAGGTCCCTATTTTAGTTCTCATTTTAGCTGAAAATACCCTATAGTCCCAAAAATCGATCTGAATACAGAATACAAGAAATATAATGAAAACAATAATTAAAGTTATATGTTCCAGTAAAATATTGTTACAACTGCACTTCAGTCAAATGTTTATTGGTATTGTATACACATAAAAAATGTTTGTGTATAGCGAATGGGGAAACATTTCTTAATACTGTTAACATATTGGTATGAAGTTTAAATAATATTTGTATAATTTCTAATGCTCTAAATTTTATTTATTTCACGATCTTACTATAGTTAAATTGAAATATTTTAATGTAATTCTTTTTACAAATTATCTTCTAATAATTTTTAGTTTTATATTGAAATTAGTCCTAAGATTTTAATCAATACATAATTATATATTGTGGCTTATCTAAAAAAGTGAAATTATTAAATTTGCTTCCATTTCAGTAATGTATTTTTATGTTTAGATATTTAATTATTATGCTTACAAATCATATTTTAAAAATTGTTTTATATTTGTAGGAAAATGAAGTTACAAAAGAAGTTATCATCGAACAGCGCTTCCATCGTAATATTATTGGTGCCAAAGGGGAAAAAATTAAGGAAGTTAGGGATAAATTTAATCAAGTATGTAAACACCCCTTTTAAATGAATTGATTATATACATTACTGTAGTGCATTGTCTTGTATTCATTAATTTAAATTGTTTTTAGGTTAATATTACTTTCCCAGAACCAGGACTGAAAAGTGATAAAGTCATTATTCGTGGACCAAAACCAGATGTTGATGGTTGTTATAAGCACTTGCAACGAATGCATGAAGACATGAAAATAAATAATTACACCGTAGATGTTCCTATCTACAAGCAAAACCACAAGTTCATTATTGGCAAAGGAGGGGCAAATATCAAAAGAGTAAATAATTTTTAATTAAATTTCCAATTTATCTTTCTTTGTAGGTTTTCTTTTCTAATGTAATTTAAGAATGGCTGATTAAATTATATATTTTTAATGATACATTTTTTAACTGTTAACTTCTACTTTTTCATGCTGAAAAGTGGAATATTTAAAAAATGATCTATTAAATATAAATGCTCATTTCAAATTCCTTTGAACAATAATTAAATATTTTTTGCAAATGTTTGAGATTGTGAGAAGCCTGTCTCTTTGAGACTTAGGAAATTTGAATGAAATCTGTTATGACCATTCCTATTTAAAAACAAATACAATTCCTTGTTTTTAGTGAAATTAAACATCAAACATTTGGAAAAATGTAGAAAGGAGTAATTGCTAAATATTAACTGAATAGGCATTTATGTATTTTTTTAAATTAGAAATGTAGCCATTTATCTGAAGTTTTTGACATTTTTGAAATCTATATATTGGCTATAATTTCATAGTTTTTGCTGTTGGTGATGAGATAACTAAAAACCACAAAATTTCTTTAAAGTAAGGATTTTTGACTTTTTCTGCATGAAGGTTTAAAATGTGTACTTCATTAAGAGCGAGGTTTAAATAATGAATGCTCTTGAAGTACAAATATTTTTGCACTTCAAGTAAAATTCTAAATTTGTTGCTTTAACCCTTTACGGATGGTTGACGTATCCGCATGTCGACTGTGAAACTGCATTCAAGGATGAGTCACTCATTTGTGTCCGGGAGAAATTTGCCCTAAAGGATGACCTGATGGTTTTGATGATGAAATATTTTCGTTTGAATTTATTTGAATACTAGATGGCGTTAAATGTTCATTCTAACATTTACAACGTATTTTGCTAACACTTGACTTCGCTATAGGGAGTCCCTATGAATCACTTCATCTGGAGCGATAAAACCTGGTTTTGTAATATAAACAAACAGATCATTTTTGGCAGACTCTTATACTGTAATTAAGTATCTGTTCTCGTTTTGATTTTATTTTAATGATTGCGTTGGTGAATTATTAGAAATCAAGAGAGTATTTTCTTTCAAGTTTGAGTTTTAGAGGAATGTGCGGTAGTGAATTTATTAGGTTATTTCCGATAAGAGAATGGCTATGTCAAGACTTTTTTACATATAGAAGAAAATACTTGCATGCAAATCAAACAGAATAGTTATTAAAATAATGCAGATAGTGAAGATTCGTGGATATTTAGCGTTTCTGATGAGCACACAGTTTTTATGAATGCAAAGATTGCAATGTTTGTCTGTGCATGAATCCATGTTTCAAAATACATTATACTTAAAAGGTGTATTAATTAGTAACAAAGTTATTTTCTTCAAAATTGTGCATAATCTCTATTGGCTTTATAAAGCATTGAGTACAGTCATTTTGATATTTTTCTTGCGTAACATTTAATTTTAAACTTACATTTTAATTTTTGTTGTTCTTGAGGGAGGTGTAGGAGGATAACAAAATAACATTTATAGTGGGAACATTCCGTGGATCCAGTTGGTGTAAAAAATTGACGTGGTATTAAATCTGAAATATTTTAATTGTAAATGCGCTATCTGTTAAGTTTAATAAACCTGTATGTTAACTGGTTGATCCGTTATTGAATTAATAATTTTTAATTATTTAAAATTTTAATATTTAAATAAGGTAATTTGTGTGTAGGGTATACATTTTAATAGAAAATAAGTATTTCCTTTATTCCTGAAAAAAGTCGAATGCCGTGTTAAATGGGTGATTTTTAGTGAATTTTTTTCCGGAGTAAGGCTTAGTGCAAAAAATGTGCCATCCTTTGAGAACAGTTCAGAAGTGAAATGCTCTGTACTTTGGGCCACAGCAGTTCTGGAAAGCCGCTATCTGCAAAGTGTTAATGGAGTTTTGTGCTCTTTGCAGGGTGGCCACTCAACCTGGAAACCGGGAGAACCGGGAAAAGTCAGGGAATTTTGTGAAAATTCTGGAATTTTTTTTTTACTAGTTGTCCATATAAAAACAGAACTGCCCAGTTTGTACGCCATTTTCGAAAAGTTTCGCCAAGTATATCTGTACTCGTAACCGCTAAATAAAGGTTGCCATGTGTCCATTTAATTCCGTATAAAAGCAAAAATGTGGAGTTTGTGCACCATTTTGGACAAATGTTGCCAAGTACAGAGATGCCAACTTTTACGGATTTTCCGTAGTTTGTACGGATTTTTACTTTATCTTACGGTTTTACGGGTATTACTACCAAAACTACGGAAAATCCCGTGAAATCCATGCATCCTACCATTCAGTTCATATTCCCTGCTGTGCTGAGAGTTCAAAATTATCAGTTTGCATCCATTTTCTTCTAATGATTTCATATCAGAACAATAGACCTAATTTATTTTTATAGTGCCCGTAAAAATAAAGAAATATTTTACTAAACAAATTATATTTCGCTTAAATTACAGGATTGTCTTTTTTCCATCCATCTCCATCCCCTTATTATTGCACGTTAACTTGACTAAACTAGCTTATTTTCATATTTTGGTTGATTATAAAGGCTAATTTTTTAATTATTTTCACATAAATAGTACGATCGCGAAATTCAGTTTTTTTTTGCGGGCGTTGCCGAGAGTACGCAATTATCCTTTTCCATCGATCTCCATCTCCCTATTGTAGCATATTAACTTGACTAAACTGGCTTATTTCTTATTTTGATTGTTTATAAAGGCTAATTTTTAAATTATTTTCACATAAATAGTACGATCGTGAAATTCACTTTTTTTTTTCCCCCGAGCGTTGCCAAGAGTATGCAATTATCCTTTTCCATCGATCTCCATCTCCCTATTGTAGCACATTAACTTGACTAAACAGGATTATTTTCATATTTTGGTTGATTATAAAGGTTAATTTTTTTAATCATTTTCACATAAATAGTACGATCGTGAAAATCACTTTTTTTTTTCGCGGGCGTTGCCGAGAGTACGCAATTATCCTTTTCCATCGATCTCCATCTCCCTATTTTTGTACATTAATTTGACTAAACTAACATATTTTCATATTTTGGTTGATTATAAAGTCTAATATTTTAATTATTTTCATATAAATAGTACGATCGTGAAATTCAGTCCCCCCCCCCCCCTCGGGCGTTGCCGAGAGTACGAAATTATCCTTTTCCATTGATCTCCATCTCCCTATTGTTGTACATTAGCATGACTAAACTAGCTTATTTTCATATTTTGGTTAATTATAAAGGTTAATTTCCTAATTATTTTCACATAGAGTGCCATTCAGTTGTAATTAACTCAGTTAAGTTAGCAAAACTACATTTTGAACTTATTCTAAGGTTTTAAAATATATATTGTCAATATACGTAAAATCTTACTGATGGTCAATGCGGTTTTACTGAAAACTCCTGATTTTTCTACCAATGACCTCTTGCACACGTTGGCATCTCTGTATATTATATACATTTTACTATATTTTTTTCTATTTTAATGACATTCTTTCGACATTGCTGAATTGACATTTATTCAATGGCTGTGGCTTGTTGTAGTGTAGTTATTGCATATCTTTAATGATCTCTGTCATTGTGAGCAATTTGCAATGCCCATATTTATAGACATCAGTTTAGACTATTTCTTTTTATTGTCTTCAATGAAAACAATTAAATTCTTTTGAATATTTCAGTAGTCCAATTTTACTGCATTTACATGAATTTTTTATTAAAAATGTTAAAATTTATTTGTAAAAACAAAAAAAATATGTGTATTTTTTTCTCCTGATTTAATATAACTGTTTTGGATAGTGGAGTTAAATTGTTAAGATTCTTTAATCAAATTTGTAACTAAATAGGGATGTGCGTGCGCACGTTTTATGTTAAAATTACTGGTCTGGAATTTCTTTTCAATTCATCTGGAAAACCTGGAAAAGTCAGGGAATTTCAATATGTCCAAAGAGTGGCCACCCTGTCTTTGGCTATCTCATTGCCTGCCCCTTACTGGAAAGTAGTAAAAGTCATGATGTTCTGATATTCAGTCTTTCAAGGGTGGTGAACTGACCAGTTTGTTATTTTCTTACTCTTTCCACATCTTCATTACTTCAGATTCTTCAGAAGAAATCACATTTGTCATGAGACAGGATGCTTGCAGTTCATAAAAACTGCTTAATTGTTAATTTTGATTTTCAAGGACTTTAAAACTGCTTAAATTTGTACCAATGTTCTTAAAAAGTACTTAATTTTTTCAATTGTCTCTCATTCAAGAGTGACAATCAGCTTGTAAACTGTTGGAACAATTTTTCCTATCGCAAGGGAAAGGGATTAATGTATGCCATGTTTCCCAGTTTCCTCTATTGTCACTGTCAAAATTCATCCCTAATTTTTTAAATTTAAATATAAATTACTACAGAATCCATAATTAAGGTCTTCCTGAAAAATCATGGCCTTTTTATGCAGTTTTTATTTCATTTCATTTTAGTTTAAAAGTATCCAGAACTGCCTGATCAGGAAAATTTTCTTCCATTTTTATGATTCATTTGTAAAAGTCTGTAATATCTTTGTAAAAAGTTTGCTTGTTTTTTGAGACATTGATTTCATGCCTTTTCATATCGATTTCAGTTTTTCATATTGATTCAGCTTTTATAAGCATTTTTAGAGATTTCTCAAAATTCTAGTCTTAAAGATTAGTCTTAAAATCGAATAATATATTATGTGGAATTTGATAAAATTTCATGATGTATCAATGTAGCTTACTATTTTTACAGTATTTACATTTTTTTCTTTGGCCATTAAGAGGTGTTTCAAAAGTGTCTAACGAATGAACTCTGTGAGATCATCTATCTTTGTATTTCTATAACAATCTAATGGTTCACTCATTGACAATAAAATTTGACTTTACTTTTACTTTAGTTTATATCCCACTTTTATTGAAAAAGTGGTGGGGTAATTTGATATCAATAATAACTGTAAAAGCATCTTGTAAAACAATTGAATGAATATATTGATATTTGATTCAGTATCTTCTCTTTTCTAGATCAGAGATGAAACAAATACGAGAATCGATCTTCCAGCTGAAGGTACAGAATCTGATGTCATCACTATAAAAGGCAAAAAAGAGGATGTGCTTTTGGCAAAAGAGAAAATTCTTTTTATCCAGGAAGAACTGGTAAGGATCTCATTATGAATTTACTTTAAAAGGTTACCAAATCAAAACTTAAGACTGAATTAACTTTGAAACTTATATTTAAGTTTTTACGGTCTAAGCATTATATACATTTTCTTTAGTTTGTTTTAAGCAGATTAGCTGAAAATCCAATTTTATGCTTGCATAGAAATTGTTTATAAAAAGCTTGTTAAATAAATGTTAATGTTTTTCATAAATATGATACATGAATGATTAAAGAATAGGATTATGCTCTCATTGCAGATAACATCCACGAACTGGTTTTGCACTTAGGAAGTTTTCTCACTACCAGATACTTAAGCTTTTTGTTTTGTTATGAAAACCTGTCAATGAATGAAAACAAAACAAAACAAAACAAAACAAATCCCTGAGGTAATAGACAACACAAGTAATTAGATTTAAAAATACCGAGCTAACATGTTTTTATTAGCATGATTTTATGATTTTGAGTTTCAGTGAATCAAATGATATTATTAAAAAACTATTCCTAGTACAGGAAGCATTAATTTAAATACAAAAATCGTCAAAACTATATATATATATATATAAACTATTCTCTAATTTGGCAAATAAGCCTACTTGTTTCTTGTTAAATTATTGGGTTCTCTGCTGTTTGATGAATTTGCAATAAAGCTTGTTTCCTTGTTATCTGTGTTTTATTGCACTTATAAGGTAATTTGAAGTGCTTAGCAAGATCATAGGCTAGAGTTAAAATTTGGTTTTATTAACAGATAAAAAATTGTCCAAAGTTTTGAGATGTTTAATGAGTTTATTTTCCAACTCATCATTGAAAGTTTATGAAATCTTTCTAATGAAGATATACCATTTTAATTTATTATCCTACTTTAAGTGCTCAAATACTGTTTTCCAGAGAGCTTTTTTTTTTGGGGGGGGGGATAGAAAAGTACCCAACTGCTTCCCTGATACTTAAACTCTTTGCTATTAACATCCCCTTTCATTTTTTTTCTTTTGAGTATTGACATCCGAAAAAATAAATTGCCTGCCTTAGTATCTTTGTCACAAGACATTTTCTGCTTGGTACTGGAAACATGTAATATCCAGTACTGTGACCGTTTGAGAGGCTTTTGCTAATGTAAACACATCTTTTTCTCTATTAATGTGAAACCTTTAATAAAGTATAGCAAATGTGTTTAACTATTCTAAAAATGCTTAACAAATGGTCTAAAACTGTGTAGTACAAGTAATAAGTGAGGCTCTAGCGAATTCCTCAACAATTGTAAGGACGATCTCTTAAGTAGCATGAATGACTACATTTCTTTGTATCCTTCTCACAGTGCATAGCCATTGCCAGATGCCATTTAATGTTGAAATGTATAAATACCTACTGGGAATAATCCAGTACCGGGGAATAATCCCCTATGTGTTTATCAATATGCAATAGCTGTTATCTGCAATATCAGTAAGAAGTTTGCAATATGTCACAATTTTGCAAACTTCAATATGAGCTCCTTCAGGATAAAGAAATAAAAGATGAAAAGCCAGTTGATATGGTTTTTATGCTACAGAATTCATGAAGATGTAGCTTCATTTTTATTACTCAATATCCAGAGTTTCCATTTACCATATTAAAAAGTGCAAAGCTTTTCAAAATGTTAAATTAAGTAGTGAATTTTTAGAATACAGACAGGATGTGTGCTGTCAAGTGCTTAATTAGTTTTATTTTTGCTGTATCTTATGAAATGTCATTTAATTTTTCAGGATAACGTTATTACACAAGAAATAATGATTCCTGCTAAATTACATAATTCCATAATTGGTACAAAGGGACGTCTTATTCGTTCTATCATTGAAGAATGTGGTGGTGTAACCATTAAATTTCCAAGTGGTGGCACAGGCAGCGATAAAGTTTCAATCAGAGGGCCAAAAGAAGATGTTCAGAAAGCAAAGAAATTATTGATTGAATTGTCCAATGAAAAGGTATAAATTTGTTAATTTTAGAGAAGTTGTTTTATAGATAATTTGCTTAACAAATATAAAATAAATTTAGGTAATTTAATTGAAATTTTTTATACTTGTGTGTTATTGGGGGGGGGGGGGGGGGGGGGTTCACTATGTGTATATCAAATCAGCAACCTATGGTACACATGTGAATGTAGAACAATGTAGAAATATGCAATGTTGTAATTTGTCAAAATTTATATTTTGTATCAAAATTTTTCTTTACTAGACCTGCCTCTTGATATTTGTTCACTTGCCATTGTTTTGAATGTGTACAAATAAGTTTTTAA
Organism: Amaurobius ferox; assembly: GCA_951213105.1. Taxonomy (NCBI): domain Eukaryota; kingdom Metazoa; phylum Arthropoda; class Arachnida; order Araneae; family Amaurobiidae; genus Amaurobius; species Amaurobius ferox. Next base: position 110,436,003 of record OX578136.1, read on the forward strand.
AATGGTATTCTGTTCATACCAGATTTGATTATGCTTGATTAATCTGTAATAATTGCCATTTTTCCAAAAATCATGATTAATTTTCATCTTTATGGAACATGTTATATGATCTTAAATGTCCAACAAATGACTATTGTGTGCTTGAAATATCATTTATTGTGTTCTCTAATAAATTTTTTTTTTGTTTTAAGTGTTTAAATTGTTTGCCTGTATTAATTTTTTTACACATGGCAATTTTATTTCTTTTCATGTGGTGGTTTGAACTCCATCAAATAAACTATTGCAATGATTATCACTTGGAATAATCATACAAATTTATTAACACTTTACAACATAGTTGAAAAGTGTTTATCACTTTGTTCATTCTGTCTGTCCATTAGCACGATAACTGCCGTAAAAATGACTTTATCAAAATGAAATTTTAGTATGTTGTTCAGACCATCTGTGGGACCTATGGAAATATAAATGAATAATATCACCAAATTAGTTTTGGATTGAACCCGGGTTGAAAAAATGAAATACATTCAACCCTAGGGAGCTAATTTTTCAAACATTTTTTAAGCGAATTTAAAATTCACAAATTGCTTCGAAAGTTTTAGGAAATATTCAAATTATCCCATAAAATATATATAAAAAAATTCAGTAAAATGTTAGGTAGTTTTTTAAATAAAAATTGTTTAATATAGGGAGAAAAACAAATTCAATTAAATTCAGACTCTTGCTATATTCTCCAGAGAAAGAGATATATTTTATAATAAATCTTTCCAAGAGCTTAATTATTTTTTATTTATCATGCCCATGAGTAAATTATTTTCAAAAATCATAACCAAGGAGGTCATAGTACGAAAGATAGAATCAATACTGTTTGTTATGAGTAGAAATGAGTGAATAACACTTTTTTCGAATTCGAGGATTTTAATCAGGCTGTGTAGAGTTAGTGAGTTTGTCGACAATGTTAATTTGACGCAAATGAGCGCTATTTTGTAAAAATGTTTAGATATTACATAAAACAGTTCTTCACTTCTGCTGGAGTGTCAAATTGTGGGTTGCAATCAGAAATAATTTTATCATCCGCAAACCCAGCAAGCTTTTAATATAACGAGAAATTTATATATTTTAATTTTCTGCAATTTCTGAATGAAATTCTAGCACAAATTAAAAATGTTTAAGTGTGATTTTTGACAAGGAGAGGCGTGTTGGCATGCATTAAATTAGTATTCCTATTTCTCAAATGTTTGTAAAATGTATTTAAACTTTAAATGTTATTAAATTTATTTTCTAATTTACATTTTAAGCGTGTTTTAATATTTATTAGCTGTGCAGGCTCTTTTTCAGCAACTACAGCAAATGATATAGTTCTCAGAGAGATAAAAAAAAATTATTTCCTATTGAGAAACATGCCCACTTTTTATATGTAATACCATGCGAAAAATTTAGTGACATCATTCTTGTGGATCTAGCTCGTTCCATTCATGAAAAAATGTGCTTTGAGTAATACTTTTGTATTGAACGTCAATAATCATTTATCTGCTGTAAGAATAACTTACTTCTCTGTCCATAATGCTTGGTGAGATTTTGGCGATGAATTTGATGGAATGTCGCCAACTTGGCGACTTTTTTAAGTGTTGCTAAAATGTCAACTCATTGACGAAAATTCAATATCTTGGAAAGAATATAAATATCTACTATAAAAATAATTTATTTTTTTTACTGTAAAAGTAGTAAATTCATTGCATTGTATAAGGAAAGTCATGTGCTGCCCACATCAGATTTTTTTTACGTATTATCTGTTTATCTAAATTCTGAGCCAACTCAATTACAATATTTTTTATTTTAAATGATGAAATATTCATTGATTTTACATATAGAGGCAGATGATTTATATTACCATGGCGTTATTTGAATAAAGTTCGTTTAGTGTAACTAGCATGGAGTTAGAAAGAAGGAGATAAAACTCATGGAAGAAATGCTTAAAACTGCCATGTTTCGAGAATTATATGTAGGTGTCACTAGTTCTAGTAAAGTGACTGCTATTGCTAATTGACACAACAGAAGGGTGCAGTATTTAGTATATGTATTTTTGATTAGTTTTAAATTAAGAGTTAACTAATTATGTGTATAATTAATCAGTATTTTTTCATAGTAGTAGGGTAGAGTACAGAATTTATGGAGATAAATATAAATTGAAAGATAAAATAATTTTGAATGAGTAGGAATATTCTTTATTGTTTCAGTTCTAACTTGAATTGCATTAATGATTTATTTTTATAAAACTGACAGTTTAAAAAATATTTTAGGTCTTTCGCCATAGAAATTCATGCAATGCAGCTTATCCCAATGCCACCTAAATTATTGTTTTACACGATATTGGCATCTTCTTAATGTGAAGTTTTAACTCCTTACTTTTACCTCCATTGCTACTGGCATTGTATTTTTTGATTGCCTTTTTTGAAGTTTTAAGTTTTTAAATATAATAAATTACTGGGATATTTAAAAAAAATATCAGCACTGAATGTATCAACAATTTAAAGACTCTTAAATAAAATTACATTTCTAGTTGGAAAGTGTTTTTATAATCAATGCTTTATGCATGATTGAACTTTCTTGTTTTTAATATATAGAGAAAGTCAAAATACTTTACTTATTTTGAATAGATCATAGTTTTGACTAAAGTATTCCCATCTTTACTAATAGTTCTTGCTATTATTGAAAAATAAAAATATTTGTATTCTTGGCATTTCAATTTGATCGAAACATTGTTTCAATATGCTTTGTATTTTTTATCTTAGTAAAAAGTTGGAAGTAGACTTAGTAAGTTATTTCATAGCATTATTCATATTGGAGATTATTTTATGACATTTGGGCATGATGTTCAAAATAAGTTGCAGATCTTGTTTACACTATAAGAACCAACAAATTAAAGTCAAAATTTGTTTTGTAAAGATTTCTCTTTAGACAGAAGTGCTTCAATTTTTCATTTTAAATTTACAAGATATTATATAGATTTTTCTGTAAACTAATTAACTTTAATTTAATAAAAATTACTTTTGAAAAATTCCAGTGCTTTCTTTTTTGATTAGAGCATTTGTTAGCAATAGCATTTGTCTTTAAAAATGTGAAGTCATAATGAAAATCACAAGATACTAGACTGTTATGGGATTGCAATTTTAACCTGTCCATCTTTATATTAAAACCTCCCCAAAATTTATTAGGTGCTAGTTTATTTGGAATATTGTTAGATAATCTGCCATTTTTTACCATATTCCAATACTACTCAGAAATATTTATTGTGCACATTTGGAATATTTTTAATTTAAGCATTTTAAGAATTTATAGACCAAATATTTTTCAAAATACGCAAAATGCTTTTTGTCAAGCATTTTACTATTAATAAACTTTAATGGGGACAAAACTAAAATACAAATTAATGTGTTGCAATAATGCAACATATGCCCAAAATGGATTTAAGAAGTTTGTATACTAATAAATTACATGTGTATTAATGCAAATGGAATTACTTTATAGTTAGAATATGTTGTAAAAATTTATCTCGCTTATTCTATTTTTTCATTTAGCAACTGACCAGTTATAATGCAGAAATTAAAGCAAAACCTGAACAGCATAAATTTTTAATTGGGAAAAATGGTGCTAACATTAAAAAGGTAAGTCAGCAACTTTTGTGCCGAAAATTGAGTTTTCAAAGAATTTACATATAGGGAATGTTCTTATCCTAGTAAATTAGACTTTTTTTTTTATATACACTGCTGTTTACTGTGATATATTTAATATTTATTTTTATTACATTTCATGTCTACCTCTTTAAGAATTTTTGCTACAAAATTTGTTATTACTTGAATGTAGTATTAGTTTTAAAGTAATATTTATTGTTGTGTATAGTATCATTAAATATGCTATTTCTTAATTACTAAATAGAATATTATATTACTTATGTTTTTTCATGCTAGCTTGTAAGAGTGTCATATATATATAAATAAAATTGAAAATTCGTCTGTATTTGTTTTATTATGGAAGAATGCTGCAACACATTTTAGGAAGTTTTGCAAGTAGTCTTGGAATAGTCCCATTTAAAATTTAGTCCTTGTTTCAAGTTTCTAGGACCAGGAGTTGAGATATTAATAAAAAACTAAAATTTCTATAGAAATAGCATATTCAGACAAATTTTTTCCACAAATTTATTTGAAGAAAATTGTCTTATGGCTCAGCAACACGTTTAAATCAAAGGTGTTTGTGCGACAGACAATTTTTATTAAATTTTTCTTATTTAGATAATAAAAATAGAGGTTATAAAAATTAATTTTATAAATGAATGGTATTGCAAGTTTGACTAGATTATACTAGTCTTCAAGTTTAAAGATTACAGGAATTATTTTCAATTTTTGTGTTTTACTAGCAGCATACGCATTCTTCGTACGGAGTATATAATATAAAGAAACTTAAGATTCACAATCATGTGCAAATTCCTATAGTATACTAAATGACATTTTTAATCAGAGGATTATGCTAAAAAATTTACTTTAATGCTCCTAAAAAGAAGTTTAAGAATCTCTGTTCTAACTACACAAATTTTCTTCACTGGCAGATTGGAGGGATAAAACATCCTGGCTGCTTTTGTAAGCAAATTTACAAAAAATGTGGAATTGAATCAATATATGCAAAATAAAAGCATTAAAACTGTATGGGGCCCTTACTACTTATATACATGAATATTAGAAGATATAACCTATATTAGTAGATTACATATTTAAATAAAAATATCACTAAACCCGTATTCTTTAAACCTGAAGGCAGTAATTGATTCCAAAATGAATGAAGCCAAAATGAAAGTGCTAAAATTATATGGGAAGATATACTCGTGCTACTTATAATGTTGTAGATTAGAAGATATGTCCGAGTGTTAGTAGATTACCCGTATTACAATGAGCTTCAAAAATCTTTGCTAAAATAAAACAGATGATGTAATAAATTGAAAATATCAATAATCCCCATAATCTTTATACCAGAAGGCCGTACTTGATTTCAATATATGCTAATATATGTCAAAGTATATGCCAATATACCTGTACTACTTATATTCTCGACAGATTAGAAGATATACTTGTGCATTTGTAGAAGATTACTCGTACAACATACAATATGAGTTTCAACAATTTTTGCCGCAATAAAACAATGGCATAATAACATGAAAATGTCAATCTCTTATTCAATAATCCCCGAAAATATCAAGAATAACAATGTTTAAACCTGATGACTGTAATTTATATTATCCAGTCAAAAATGCAATGGCCATGAAATTTATTTTATATACATATCTTCTTTATTCTAATCTGAAAAGATTTAATAAAAATTGTCTGCCGCATAAGCACATTGGATTTAAATCTGTTGCTAAGTGGCATGATATCATTTGCTTCAAATAAATTTGTGGAAAAAATATCGTCTGAATGTTATCGCTATGGAAGGTTTGGCGACGTTTTAAAAAATCGTCAAATTTTTCACCAAGTGAAACTGTAGAACTGACAGTCCCACTTGGCAACAAATTGACGAAACATCATCACAATACTATCTCCTAACAAAACATAATTCATTTCATTTATTTATCACATTTTAATCAATTTCAAGATATGTTTATGGATTTACAAACATTTATATCAATTTGGTGACATTTTAAAAATTCACTAAATGTGTTACTAAGTAGAACGGTTGAACTGACAGGCAAACAAAACATCATTTCAGTACTCTCTTCTAACAAAACAAAATAAATTTTATTGATTTGCATAGTTTTTAAAAAATTTGGCAATGTTTAAGAAATGTTGCCAAGTTAGCGATATCCCGCCAAATTCGTAGCTCTAAATAAAACATCCTAATCTCGCTTGTATATACTAAATGAAAACACTAAAATTGTATTAGAAGATATACCTGTTCTACTATTTTTCTGTTTCAACAATCTGCTAAATGAATTTATTGGCTAAACACCATATGATTTTGCTAAACACAATATGATTTTATTAGCTAAACACAATATGATTTTATTAGCTAAGCACAATATATAAGCTTGAAAACTCTTTGCCAAAATAAATGAAAGTGATGTACGCAGTCTACAATTAGTATAATTAAAAGAAAAATCACACCGTACATTTATAAGATATATTTTTATATCCATTTATTTATTCAAATTGAAAACATAATAGTAAACATTAACAAACACATTTAAATTAAATAACCATTTTGATTTCTTAATACTTTTCATTGTTGATTAAAAACTTGTGAAAAATAAACCATGGTGATAGATTTTCCATTTAAATTCATGTGTTTCAAACATTCATGGTTTATCTATCCTTTTGAGGAGTGGATTGTCTGGAAGCTTTCCCGGGTGGATCGTTCCGGAACTCTTCCATGTCAAACACACATTGTTTTATTATAAGTAGAGGTTTTGGCAAATATTTTTAAATCTCATATATTGTGTTTTATCAATTGAAACAGAATAAAAGTGGTATATCTTCTAATACTATTTTGGTACTTGCATTTTGGCATATATTGATCGAATTTCATATATTTTGCAAATTTGTTTACAAACAGGACCAGGATGTTTTATTCTTTAGATCTTCCTGTGAAGACAATTTTGTATAGTGAAAACAGATATTCTTGTGTTCTTTTTAGAATAATTAAATTAATTGAATAACAATGTCATTTAGAATGCTACAGGAATTTGCACATATTTAAAATCACAAGCAATATTGGGTATATCTATTATTATCTATATAAATAAAATTGTATGTTGTGTTTCTATCTGTATATTTATTAGCTCAGTATAGGTGAACTCTCTTCCTGCTTTTTTGTTGAATTGTTTAAAATTTGAAAAAGACTTCAAATCTAAAAGTTTACTGCAAATTGTAAATTTTGTTTCTTATATTGTATCTTCAGTACAAAGAACTAGTATACTACTAGTATATACATAAAAATCAAATTAATAATTAATTTTAGATTTGAAACAAGTCTTTTGTCTACAATATTTTATCATAGGTTTAGAATTCATTTTTTTAAACAACTTTTAAAATGCTTTTAAACACATTTATCAGAATGAGGTTTAATTAAGTAATAAAGTTTATAGCTTTCAGAAATTTTTAGATGAAATCACATGTTATTGAGAGTTATCACTCCATTGCCTCTTCAAAATCGACTTTTAAAAGATAAGATATTCCATTTTCTAAGCCTTTGCAGCATCATTGAATGAAAAGGTGACTTTTAAATGCTTAAATTATTTCGTATTTTATTATAAAAATTCATTTTAGTCATTTCTTTCAACAATTGATTTAATCAATGCGTAGGTTTTGCTCATGGAGTTATTATTTTTATAATTTGTACAATTTCTTGATTTTAATTATTTCCACATTTATCTTTATTTCATCTTCTAACTACTTGTGTTAAAAAGTAAAATGAACATTTTCATAAGTATACACTAACAATTTATTTCCCATTTCAAACTAATTTAGATAATCCTTAATTAGTTTTTTTTAATATTATACATAGCTTGTCCAACTTGGACAGTAGCAATTTTAATTAATATTTCCTTCATTCTACACAATTTTAACTTTTCATGACACCATTCAGAATTTTGAAATCAGCCCACTGTTTTGCACATTAAAAGTTGAATTCTGAATGCTAGAAATATTCTTGCATTATATTTTTAGTATTCTTGATAGAATATTCATAAAATATTTGAATTGAATACATACAATTTCATATTATTAAAGATCTATACACTTGAGTACTTGCATCATTTTGAGACATTTTTGATATAAATATATTTTCATATGCCATAAACTTTTCTTAGGTTCGGGATAAAACTGGAGCTAGAATTGTCTTCCCTAATGAAAATGATGATGATCGAGACACAATTATTATTATTGGTCGAAAAGAAGAGGTTGAGGCTGCTAAAAGGGAATTAAATGATATAATTTCAGAATTGGTTTGTATATTTCTCTAAGTTAACAAAATGCCGCTTTTAAATTTTTTACTGTATTGTCTGAGCAATAATTTTCTTGACTTTGACAATATGTAATTTATATAGTATTTTGCTTTTCTTCGATAATAAGAAGGGATATTGCTATCATTATTTATAATATAATCATAATTACAATTTAATCATAGTATTTAGTAGTTATATTGCAGCTATAGCAATAATCTATAAACAATGATAATATTTCTCTTATTAGCAACTTATTTGGAAACTTCAATTTTTTAGATATGCAATATGCCATGTTTAAACATGACACCTTGCATACCTTTCATGCCCTCACTTGCTATTAAAAATCATATGTCGTAGATTTTGCAATCCCGTTAACACCAACTATGAAGAATATTGTCGAGTTTGAGAACTGCTGTACAGTAAGTAGTTCAAAGGATCTTGCTGTTTATTTATTACAGGGTTTGCACACATATGAAAGCTTGGGAAGTCTGCATTTCATATTTTCTTAAAAGCTTGAAATATTCTCTAGAATGCTGTGTTATCCTATAGACTTGCAAAAATCTGGAAAGTTTTTGTAGGGAGAGGGGGAAATTCGAAATTAAATTATAACTTTATTATTGGATTGACATACTTTGTTTTTAGAGAGATCTGCAAAATTGTAGCATGTAGCAAATTTTCTTACATCATCCATGGCTCAACAGTCCAGTCAGTGCAATTAACAGCTATTCAATATTGATATGAGTAAAATGGTCTAAATATATGTTATGGTAACATTGATTAATCGATGACTATGCTTAATTGCTAGTTATTACGCATAGTCACTAATTATCTTAGTGAATTTGATAAATTTTCCTAAATTTCTCACTTTTACCGGCGATTTTGCATAATTCCCAAATGAATATGGTAAATTCAATAAATATCACTGAATATATTACCTTTAAAGTGATTTTTTCATAATTTCCTAAATGTAGTTCATAAATTTGATAAATATTATGAAATTTCCCATCTTTTGTTGATTTAATAAAGTAACTTAATGGATTTCGTACCCTATGTTCAGTGAAATAAGTCTAAAAATGAAAATTAAACTGATGTTAATGCAGTGGACGCATTTGCTTTATTTGCCAAGGATAACCTGTTGCACAAAAAGTTGTTGCTACGTGCGACATCAGACAGACAGCGGTGGTGGATTCTATGATGTTTTTAGTAGGCGAGAGTAAGCGAGGTAAGCCCGCTCAGTGGGCATAGATCCATGTTCTAATTGCCACTATTGCAAAATTAAACCGTATTTGGGGATTTATCACCTCAAATAAGCTATATTTAGCAATTTATTGTTTACATCCGGCTAAAGGAAAGGTACTGAATTGTGTGTACAGAACTATAAAAAAATTTGTTGGGGAGAGGGAGGATATAAAAAAAGAGATAACAAAACAATCTCAAAATAGGAGCTTTACTAACAAAATAATAATACAGTACGCGACCTCTTATCCTGCGTTCCAATATCCGGACTCTCCTAAAACCGGAATACGGCAAAATAATGCCAAATTCCGCACCAACAAGCAATTATTTGCCAAATATTGTGCCAAATAGCAATTTTTTGTTTTAATTAGCAATATTAATAAAAAAAAATGCATTGAAACCTATTTTAGAGGGTTTGAAATAGGACAAGCAAACAGCGCACAAAATTCAAAATTCCCGCACAGAAAAAAAATGCCTCGCGCACTCTCTGCCGCTGATCCTTCTTAAATTTCGGAAACGAACTCGAGGAATTTTCGCGATAGCGAATGAAAATATTCCGTGGATAGTGTTTTTTTTCCGAGAAGTTCCACAACTCCTCTTTTCTGGAAAACATCCGAAGTAGCACCGTTTTTCCCAAAAATCTCCTAAGCTGCTGCATCCGGCCGTAACCCCCGATAGTAGCTCTCGGAGGTGACGATCCGGCACGGGCGAGACTGCCACATTGACGGCGAGACGTGTCACTCCATTCTTCACTAGTTTCGGTTCGGATAAGTCTCCTGTATAGTACATACTAGGAGCTTTAGTTACGGACAAGTCCCGGCAAGGGGCTTTTTTAATGGCGTTTCATTTTTTTCTGGGTTTATAAGGCAGATCACACTGGGCACAAAGGTTTCGATTTTTCCGAATTCGTTACATTTTCTTTTCTGTGCTTTGTTCTGGGTCTTTGATTTTCGGTAAAAGTATTTCAACTTTTTTGCTAGAAATATCCCAATATCGCTAAAGAAATCCTACGCTCTTCAAATGCGATGTGCCGCTCAGAATTCACAGTATTTTGCACAATTTAATAAACATCTATTGGAAAAGATGAAAAAACGTCATCAGCGCATTTATGAGAGGATAGAAAGTATGTTTAAGTAAGGAATTCCCGAAATTAATGAGAGTTAACTTTAGCCGAAATGCAGAGAAAAGTATAGCAGCTATAAAATGTCATTCAGGGCCTTCTGATTGATCTCTTTAAATACTTAACCTAAGCAATAAACTTGTCATTTTCTTGGGAAAATCCGTTTTTTTTCATCTCCGTGGAAATGTACACATCTTCAATATTTTAAAAAGCGTTGATGGAATTCCAAGATCAAAATCATTTTCAATTAAATCCTATTTGGATGAAAATGGCTATTTTGGACTGAAAATTGACCCTAGCAAAAAGCTCCATTACAGTATATTTATGGGGGTTTAACATGTTACATTTATTAATTAGTAATTTATAGAAGACAGTTTAGCAATATCGCGAAACTTTTTTATTTAAACATGATCGCCTGTGTATATTTCGTTTTATTTTTAAATATTTTCCATTTTTTCAATCTGCTTCCATCCACTAATATTTTTATATTTTTTGTGCTTTTTATGCTGGGATATTATCTTTTAAACATATTGTTGATGAAAATGAGATATATGTTTAGGATAACGAAATTAAAATTTTTTATTTATTCAGGCATTTGGAATTATAAGGCTTATTAGAAATACATTTGAAGAGCATAAATTAGAATTTGATATATTTGCACCCGTAGTTGAATCTCTCATTTCAATTAAAAATGAACATCCTTCTCATCTTAATTTTATTAAAAGTACTTTAAAATATTTTGAAACATATGAACAAAGGTGCTTCTGCCAAAATATTTGATGAATATGGTGAGGGCTCACTTTAGTTGAAATATTAAAAAAAAAAAAAAGACTTCTAATAACTAACCTGAATAATCATCTTTTTTCAGACATTTTTTCTTTCAAAAATTTTCTTAATCACTAAATTTGATACATATAATTACATATAATTTGCATTTTAGTTAACAAAGTATAACCATTCATTTGGATTGTAAAAAAGCTTTATTTAATACATGTTTTTAAAATGAATTATAATTTTCTATAACATTTTAGACTATTCCAGTAAGTTTTAAAAAAATTGTTCCAAATTACGTAAAAACCCCTTATCCAGACTGCCTGAAGCAGTCCGGATAATAGATCTTGTACTGTAGTACAGCCATCTACCGGATAGTAAATTAAATAAATATTGTCAAAATAAAGGTTACTCAATGAGAATGCATTATTTTTCAAATTTTGTTGACTTTTAAATGTCATTATATAGCCATTGTGTTGAGAAATAAACTTTATTTTCCATTAGACATTAATAGATATTTATATCTTAGTAAATATACTTCAATGGTATTGATGTAGAAAAGGTTTGCTCTACTATTTTATCAGCAAACAGTGCTTGTTTGCCTGCAATTAATTTTTTTTAAAATAACATGAATGTTGATCAGGGGTTGCTTTGCCGATCGCCATTGTTGCATTTATCAAAGGAACATTCAAATTAGCAATTGAAAAAAAAAAGGATTTTTTGAAAATCTTGGCAATTATGAATTATGGGAATTCCAAAATCAAAAATCATAGTATACTACATGTGGCATATATTAATCGTAATGTGTACTTTGTCTTTTTCAAAATATTTAGAATTTGAGAATTTATAAATCTAAAGTTTTTCAAATGGGAAGTCAAACTATTAGAAAAGTTGCGGTTGCACAATATGCACATCAGTAAATGGGGCATATCACCCACTGTAATTATTTAGCCACATTAATCAACAAATTCATTCTAAAATATTTATATGTACCATATATCCAAATTGCAGTAACACTGGTTAAGTTTCAGAGAAATTATCATGGAAACAATATATATATATCAGAAAAGGGGGCATGGAGTGTAATAAATTCTATTTTCATCCTACTATGTTCAGCAACGAATTGGATCTGCAAAACATAGGTTTTCATATATATTTAAATAATAAAGAATTTGATTTAAATTTTAGAAGGGTTATCATTGAACATACAGTACAGGGTGCATAGTATGGGCACTTTTATCTGATGACATTCAGTAACGAGCTTAACCTGCAATTTATTTATCTGAACCACATATGCAAATTGTTTAAAAATAGTTTGTTTTGAAGAAGTTATTGTACAAGTGCACATCAGCAAAAACTGCAGAACATGTGATAAATATTCAATGATGTTCATCAACGAATTTGGGTTGTAAAATATTATGTACAACATATCCAAATTCTAAAAAAATCAAATCTGTTTTAGAGCTGCTATCAGGCAAAACATGTATAGACAGACAACAGCAAATCAGCATTAGTAGACAAAAGTAAGAAGCTTACTCACTTTATTCTTTTGCTTCAATACAGATTTATAGAACTAATGCAATTTCTGTGGAAGTTTTAAAGCTGTTAGTCTAGGCTATTTGCCTTATGCTTGATATTTATTAAAAATTGATTTCATAGAATAAGAAATTAAACAAGGTATATAGGAAATTAAATAAAATTTATCAAATTACATTCTAAATTTTGATTTACATATTCTGTGTAAAGTTAATTCATTAATTTTTCTTTACAGGCAAATATCACTGAACTGACAACTGATATTGATCCAAAACACCATCGTTATTTCGTTGCTAGACGTGGGGAAGTGCTTCAGCAAATTGCTGATGAATTTGGAGGTGTTTCTGTGAGTTTTCCGCGCAATGGCACAAATAGCAGCAAAGTAACTTTGAAAGGAGCTAAAGATTTTGTGGAGGGTGCTAAGCAGCGTCTGCATGAAATTGTCATGGATTTGGTAATTAATTTCAATCTTGTTTTGTCTTAATTATTGTCACCTATTTAAGAATTTTCAAAAAATGAAATATAGTGATATATTTATTATGAAGTTTCTGGATTTGCCTCATTTGCTATGAGTAATCTACTGCCTATCAGTTTTCTATATTGTCTTTAGCAGTGTTTTCCTCTTAAAAAATATTCACATGAATCATATTTTTAGCACTGTATAGTCCAGGCTGTAAAATTGGTTTAAAAAGTTTTGCTGTTGTAGATTTTCTTAATTCTATTTGGTGTGTATCCATTTAATCTGTTTCCAGGATGCAATGGTAACTGTTGACTGCATAATTCCTCAAGAGCATCATCGTACAGTTTTGGGAACCAGAGGGTCTAAAGTACAAAACATTCAACGGCAATTTAATGTTAACATTAAATTCCCTGATCGCGAGCGAACCGATGGTATGTTCTAGTTTAAATAATATTATCTAATTTCTATTTATTCATAATGCTGTCATAATAAATAGATTTGTATGTCTGAAATTGCATCTAAAAATTTCTTACACCTTTTTGTTAATATGCAATCAAGGTACTGATAAAGAATAATCTTGAACTGTTCTTTTTATTATTTTTGCCCCTTTTTGTCAAATAATGTGTTGCATTATCAATACAGATTAAGAGTAATTTAGGGCTGATTTTGAATCCTTCATTTTACATTTCAAAACAAACCCACTATGTTGAAGTTGTCTGAGAATTGTATACTTCAAACTTTTGACTTATAAATAAATCTGTTTATAAAGCTTATTCACACAAGTTTGATCAAATATTAAATAAACTGAATTCAGTGTATAATTACAGAAGCAAAGTAGATACAATTTCCCATTTGTAATAAATCATTTTACACATTTTAATAGCCGGCCGTCCAAATAGTTGCTCCTAGTCCTTTGGACGAGTCGGACGGTCTGGGTCTTCAACACATTTTAATAGCAAATTTATAACTAGGAAATTTTCATCGATGCTTACAGTTATAATGTATCTACTGCATACTCATAAAATGTGATCATTATAAGTTACAACCATCAACTTGAAAAATTTTACCAGTCATTTTATATAAGAAGCATCTGAAAAATTGTATTGAGAATGGATGTTTTAACCAGGATTTTATCTCAGAACTGATAGCTTTCAAACGATTGTGTGCACTAGCCTCATTGTCTGAAATTAATAGTGGGAGGAGCAAAATATCAGTGTCAAGGGAAGAAGCAGCAATGCCAAAATATGACATTTACAGTTTGTAAATTTTTTAAATTATTAACTTTTGTGTTAAATTTATAAATGTTCAGAGTATTTTGTATGGTACATATAATAGTAATGAACTACTCCAACTATATTAAACAGCTTTTAATATTTTATATATTTTGCATTTTATTTAGATTCATTCAAATAAACTTCAATTGCATTCTATTTCTTTTCTATTAAGATAATGAAAGACCTGCTATGAATGGTGATTTCCACCCTGATGTAGTAGATGATGAACAAAGACATGTCATTAAAATCAAAGGCAAAGAAGAAAATTGTGAGGCTGCAAAACAAGCTTTATTGGTATGTGTGCTTTCTATTTATGTATCAACATTATGAAAGGGTATTAAGAAATAAAGTATATTTTGAGAATCTTTGTTTATTTTGATAGAATTTATAATGCATAGAGAAAATTGTATTCCAGCTGCAGCAGATCATTTATTTTTTATTTAAGTTAATTTATACCTGTGCTAAATTTGAGCTAATTTTGTTTATAAATTCAGTGTTTTGCATAGTAGATTTGTATTTTCACCCTCTTTTTAATTAAATAAATAACAAGTATTTAATGCTGCATGCCATTTTAATATTTTTAAGTAAGTTATTTTCAACATGCAGCAGGTGTTGAAATTATTTATAGTCCGATTTTAGATCCATCATAAAACCATAGTATTCCATAGTGAAGCAAAATAGAACAAAGTTTGTGCTTTTTTTTTCTTTTTAAATTAAGAATATATTCTTTTTTTTTTTTTTGTATCTCTCTTCCCCCCTAAAAGATAAAATAGAAATCTTATAGAAAAAAATTGCTGAAAAAGTTTCATATTTTGTTGCCTAAAATAGTCATTCTCACAAGTTCAAAAACAACTCTCCATATTTGATCTCTCATAGGGAGTACAACTGGCCTTCCCAAATTTTCTGTAGTAATTCAGAGTTTTAGATATTAAATTTTAAAGTAACAGGATCCTACCCAATTGCACAAAAAATCATAAAATTTGTCCAGAAAGATTTTTTTGAATCCAAACTATTATTTAGTAGCATTTTGCTCCTAAAATTCTCAGAAGTTGTCAATTTCTTGGAACTAAGAATCTATTAAAATTGAGACCTTTTCCAAATAGCACACATCTGCATCCAAGTTTTTCATGGTAGATATTTAAAAAAAGTAAGTTGTATTTCTCACATCCTTCAAAATGGTGCTAAGAAATCTCAAGATTTCCAATGAGGGGAGAGATTTCTATCCTTTACAAACATTTTACTGCTTATTATTGCAAAGGCCTTAGTAATTCTGTCCAAAAAATTCTGAAAGGATGGATTATTAATTTTATCAACCGTTGGATTAATAATTTTATTGACTAAGATAATGGTGAATACTAAGAGATACTGGGTTCATCATTTCTTTATTTACATTGTTGATATCTGATAAGCGATTGGCAATTTGGTGCAACTCAAAAGGGGAAGGAATCCCTGAAATTTCTAAGTAAGTGTAAAAATCTTATATACCGATTCTTGCAGTTTCATGGTCTAGGGTCTACCTTGTTAAACATCTCTTTTGTTTGTCAACCTAATGCATTTCAGGCTCAAGTTAACGCTATTTCAGGTGTTAGGTGCCACTGGTGGGCAATTCTTATATAATTCTTCAATATTCCAACATGATTACTGCTGATCATTTAATGTTTCAGCACAATGCTCCTCCAGTGAGAATGCTTTATATGGGGTTAGCATATACCATATAAAAGGGGAAATTGTCTTAGTGGCATGATAATTTATTTTGGCATGTTGCTCAGTGAGTTAATTTTCAGAATTGAGAAATGACAATTCAAGATAAAGAAATATTTCTTTTAATAAATTTATGTATTTATTTTGCATTGCAGGATCTTGTGCCAGTCACAGAGGAAATGGAAGTGCCATATGATCTGCACCGCTTCATTATTGGACAAAAGGGTAAAGATGTTCGCAGTATGATGGAACAGTATGATGTGAATATAATTATTCCTCCTCAGAGTGATCACTCTGATATAATTACAATCAAGGGTCCACCTGCCAAAGTAGTGCAAACGAAGGCAGCTCTCAAAGAGAGAATTGAGCAGCTTGAGCTGGAAAAGCAAGATAGGGTAAGTGTAATCAGTGATTTTTTTATTTTCTTGATTGCAAAATATCATATCTATGTAAAAGTACATTTCACAAAATTGGTTTTAGAAGTGGAAATAAAGTAGTTATGCTGATTAGTGAATCTTATGATAAAATGGTGCATTAAAAAAAAGTGACTGAATAAGGTCAAGCATAAATTTAGAAAATAAGTCAAATATTTTTTGGAGGTTTAAAATATTGGCAAGGGTACCTGACTTATGTTAGGATTTATAAAATGTATATTATGTAAATATATATACAATTTATAAAATGTATATTATATAAATATATATACAATATACTTAAATTTGTATGGTTTCAATCAACATAATGATTTTATTGACATACTTTCCAACTTAAAGTTTCTGTAAAGTGTACAGATTTGTTACATAATGACTGATTTAGATGTAATTTCTTTTCACAAATTTTAACATCATGATATCTTTACCAATTGTGTTAATTTTGCTTTGCTTTTTAAATCTTTCATCAGCTAAGTGAAAATAGTACTTTTTCAGCCTATTTTGCACCAATTCATGGTCCTGATAAACAGCATAAAAGGTACTGTAAATTGTGTGGGTGGACAGACATGTGGCAATTTAAAGACAAATCCATGCATTGTCTTGAATTTTAAAAATAGAAATGTTACCTAAAAATAGCTATATGCAACTTATATATTGTATTGAAACAAAATATATTTGAAAATTGAAATATAGGAGAGGGGGTCTAAGGATAAACATTAATTCCCCAGAACTTTAATAGTAATAGTGTAAACTGAAAAATAATTTAAATTTTGTTATATTTAAAAATAGAAGGGATGTATATTAAATGCATCTTAATTCTGTGCCATGACTGCCCTATGCTAAACTTGTAAAATTAAATGTTTAATATAAATTGAATTTCTAAAAATTGAATTTGAGAATGAAAGCTCCTATTTCTGTCATCATTTCTATAGAACTGGTTAATATGTAGGCAAATTCAAATTGTAAAAAAAAAAATAATAATCATGGATAACCTAATATATTTGCAACAAAATTAGGTTAACATTTTGTAATTGTGGAACTGGTAAATATTTAAACAAATGTAAGTTGTAAAAAAAATTGTATGTAACCTAATGTAATTAAACAAAATTAATTAATGTTTTGTGATAATGTAGATATTTCTTAAGCAAGCTATGATTCATTGTGATATGAATTGACTTAAACAATATGGGATATTTATAGAGAGAATCGGGTAGAGCTTTGCACTCCAGGCTTTTTTAAACACTAGAACTAGTGCCCAACAATTACTAGTGGTCAATTTTAGTTTCTCTGAAAAATTATTTTAGTGAAAAACATTTTGAATGACAAAAAAGGATAAACATGTTAATATGTTGTAGAAAATGGAATAAAAACATAATGCGTTACAAAACATATTTTGTTTTCATATTGATTTTATAAGAAAATAATTATGTAAGTTAAAATTTTTTATCATTTGATCTTTGAAAAATGTAACCAATAATGAAATAATTTTCTTTGTTTTCAGCTTCTGAGAAGCTTTCAGTTGACTGTGGATGTGGACCCACAGCATCACCCCAAAATCATAGGCCGTCAAGGAGCTGTTGTCAACAAAATTCGAAAGGACCACAATGTCGCTATCAACTTTCCCGAGCGTGAAGGAGCCAACGAAAGACTTATTACCATAACTGGTTATGAGCACGATGCTGAAGCTGCCAGAGATGCTATTCTAAAGCTCGTTCAAGAGCAGGTTTGTTAATTTTAAACATTTGTGTTGTATGAAATGATGTGAATATAATGAGTTTTATTAAAATTCAAAATGTGAATATATTACAATGAATTTTATTAAAATTCTTAAAAATAAAATTGTTTATTTACTAAAAGTATTTAAATCGTTAGTGCTTTCGGGCAATTATTAGAACTGCATATTGTCCGGTTGAAAAAGATCATATTATGATATACTAAAAACATTCTAAATACCTAAAACATTCTAAGTTCCTGAAATTTTGCAAAGTTCTAAAGTTCCTAAAAACTGTAAACATTGTAGAAATAAACTGAAGGGGTGCTGACTGACCAGTGACCCTAAGTGCATAAAAATATGCTAACCTGTAAAATATTAAAATGGCACTTTCCTAAAAATAAAAATACATTAAAGTAAAAAGAGAAAGAACACAGGGTTTAAGTTTTCAAAAATCTGACGTTTATTAAAATTTAAACTTCATTTTAAAGAATTTTAAAACATTTTACAACTTTTTAAAAACATCTCAGTAACTAAATAAATTAAATTAAACATCATAAATAAATTAAATAAATAAATTGAATTTATACAGTGGTCGGTCATATAGTGATAGTAAAAACATTAGAATGTTAAAATTATACAATTATTTGCCAAACTACAATTTAGAATAAAAAGAACATCAGTTAGCTAAACAGGAAATTTAGAACATAATAAAAATTTCAACTAAAAGGTTAAAACCCAAAGAAATTTATCTAACAATAATCCAGGATTCGGAACTTAAAATATGAGTAAAGGGGTCCTATTCATACCAATTTAGAATAAATGCTTATTTAACTACTGAGGAATATAATTAAAAGGGATTTCACCAAGAGTTCTAAGGGGAATGTCAGAGATCAGCAGGAGTGGCTGTATCACCAGAGGATTCACCAGACGTGCCACAGATCCAGAGAAAAAACAAGCAGAAGTCCATGTCACAGGATCAAATTTACGTCCAGAAGAAGTCTGGAAAAACAGCAGCTCCACGAAGTCAGACTCCAAGGGTGGGGGGTTGGGTTCTCCAAATCAGCCACACATCCAGTAATGCAGAAGTTAAATAATTTCTCCAAATTGTAGCAGCGGACTTTTGGCATCAGAACAAAATTCAAGGCATATGTCTGTTTAGCAAAAAACGAAAATGTTGATTCCATGATTCTGGAAACTAATTAACATCTCCATTCAATCTGTCAGTCTAGACTCAATAAACGACCAGCTCTCACAGCTTCTAGACAAAACAACTTCAGAGAGCACAGGAGTAGTATTTAAATAAAAAGCAGCAAAGGAACTGTGATTATATACTAAACAAATCAGTTTACATCTTGTTGAAGACACATCACAGGATTAGCAAAGGATAAAAGAACATTTCGTTCCTATGGAACGCGCTCGTGCCAAAGCACTAGAATTAGCAACTTTTGAGGACTACATTTCTCGCGCTAATCAAAAGAAGAAAGCGAAAAAGAGTTCAAGTTTATTTATATACTGATAAATATCACTGCCACACATTCAGGGGAGTAGTCGAGGGGGGACGGGGGCGGACGCAGACCCCCCACCTTTTCTCCTGATCTCAAGAGTACCCCCACTTTTTATTTTGTAAGGGGACGCTCATTTTTTTTAAATTTATATATACATATATAACCCCTCTGCAGCTTGGCATAAATGGAATGCTTGGCTGATGGCCTCAGATTATTATTCTTTGGTCACTCTTCCTCTGAAAAAACATATGGATAGGGATGGCGGTTATTACAAAAATAACCGGTTTTCGGTTTTTTTTAGAAAAAAAAAAACGTTTGTAGACAAAAAAATGTTATTTACATTTTATTTACATTCGGATTTTAGAAATTTTCCAAAGCTAAAAAGCTTTAAAAAAATAATTAGAGAAATCAATGACAAAGTATCAATGTAATCAATGAATCAATGTATTCAATGAGTAATCAATGAAAAAGTATCTCTATGGAAAGTTCTTTGAGATAATTTCATTTCAAAATGCAAGAATCTTAATTGATTTTCCTTTCTTGAGCTGAGAATCATATGCTTTGGAGCACAATTTTGAGTTTTTAATAAATAACTAAATAAAATTAAAATAATTATTATTCTTTTGATTTTATCAACATGTTAAGAGTTCGAGTTGGGGGGGGAAAAAAAAACTGGATTCAATTGAAAAAGTATCTCAATACAAAATCCACGATACATTTAGAGACTAGGGTCGTTGCTCAATACATTTTGCATGGGTGATACTTGTATCGCGACACTTCCCAGCCCTATGTCAATCACAGAAATTATACAGTATTGGCTAAAATTATTCAAAAAAAGAGCGTCCCCCCACTTTCTTTTTTACGACTACACCACTGCACACATTGTAAACAAAACTATCGATGAACGATAAAAGAATTAATGACAGGCGATTTTAATATTATGGTCAACAAATTAAAAACTCGAAATTTTTAAAAAAGAGAGCAGGAATTTTGAAGCAGATGAAAATTAAAAGAAATTAAGTGAAACGATTTGGAATATACGAATTCGATAATAATTTAAAAATAGATTATTCTGAAATATTTAAAAAGCTGAAAATTGAATAAAACTGAAAAATCGCGATAAATCAACGAGTTTTTGACAGAGAACAACAAATTTGGAATCAAATCAAAGGGAATAAAAAGGGCAATAAATGGAATTACAAATTAGCCAATTTAAATAAATTTGAATTGCTGAAACCTAAAAAGAATGAACTTTTGCCATTTTGAACACAACTATGGAATAGAACCTATTTGGAACAGAAGAATATCAAAAACATAAACATTTGGAAAATGAATAACTAAAATGAGAATAACTATATAAATAAGACCCCTGAACACGTTTAGATTAAAAACAAAACTCCTAAAATTATTAAATAGCCAAAAATAACCCAACAATATCTACACTACATGCTGATGTTAAATGTTAATTAGTTCATAAAATCCTTCACAGATAGTCAAATGGACAGTTTGAATATCAAATCCATGATTTTATACAATATTTAATATAGATAGCTGTGCAGTCCTTGAATAATAAGTGCAATGGGCCCAAAATTTTTACATATTAACTCCCAATTAAATTTCCTCTAATTTTTCTTTACATTAAATAAATATTTGCTTTGCAATTTAAGTGTTATTAATGAATTCTAGCTGCACCTATGCAGAGAATCTGCACTCTAGTAGTATTTTTTAATGTTCAGTATCTGTTGGTAACTTGCTCCAGTCTATGGGGAGGGGGGGGGGGGAGGTTCCATTAAACTCTTTCAAACATTAAGATTGCATAATATTTAGTTCTGTTTGTCTCATAATCGTTATCAGAATGAAGGTGTTGGGGGGAGGAAAGAGCATTATGAAATACTAAAACATTTCTAAATCATTCAAAACATTCTAAATTCCTGAAAACTTGTAAAGTTCATCTAAAATAAATATGAAAATGCACCAGTTGACCAGTTTCTCCCTAAATTTACAAATATGTAACTACATAAAATTAAATGGAACTTTCCTAAAAATAAAAATGTTAAAGTAAAAGAGAGAGAACACAGAATTTAGGTTTTCAAAAATCTAACGTTTATTAAAATTTAAACTTCATTTTTATAGAATTTTCAACACATTTTACAACTTTTAAACATCTCATTAACTAAACAAATCAAATAAACAAATTAAATAAATAAATAAAAGGAATGGCCGGTTGTTAGTGGTAGAAAAACATTAGAATATTAAATTTTAAAGTTAACAATGTTAAACTTATTCAATTATTTGTCAAAACTAGAATTTGGAATAAAAAGAACATAAGTTAGCCAAAAGGCAATTTCAACAAAATTTAAAGATAACCTCAGGTTCAGGTGACCTAAAATATATAGGTAAAGGGGTCTTATTCATTAAAACTAAAAACAATCAGAATAAAAACATATTTTAACTATTGAGAAATATAATTAGAATTTGGAGGAAAAAGATTAATATCACCAAGGCTTCAAGATAAGCTGCAAAGTTCAGCGGGAGGAAGAATCACCAGAAGAGTCACCACAGATTCCAAAGAACATCTCTTGAAACGCAGAACACGGTAAAGAAGGATTATGTCCATCAGGAGTGAGGAAAATCTTTAACCGGATCCCTTTTCCAAGGGGATATTCCTAAACAGGATGTTTAGTAACGATGGAATTAAGCAATTTCTTCCAAACAGTTGTAGCTGACTTTTGGCATCAGAACAGAATACAGACCATATGTCCATCTTAATTTATTTCGGAAATGTGCATTCCATCCATCATAAATAGAGCTACACTGCTTGACAAGATAAACAAATTCTTAATTGGTGGGTAATGGTTCCTTGGGAGACATGGTAGACATCGTAAACAGCTCAGATTTTATTGGATCAAAATTTAGATGACAGAGTACAGGAGAGAGTACATCAGAGAGTACAGGAGAAGGGATTCAAATAAAATGCTGCAAAGGACTGCTGGTTATAAACTAAACACATCAGTTTACATCATTGGAAAAACACATCAGACATGGTATAAAAGAATATTTCGTTCCTATGGAACGCGCGCGCGCCAAAGCGCTAGAATTAACAACTTAACAGGATTACATTTTCAGTTCTAATTCAGAAGGAAGAGAGCAAAAACAGAAGAGATTGAAAAAGTGCGCGATTTTACTTATATACTGCGAAACATCGCTGCCACAGATTGTAAACAAAATTATCGATGAACGATAAAATAATTAATGACAGACAATTTTAATATTACGATCAACCAATTAAAAACTCGAAATTTTAAAGAGAATTGGAATTTCAAAGCAGACGAAAATTAAAAGAAATGAAGTGAAACGATTTGGAATATACGAATTCGGCAACAATTTAAATATGAACGATTCTGAAATATTTAAAAAGCTGAAAATAGAATAAAACTAAAAAATTGCTATGAATTAACGAATTTTTAACCGAGAGCAATAAATTTGGAATCAAAATCAAAGGGGAAAAAAGGGCAATAAATGGAATTCCAAATTAGCCAATTTAAATAAATTTAAATTTCTAAAACCTAAAAAGAACGAACTTCACCATTTTTAACACAAAACCTATTGAAAAGACCTATTGAAAAGAACCTATTTGGAACAGAAGAATATCAAAACCTAAACAATTGGAAAAAGGATAGCTAAAAGAGAATGACTATGTAAATAAGACCCCTGAACACGTTTAAACTAAAAACAAAACTCCTAAAATTATTAAATATCCAAAAGTATAACCCAACAAAGGTATAGTTATTGCACTCCTAATACCCCCAGACACATGCGGATTAGTTATTGTATGACCCTCTAATGGAACATAAACCATATACTTATTTAATTTAAATAAGATTAACTCATGGGTAGTTGTGGTCCAGGTTTACCCTGGAATTCTGGATTTTTTTTAATTGAATTATTCCAGGAAATCCAGGGTTTTCAATTTTGCTATATCTTTTCTCTGAAATCGTATGTTACGACTATTTTTTTTTTCATCACATCATTCAAAAGTGTGAAATTGTTCACAAATATGAAAAAATTGGAAATAAAGTCACAAATTTCAGATTACAGTTTTCCCATTTTTGCATCAGCAAATCCATTTCCCCATAATTATAAAATTGACACTTGTAAGCTGTGATTCCCACTGCATCACAAGAGAGATGATCAATGATTATCTTTCTACACCTTTTGCAGTCTATTTGCATTGATAAATTTTTATAATTTTGTTATATAAAAAAAAAAAGCAATTTTTCAAACATATTAATGAAATGAAGGGCTATTTTGCAACAGTATTACTATAGTGACTGGGATACCTAGTCACTTTCAAAGAAAGAAATCTGGAAAATTGTTCAGGAAATGCAACAGATTGCACTGCAGTCAAAATTGACCCCCTCATAGCAGACAACTATACTTCTCTATGCAAAAAATACGTCATTTGAAATTAAAAATTTAAATAAACTGTTTAAAATATGTTTTGACTTCAAAATAGGGTTTCAGGAGAATTATTTTTCTACAGAAACAATTCCAATTATAGTTAACACAGATATTAATGCAAAATATGTATTATTTAAATTTGTTTCTTGTACTGAAACAGACTATTTCATCAGTCTGTGATGCGTTTTTTTAATTATTATTTTCAGTATTTTGTAAGACATTTTATTATATGATAAGCAAATGTTAATTTTATAATTATATAAAATATATATAGAATCATACAGTTTCATCTTACAACATAGGGAGGGATACAAAACTAATGTAAATTTACTCTAAATTTGTTTTAAATAACGCACTAGTAGACAAAAATTCATATAAACTTTCTTTTATACAAAAATATTAAATAAAGTCGCTCAGATAGAACTTTAATTAATTTTTTGTAAATAAATCATTTTGTGAGTTGTGTTTGGGGAAATATATAGTCAAATTTATCTTAGTATAACTAAATAAATAATAAAATTTTGTGAAGACAAGTAAAATCTGGAAATTTCATTTTGTAAAATGGTCCTAAACTCTGTATCATATTCTTTATGGTTATTCGTATATTATTTTCATTTGGTAGGATCTAGGTCTATATAGTTCTTTTGTTTCCTTTATTGTGTGTGTGTGTACTTGTGGAATATGAAATTAAACCTGTGAGGTGATTTTTGACATATTGTCTGTTCTATTCTTATATTTTCAAAAAATTTAAATAGATCAAATTTGAAATTAAAAATTATTTAAATTGTTTTTTAAATATGTTCAGTGTTGTATATTAACTTTATTATTTTTTTCTGTGCTTTTAAATATGTTACTTTATCTCTGTTAAATGTGCACTGCATTTTCAGGAGGACATGTACAAGGAAGATGTTACCATTGATGCTCGAATTCATTCACGCATTATTGGTGCCCGTGGCCGCAATGTTGTGAAGATCATGGATAAGTATAAAGTAGATATTCGTTTCCCTCGTTCTTCAGATCCAGATCCTGATGTTGTAGTGATACAAGGAGCTGAGGATGATGTCTTAGATTGCAAGGATCACTTGCTAAATATGGAGGAGGAATATGTAAGTGTATGAATATATATACTTTAAGAGAGTGTATTAAACAAGACAATTTTGTCTCTTTATAAGTATAAAAAATATTGATCTTTCATTACTCTGCAAAGAAAAGGACATGTAGAACAAAACTCGAAAAATATTTCTTTCTTTGCCCACATAATATAATGCAAAAGAACATCCCGTGATAAGATCAAAAATGTGACTCGGATTTTGATTTTTTTATATGTTTGAGCGTACTTAACATCAAATAACCTTATTTTCAATTATCTCTGGACAGGATGACAAAAAGTGGGTGATTCAAAAAGAATTTTGTGCACTTATCGAAATCTTAAACGGGTATATCAAATCTGGCTATATGTCTGTTTATCGAACCAAATTCATAAACCAATTATCCAATTTGGATGAAGCTTAGTATGCTGTTTGATCATTATAGATCCTGTATATATTTCTTTTTGTGACAGTATCTAATAAATGGAGGATATTTGTAGCATAATCATGTCATTACAGTCTTAACTGGTAAATTTATAACATTTGGTGGTGTTTAAGTAGGATAAAGGAAAACTCACCTAGAATGCTTTTGCATTTTATTCTCATCCTTATCAGTCTGTTCAGCTAATCAGGATAAAATACAGTATATAGTTGTCTATATGAGTACTATGTGTACTTGTGTTTCTGTTGATTTTAATTGTATGGGGTAAATGGATATGAGGAGGGGCA
The DNA here is from genome assembly GCA_951213105.1 of Amaurobius ferox. Taxonomy (NCBI): domain Eukaryota; kingdom Metazoa; phylum Arthropoda; class Arachnida; order Araneae; family Amaurobiidae; genus Amaurobius; species Amaurobius ferox. Next base: position 110,462,013 of record OX578136.1, read on the forward strand.
CAATATTGAATAATGTTTACATAATAGGGGAACCAAAAATAATTTTTATTTCTAGGTGTTGTGTAGCATATCATTTAAAAGATCATAACAAGTATAATTTAAAAATATAACACTTTTGATATTTTTATGATGGGTCAGAAAATTGTGCCCAAAATTGAACATCTTCATATTTTTTGTATTTCTACGATATAAGATATAAAACATGGCGGGGATAAAACTTGATCTGTGAGTGGTCGTGCTACTAATGCTTTCAACTGTATGGGATAACTCAACTGGAAATGCTCTTATTAAAGATTGAGATGCCATGCAAAGCTGTGTGTTGATATGGAGATAGGCTTTTATGGATGATAATGCTTTGTAATTCTCAACCTAATGTAAAAGTGAGACAGATATTACACGTTGTAATTTTAGTGTGTGGGATTTTAATATTTTGGTTGTGCTATATTTATATATGTTTTTAATTCGTATTCACTTATTTGACATTGCTTATACATGTCACTTTGTGTCTGATTAGTATTAAATATTGATAGTTGTTGGGTCTCTGAGTTTGATTTGCAGTCATGTAAATTAGATGGTATAAATAGTGTGTGGGTAGAGGGGTGAATTTTTCTATTTGCTAATATACTTTCTTTTGCTCATAACCAGTACAATCTAAAAGTGGAATAACTTTTAATATATGTATGATATATTTCACTTAATTGAAATGCAAGCTTGGTCATTATGTAACTAGAGTGAGCATTCCTAGTTTAGGGATTCATACTAGCTAATTATTGAAAATAAATTTATCATTAGATTTGTATTTTAAAGGTTATGAAATTAAAGACAAATGCAAGATTTTCTAATTTCCATTGTAACTGTGCTTGTATTTATATATTTTACATGTTGAATTCAGCATCTGAATTTAAATTTCCTTGTTCAGCTTCAAGACATAAAAGAAAGGGATCTTTTGAGGCAGTACACATGTCCTCCAAGTCGCAATGGAACCCATGATGCAGATGGTAATCGTACCAATGATAAAGGATTTGTAGTTAAAGGTGCTCCTTGGGACAAGAAGAGAGATTCGGCTGCTCCTGATACAACTAATACTCAAGAGTTCCCGTCCTTCGGCTCTGGGGGAGATATGCCCTCCAAGCCAGTGGCCTGGGGTCCCTCTCGCCGTTAAAAAGATAACATTTATTTTCCTTCAGCAAATGTTTCTGCATCTCCTTTCCAGCATATAAAGGAGTTTAGGACTTTTGCATAAATATTTGAATCTCTGAGTGCCACACCTCCTTTTCAAAGAGACTCAACTAGCTTAAGAGTTTAGAAATTATTTGGGCTGCTAAGGGGTGGTGGTTACATTTATTTTTTAAAACCTATGCAAACGGTTAGGTCATTTGTACCTTGTTTCACAAGCCTTATCTGTTATTTTTCTACTGTAGTTTTTTTTTACTGTGGTACAAATGTTCTTTAATGAACATTGATTTTCTTGCTCTTTTCAAGTCCTTTAGTACAAATTAATGCAATCTTTGAAATTTGTAACGGAGCAATAATATAATGGAAAGGATGGAATTTCAAATGTTCAGCTTTTTGAAAATGTTTTTTTTTTTGTTAAGTTTAGTGATGATTATCGGGAAAAAATGTTTTTTAATTCAATGTTGATAAGGTGCTATGACTGTATAATTTTGTAAATTTGGAAAACTAATCTGATATGAGCAATAGAATTTTGGAATGAAAGTTTTGCATATCAATTTTTTTTTGAGGTGTTGCCCCTGGGGTTGTTAAATGATGCAGATCAGAATTATATCTGATACTTGTGCACCAAGCCAAGTATCTAAAATCTTTGTATATTCCTTGAAAAAATGTATTATATGAAAATGAATTAAAAGGGATTCTTTCCAGTATGTGTGACTTGTCTTTATTTTGTCTATGTAATGTGTCCATATAAATTTATTGATTTTATGCGAGTGAAAGAAATTGATACAATTGTCACAGAATGCTTAAACCAGGAGTCTACAATCTATTACTTTGACTGAGCATCTGATGAGAAATTTATGCAAGTAATACAGTAAAGTAAATATTGTGTAGCTTCTTTTTTATTTAACTGAGAAAAAACATATGAAATATGTTTCTAATGGCAATGTAAAAAACCTTTGTCATGGTGGAGAATTTGAACGACGAATCTTTGGTTCTCCGTTGAGGTACTAAAGTATTTAAAATGGGTCCTACAGTATATTAAACAGTGTTTAGGCTAAATAATGCATATGCTTTACATATACAGGCAATGTATTTTGCACATAATTCCAATTTGATTTAATTTTCAGAAGTGTATTCTTTTTTACTTTAACTTTGGATGTAAATGAGAATTTAGTGGAAAATATTTGTAACAGGTGACATTTCAAATGCCTGTATGTATATTTTTAGACAATTTAAAGAATCCTAGATTTTTCGCTTGAAATTTGAGAAATAAGTTTCATAATTTTTTTAAAATAAAGTCCACGCTTTGTATTTGCTATTAACTTGGGGAGCTCTTATGAACAATGGATTGCAAACCCATCGAAAACCCAGACCGTCCGACTCATCCTAAGACATGAGCAGCCGTTTGGATACCCGGGGATTGCAAACCTGTGTCTTAACCTCTTTCTTTGTCCCACTTTCCACATTAATAGTCTTTAAATGCCATTTTTTGTTTGAAAATAATTTAAAATAGAAGTAGTAATTTAAAATAAAAGTAATTATTCTTAAATGCACCACTTAATTTTTAAAAAATAAGTTACCTATTAAACAGCATATTATAAAAATGAGATGTATAATTAAATAAGTTGACTTTCCATTTGCAATACTATGTTGTAAATCTCTTAAAACAATTCTCATGAATTTAGCATGTTTCATTTATGAGAAAAAACAAGTTTTTTTAATAATTTTGACGCCAAATTTCACAAATTTTATGTACAATTAATTATTGATGACATTCTGATGCTTATTTTGCATACGAGTATAAATGTCATTTTGTTTTGACTAATGTAGGAGAATAAATGGGTATTTTTTTAGCATGTTTATCTGCCTAAATTTTTTCAAGAAATTATTCAAAAATTTGGACGCTTTCTAAATATTTGGACGTGTTTAAAAGCAATAGGTCCAGCATTCACAAGTTGTAATAATTATGCTAAATTTCATCCGAAACTCTCCATTGATGAGTTATTATCCATATAATGCACATATGTACTGACATTAACACAGGGTGTGTACGGGTGCTTGAAAATCTGGAAAGTACTTGAATTTTAGATGGCCATTTTCAAGGCCTTGAAAGTGCTGGAAAATTGATATTTTTTTTTGACAAGTCCTTGGAAATGGTGCTTGAAAAGGCTCCGTCTCTATTTACGGATGTCAAACATTCCTGAGCTTAGTATGAAAAATGATTCAGTCGCAATTCCCTAGAAGCATTTGCTTAGAGAAGGAAAACAAAATTTTTTATGAAGTTGAGGGAGTCTCCCTGGTCGACGGAACAGATGTTTTCTTTCTTATTTATGATACGAAGGTCAAGGAGCTTAAATGTAGGAGCATTACTTCAGAGAGTAGAAACCGAAGTAGATTTAAAATATGTGCAAATGTTTGTAGTATTCTAAATGACATTATTACTCGAAACATTCCATTAAACTATTTCATTTAATTCTCATTTCACTTAATTCTTCAAAATTTAATTTTCCTTTCTGTGTTTTTAATACAAAATTATCTTTACAAGTAGATCTAAAGAATAAAACATCCTGATCCCATTTGCAAACAAATTATAAAATATATATGAAATTGGATCAATATATACTAAAATAGTATAATCACTTATTCTATTTCAACATTTGGCTGAGCACAATGAGTTCATTGACTAAACGCAATATATGAATTAACTAAGCACATATTAATTGACTAAACACATGAGTTTTTGCCAAAATAAAACATATGAGGTATTAAATTGAAAATGTTATTAATTCCCATAATATTTAAACCTGAAAGCAATAATTGATGTTGATTGAGCAGTAATCTAGTTAAAGATAAAATTCTGATCATTTATAAAATTTTCTTTTATATCAATTTCTTTATTATTTAAATCGGAAGAAGTTTAATAATAAGTCTGTCTAATAAACACATTTGATTTAATTGTGTTGCTAAGCATCATACAATTTTTAAAATAAATTTGCGAAAAATATATCTGTATAATGCTATTTCTATGAAAGGCTTAATTGTGAGATTTTTATTCATATCTCGACAATCCCTGGTCCTAGAAACTCGAATCATTGACTAAATTTTAAGTTAGGCTATTTCAAGGCTACCCATAAAATGTTCATGAAATTTGATGTAGCTGTTCTACTGTGATGATGAGATAAACACACAGACAGTAGATATATTTTCAATTTTATTTATATACATAAAAAAAAATTCATTTTCTTTTTAAGATATAATAAATAAAATAAAAATAAACAAATAAGCATATTGAAAGTTAAATTCTGAGTTTATTTTTTATGATTATCTTATGGTATTCAAAGAAAAAGGTAATATTCAATAATCATTTTAGTTTCAGCATATTTTAGCTGTAAGTGTGTATACTTTAGTTGAATGTACTGAAAACTTATTTAAATAAAATGCCTGATTAAGCAATATAGGGGATTCTTTTTCAAACTATTATTAAAACATCACTGACTAACTGAATGGAATCCATTCATCTTTGCTCCCTGAGTGAATTTGGGTCATTATAAATATTTTATTTTAAGGAAATTTACAGCAATATTAATCTTTTAAATTGCCCATTTTAATATAAATTATCGAATTATTTACGAACAAGCATATAGTATTCTGTGGGTGGTAATAAGGGACAGAAATATTTTCAGCTGGGGAAAGAAAGTTTGTTTTAACCAATGAGTTTGATTAGTCCTCAAAGGTTTTAATCGAGGAGGTGGGGAAGCAAATCATTAGATATTCTTACTTCTGTAGTTGAAGAGGTCTGCACTTCTCAACAGGCTTCGGAAAATTGTAAAATTTATCCAGTCTGCGAGGACGGCTATTGAAATTTTTTACCTGTCCTCATAAGTTTTTTTTACATTATGTTCATTAATATATGTACTTAAATACATCGCACAACAATAATAAATTAGAACTAACTACGTCACGATGAAGTGCGATAACTGCATATTTATACACTATCCCGCATTGCCGACGGAGGGCCGGACCCTGCGGAATTCCGATCCCTAAATATCCTAAAGAATATAGGTTATCTACATTACGATTTATGGGTAAGTGCAGAAGGGCAAGAGATGAAAAAAAGCCTCTTTCTAGTGTTTGGACTTCAGGGAGTGGTAAATAAATAAGCCTATAAATCCTCTTGTATATAGTATTCTGTGCCTAAGCAATTTAAGCTTCATTGACACTCTTAATTTTTAAGCAATGTGATTGAATGAAGATTTAAATATTCTTGGACTGAATAGATGTTTCATAGCTTGACTTCAGTTGCCAGACAACTGGAACAAATTTTATGAATGAATTATAAACGTGTCACTTCGATCTTGAGCGCGCTATCGGATTTATTGGGCGGAGAATGAGGGGAGAGGAAAAATTAGCACCTGTGGTTACAATGCAGACCACCTGGCGGCTCCCCTAGAAGAAGGCTTTGATGATGTACACCAGCTAAGTTTATGGAGGTGGGGATTTGCGGGTGACGACATTTCAATTTTCATTCATGGCAAGGGAAAAGGCGGCTTTCGTCATAATTTTACGAAGACTTTTTTTCTTTCTTTTAATCTCAAGGCCGTAAGAGAGAACGGCACCTTCCAAAAACTGATCGCCCTCTCTAAATTTTAATCCGGCTACGACGGGCGATTTCTGGAAGTTTGCTTTTAAACAGTTGAAAATAATAAAAAACCTTTTGATAAAGATTTTTTCTGCTTGTGACTTGTCTAGAGTTTCTATATATAGGAACTCCAGACTTATCTAGCATGTGATACGATACCATATTATTTAGGTTTTTGTAGTTAATATTGACTACTAAATACTGGTTAATAGATGCTTACTTTGTAATTTACAATTTGTATATTTTGTACATAAGTCATTTTTTTAAGGTACATGCCACCGGGAAATTTGAAATTGACATAGGCCTTTTATATACTAATTCTAGGAAAAGGCGGCTTGAAATGACTTCCTATTATAACATTAAAATTTACATTATCGAAGCAAGATAAAAATTCCATTATAAAAACTGAATTTAGACTTACACATATGCGTAATCATATGTACATAGAATCTAGAATATCATTTTAAGGGTGAACGTCAGTAAATCTTCTGTCCTATCAGCGCTTTGTTAACTTTCGCGGCACACGTTTTTCACCGAAATTTTGCTCAAACAGTTGTGAAATATTTTCTGAAAGATAAAAATGCAATGCTTAGATTGTATTAAAACTATATTTAATACCCAATAAAACATATAATATATTTTTTATTTTAATTCAAAATATTTTTAGTGCTGCCATCTGTTGTCGTAATTTAATTCATGCTGACAATTTTAATTTTTAATGAACATTTTTAAATATCTATTTCTTCTAATGCAGTATTAAATACAACAACAGATCAGATCATATATAATAATGCCACAATCACGGAAAGGTAATTTCTTATTCTATAAATTTGATAAGGGGATCTGAATGTACATGACTGAGATTTCCGTGATTGTGGCATTATTATATATGATCTGTTGTATTTAATAGCGTATTAGAATGAATAGACATTTAAAAATGTTCATTAAAAAATAAAAATAGTCAACATGAATTAAATTAAGGCAGATGGCAGCACCAAAAATATTTTGAATTAAAATAAAAAATATATTCTATATTTTATTGGGTATTAAATTTAGTTTTAATATAATCTAAGCATTGCATTTTATCTATCAGAAAATATTTCGCAACTGTTTGAGCAGAATTTCGGCAATAAACGTGTGCCTCGAAAGTTAACAAAGCGCGGATAGGGTAGAAGATTTACTGGCGCTCACCCTTCAAATCAAAATGCTGGAAAAGTATCTTATTTTGTTTATAAATTGGATTTTTAGCATGTCTTAAAGTGAATAATAATAAAAAATAATAGTTTATAGTCTTCATTTGTACCAGCAAATTCTCTCCGAATAACTGAATTATACATTTTACATTTAGCCATAAAAAGAGCATCAGCTGGATTGTTATGAATGATATTTACTAACAATTCTGTAATATAAAATTAGAATTCTAAACTATTCAATAATAATAATTACGTACAGGACAAACTTAAGCAAAATACAAGACAACCGGCATCAACAGATCCAGCTGAAAAGTAGCACGTGCATCGATTCAGATCGTGACCAATCAGAATCCGTCTTTGAAAATTCACCATGTCTTGAAATTTTAGGACTTTTTCACTATGGGCAGAGGCTTCTATCTGAGCCAAAACGAAGTTTCCTGGGTGGGGTCCCAAGGGAGAGCCAGGTCTCGACTACATCACTGCACAATAGCAAAAGGAAAGGACGACGGCACACTGACTCCACACTATTTGTTTATACTTCCACAGCAGTTTTTCTCTGAATAACCTCTTTTTTTTGGCTCCTGGAGGGGTGTAACCCTAACTCCCCTCCCCTTTGGTTTCGCCACTGCATTTGACATGTAGGTGCAATTATCCAACAACAAAGCAAAAGTATGAAAAAGCTAAAAAGTAAAATTTGAGTTAATGACTTGTATTAAGGCATTATTTAATGCTTTGTTCTTTGATTTTAACAAAGATTTGTTATTTTAGCCATTTTTACAGAAAAAATTTATTAAAATTTTCTTGCCTTTTATTTAGAAAATGATTTTATTTAATTTTAACCCAATTCTTGAGCCCCCATCTTGATACTCCTATGCATAGTTCTGAAATTCTATCAACATTTTCCTTAATACTTAAGCTGCATTCTATAAAATTTCTCCATTACTGACAAAACAAATGCCTACTTATAGGAGATCTTATTTATTACAATATGTTTAGGCAAATAATGCTATTGGAACTTCGTTTAATTATGGTATAATTTTCGAGAAAAAAACAAACAGTAAAAATAAAGAATCCAAGTGCTTTTTATATAACTTTGATAGAATAACACTAGATGGCGACACGAAAATCATCCAAGTAGAATCTTATTGTAAAGAAATTTTACATAGACTTTTTATTTTATTTTGTAGTGTTTCCATTTTATACATAACTTTTTCGTTCCATGTGCACTCTAAAAAAAGATTATTTTAGCTTTTAGTTAATTTTAGAAAAATAGATTTATTAGATGTGTCTAGAGTGCTTTGATAAACCAGGTGAGTGTCAGTAAATCTTCTGTCCTATCAGCGCTTTGTTAACTTTCGCGGCATACAGTTTTCGCCGAAATTTTGCTCAAACAGTTGCGAAATGTTTTCTGATAGATAAAATGCAATGCTTAGATTATATTAAAACTAAATTTAATACCCAATAAGGCATAGAATATATTTTTTATTTTAATTTAAAGTATTTTTGGTGCTGCCATCTGTCGTCGTAATTTAATTCATACCACCTATCTTTATTTTTAATGAACATTTTAAAATGTCAATTCCTTCTAATACGCTATTAAATATAACAGATCATATATAATAATACCACCATCACGGAAACGTACTTGGACTTGAAGACAACGGAACTTGAAGACAAAACTGCAGTCCTCAGTGACGTACATTCAGATCCCCTTATCAAATTTATAGAATAAGAAATTACCTTTCTGTGATTGTGGTATTATTATATATGATCAGTTGTTGTATTTAACACGGTATTAGAAGGAATAGACATTTAAAAATGTTCATTAAAAAATAAAAGTAGTCGGTATGAATTAAATTACGACAACACATGGCAGCACCAAAAATATTTTGAATTAAAATAAAAAATATATTCTATGTATTATTGGGTATTAAATTTAGTTTTAATATAATCTAAGCATTGCATTTTATTTATCAGAAAACATTTCGGAACTGTTTGAGCAGAATTTCGGCGAAAAATGTGTCTCGCGAATGTTAACAAAGCGCGGATAGGGCAGAAGATTTACTGACGCTCAACCTTAACTTTTCCCCTGTTCTATCCCTATGCGCATGCGCACTCTAGTTTGGAAATTCAAAGGAAAAGTTCCCAAGTCTTTTAACATTGTGGATAGCCGCCGAGTTTTCAAAATCTCAGGGGGAGGGGCACAATCCGACAAAGTTATACAAAAGATTCAAAGTTGAATTCTATATAATATATAATAACTAACAATGCTTCCTGGAAGTATAATATTCTATATAATAACTTATAACGTTTCCTTGAAGAAAGCAAATTTATATCAATTAGGTGATTAAAATTGTTTCGAGACGTTATAAGCCCCTTAATTTAAGCCAAAAGAACATTATGCAACCTTAACAACCACTAAGATCGAACTGCCTAAAGAACGGCAGTTCGTTCTTAGTGGTTGCTAAGGGCGCATACTGTTATCTTAGCCTGAAGGAAGGGATTTATAATGCCATTGAAGCAACTGTAGTCACCTAACTGATATATGTCTGTTTCTTCAAGGAATTTTTGTAAATTAATGTTTTACAAGCAACAGTTTTGGGGTGGGATAGTCCAGTGGTTAAGGCACATAGATTGTACTTGGAAGACCCGAATTCGATTCCCGGTTCTGTCCAAACTGCCCCCTTGTTCAAAGTACGAATACGTTAAATCTGTGGGTTCGAAAGTCCTTCGAGCGGTTGGTGGTTGGAGAGAGAGGGTACGGTCCCTGTGGATGTCGCCTCCACTGCGTTCCGATCTAAATTGGGTGGTACTGTCCGGCGGTCTGAACAGATACCATACACTTTCGGGCAGGTTGGACGGTCAGGGTCACAGACAGAAATCAGTAGTTTTATTGTACGATAAAATTATACAAAAACTCCTTTTAGGTCTGCGCTACTCCCAGTCTGCGCTACTACTAGTTTACCAGTTATACAACTTGAGCTCTTAGACTCCAAAATTCACTCTCTCGTTGACTAACTACGAGGTAAGGTCAAAAAGTTCCCGGAATAGGTCAATTACAAATTATTAAAAAATAGAACAATAATTTTACCCTATTGGCCTTCAAAGTATTGTGCTCCTGCATCCACACACTTGTTCCAGCGTTCGTATCAAGGTTATTATATCTATAACATATCGACATAACGGTTCGTATAACAGTTCAAAACACTTCTGAAATCCATTTCTTGAGAGGTCCTTCAGTTGCTTCGTCGTATTTTCGATCTCCTCATCTGAATCCACAAAACGGTGTCCCTTCAATTTCATTTCCAGCCGTGGAAACAGGTAAAAACCGCTGGTTCTAGGTCGGGAGAATAAGGAGGGTGTTCCAGAGTGGTAACACTGTTTCTGGAAAGGTACTTTTTCACAATCACAGCGCGATGTGGTGGAGCAGTGTCGTGTAAAAGAAACCAATCGTTTGTTGCCCATTTTTCAGGTCGTTTTCGTCTGATTGCATCTCGTAGTCGCTTAAGGATCTCCAGGTAAAATGCTTTATTGACAGTTTGGCTTTGAGGAATAAATTCGTAGTGAATGACGCCCTTGTAATCGAAAAACACCTCCAACATCACTTTCCCTCGGCTTTTGTCCAAGCGAATTTTTTCCTTCCTTGGTGATGTTTTTGCTTTCCATTCACTTGACTGACGTTTTGTCTGAGGGTCGTAAAGAAAGCACCAGGTCTCATCACCTGTCACGATTTTCTTCAAGAAGCTGTCATCTTCATCAGCCATGTCAATCAAATCCCTGGACATGTTCACTCTCACTTCTTTTTGTTCAGGTGATAACATTTTTGGAACCATGTGCAAACAAACACGATGCATGTTCAACTTATGAAGAATTCTGTGAACACTCCCATGTGAAATTCCAAGTTCAGAGGCAATAGTATCAATGGTTATTTGTCTGTCCGCACGCACGATTTCTCGAACGCGCTTAACATTCTCATCTGCGGTGGAAGAGGAGGGCCGTCCAGTCCGAAGGTCATCTTCGATGTTTGTGCGACCTTCACGAAAAAGCTTATGCCACTCGTACACAGCCGTTTTTTTCATGGCATCGTTTCCGTATGCTTTCTTCAGCATCTTGAGCGTCTCAGAAGGTGATTTCTCGAGCAAAACGCAGAATTTGATGTTTGCACGCTGCTCAGACGACATTTCAAAATCCGACGAATGAAAAATTCTCTTTGTCAGAAATGATCTGCAGCTAACGCCGACAGTACCGGAAATGAATTCCAGATGGCTGTTTGTTTTCCTTATTAGTGCTGCCAACCTCCAAAAGAGATATTTCCCCTTCAACGAATACCTGCATGAATGTAGGCGACCATTCCGGGAACTTATTGACTCTACCTCGTAGATATCATATCGTCTGCGTATTGCATATTTCTCCCTTCGAGGAGTAATTGGGGCTTGAAAGTGTGTGTGTGTGTGTGGGGGGGGGGGGCTACAAGGCACTACAAGAGTCCGTCACGTAATGCTCTCTAGCATATTGTTTATTAATCACACTATACCAGGATACGGCCTGTAGGATATCTGGAGATTTCACGGTGGGCCGGGTCCATTGCATTTAGTTTTTTCGTTATCAATAATGTGCATGATGGACCGAAGTTGAAAAGAACGATCATGGCCCGTTTCTACTGGACCAATCTCGGAGTTAGTATACAAGCCTGACCCCTACCCATTGAGGGTAAAATATAATAAGTTGAAAAATAATAAAAAATCAAATTTGGAGTTAGGATATGTGACGAAATCTCAACATTTCGTTCCATATAAATTTATATAAATCTGGTTGTCCATCCCATCAGTTGTGTAAGCTATGTAAAAACAAGTTTCATTAAGAAAACATAAAAGTATAAACGAAGAGCTTGGAGCAATAACTTGACTAGCAACATTTCGCCCCAAACTAGGGTTTCCCCTATCAAATGATACCTAGCTACATGCAGCTATTTCTGGAAAAATCCCATTTTTGGTAAAATTATAGCATTACTATGTTTCGACAAGCCCTTTAAACGAAAGCTCTAATATACCTATATTATTAAATTCAAAAACACCTATCAGTACAATTTTGCAAAATGCGATGCAAATTTGCAGAGACATTATAACATATATACTTACCATATAGTGTTGCGCTTAGATCAACATCTGCATGATTTTTAATATAATATGCAGGTTTTTCAGCAGTTTGGAGATTTCTCACGCAAGACATTTTTGCTGTTCTAATTTAAATTTATCCTTGAGAAATAAGTATGTTTTCTTAATTATAAACCGAAAAACCTTTACAAATAGCACAAAAATATCGAATTATTTTTTCATCACAAACTAAAATGAACAGAGGTCAAACATCACACTGCCATCAACACTACAAACGTCACTCATCTGAGACCACACCAGTTGAAAAGATATGCCAAGTCCCCCCCCCCCCCCCCCTCATTTTCCCACGAAGTATTTTCTATTTTCTCATAATTTATAACTCTATCTCTGATCTCAAACGACTGGGTGTTGATAGCTAACAAGCGTCTGGCACTCACAGGGACAAAGCTACCCCCGGGGTTCGCAACTTCGAACATATATACAATTATACACAATACCGCATGGAAAGATGGTACTGGTGATGGGTATATAGCATCGAGGAGCAATTACAAATGACAGATTTTTGGTACACAGTAGAGAAAATATGTCATCCCTACTTCGTGATTCTCATTTATAGTTAATACTGGCAGTGGCGCAGCCAGAAATTCGTTCTGGGGGGGACGGGTCAAACTTCATTGTATATTATTACGCATGTCAAATGACAATATATTGAAATAAATCAATCTATCGCGGAATAGATTTATTTATTTAACATTACGTTTACTAAATAAGAACAGTACTGATAACTTCTATAAATGAAAGTATACAATATTCAAAGTTTAATATCAAGTCGTCTAGGCTTCTTAGCCATTTCATTTAAAACCTCTTCAGTGTTTACTTCAATGTCCTTGTGGATATATAACATAAACAGTCCATTTAATCTGTGCTCACCTGTTGAAATTTCTTAAATAATTTTTTAAATATCGTAAGGCGGAGAAAGATCTCTCTGCGCTACTCGTTGTGATTGGAAGTGCAATCATTATCTGCAGAAGTTTTCGTATACTTGGAAACATAATTTCATCACATTCATGAAAAGCTTCCAAAGCATTATCTGGATATTCTGAGGTCGGATATTCTGGATTCTGAAGTCGTTCGTTACTGTTTCAAATGGGCTCAGACAAGGCGATGCACTGGCCTGCTTGCTTTTCAATATTGCACTCCAAAAAATTGTGAAAGACTCTAACATCAATACCCGTGGAACAATCTTTAACAAGTCTGTCCAGATTTTTGCGTTTGCTGACGACATTGACATTGTAGCACGCACTCCCGAGTTACTTAAGGAAGCCTTCACATCCTTAGAGGCCGCAGCCAGTAAAATGCATCTAACTATTAATCAAAATAAAACTAAGTATATGCCCTGTGGTAATTATGACTGTCCTTATTTCGAAATTGGGGTTTACAAGTTTGAAACTGTAAGCAACTTCAGATATTTAGGATCTGAAGTTAATACTCTCAATGACATTATGCCCGAAATTCGTGGTAGAGTTACAGCTGCTAACCGATGTTTTTTCGGCCTTAAAAGGTACTTAAAGTCTGACTTCATCAGCAGAAAAACGAAGATTATAATCTACAAAAGTTTAATCAGACCCATTCTTACCTACTCTGCTGAGACTTGGGCAATGACAGAAAAAGTTAAAGACATCATTTCTGTTTTTGAGAGAAAAATCTTGAGAGGTATTTTTGGTGGCTTAAATTGTAACAACATCTGGAGAAGAAGAACTAACTCAGAACTTTATAAGTCTTTTAAAGAACCCGATATAGTCAATTACATCACGATTCAGAGAATTAAATGGGTGGGTCACCTGTGCAGGATGGCCGAAAGCCGTACAACAAAAAAGATCTTCTCTGCCAGACCATTCGGCACCCGTAAAAGAGGAAGACCTAAACTCAGATGGCTCGACTGTGTGGAAAAGGACTTTAAAATTTTAAAAGTTTTGAACTGGAAGTCTTTGGCCAGGGATAGGGGAGCCTGGAGTTCTATACTGCGGAAGGCAAGGGCCCATCCTGGGCTGTCAGGCCACTGAAGAAGAAGAAGAAGAAGTCGTTCGAGTTTGCTGTGCCATATTTTTAACTCACCATACAAATTTTCACATGTGATATGACCAATATCTTCTGAATACCGGGAACATAGCGTCTTCACTTCTTCGCTGTTTTCTTTTGTAAGGTCTTGAGCTGTTTTGCTCGGCAATAGGATTCGAAAAGAAGCTAATATATTTTTATGTTTCACAAATCTTTCATCGAGCTGTATTAGAAAATGATCTATAAAAGGTATAAAAGCAGCTCTCCTCCTATAATATACCTCAGGAGTATCATAGTCGACGTTAATTCGTGTAGCTTGATATTTTACAGTTCTTGGTACTGATATGGGGATTTCATAATTTTCACAAAATGTTTCAACATCTTTAAAAATTACGGAGAACTCTTTTCAGAATTGTCCCTTAAACTTTGTATAATTGCTCGTGTATCTTCAGCATAACCAATGGCTTTGGAAAGATCATTTTTTTCAGATTGTAAATATTTCGACAGAGGTAAACTATACGAAAATAGTTTTTTAACAATATGTAGGGAAATAACGAATTCATATTTGTTAATTACATTGTACAAAATGCTTACGAGTAGGTTCCGGATTCCTATGCACTTGCATATTTCTGCATATTTCCGTGCATATTGTGTAATAATTTTGAGCATATTTGCATATTATTTGAGCTAAATTTCATGCATGAAAATCCGAGCCTTGCAAATTATATTTACGATCTATTATGACAACTATATAAAAACAGCCCTTACCTTTTTTCCTACAAATAACCCAATATCATTGGGATTCACGTTGATTTCAGATGGTGTAAATAATGATGTCTCAACGTCTATTGGAGCTTTTCTTTCTGAACGGTCATCTTCAGAGCATTCAACATTTTTCATTACATTCACTATTTTCATTACATTCCCTATCTTCTTTTTTTTTTCTCTTTTAAAGAAATTGTATATGCTACTCTCAAATAACTTACCTTTGCTGCTATTCATTATACAATTGCTAATATAAAAGAACAGATTAAAGATCCCTTGATCGAAAAACGTATAAGTTTTATTTTTTAAAGCTTCAACACGTGCTTCCAAAACAAGACCAGACATACGACAGCAGGAAATTCTTTTTGAAAGGAAATTTCCCTATCCGAAGGATTTTTCCCTTTCTGAAGGACTTTTCCGTTCCGAAGGGAATTTCCCTTCTGAAGGGAATTTCCCTTAAACCAAAAATAAAGTGTCGAGTAAAAACAAAATTTCAGAGGAATTAAATTTGTTTGAGCGAAGTACGAAAAAAAGTAAAAATATATACCAAAAATGAGAAAAAAAGTAGTTATTTTTATTGTAATCAATACTTTTTTGTTTTTAATTTAAGGCTCGAGGGGGGGGAGGGGGTCCGGTCCCCTTGGTTCTCCCCCCCCCCCCCCCCGTCGCTGCGCCACTGAATACTAGAGACATCTACTATTTGGAAATACCGATCGCAAATTTTCGTGGTTGTCAATATTCCTTTTTAACTTTCCTTATATACATAATGTATAAGGAAAATATTGTGATGGGTTGAAAATTCGAATTCGAGTTTTCGACGGGAGAGCACGTTTCAAGCATCCTTGATCACGAATCGAACATTTTTAAAGTGATGTCTGTGTGAGTGTGTGTGTCAGTGAGTCTGTGGAGACGATAACTGACGAACGAATAGACCGATTCGAAAGAAATTTGGTACAAAAATCACAATCCGTAAACACTGGACGCCTATTGTTTTTATACGCAATCAAACGTTCAGAACCCTCCCTAAATTTGTGAGTGAAATTTTGAAAAACTCGTCAAAAAATCAAAACCGCTAATAAAGTTACGCAAATAGACATTTCGTATGTAATTTTTCATTAGAAAACGATTGACATACATTTTAGAACGTTAACATGAACCGTTCTCGAGATATTGCACATTTTTCAAAAAAATTAGCAAAAAGTCATAAAATAATAAAAAAATATTTCCTATTGAGAAACATGTTTACTTTTCATATATAATACCATGCGATAAATTTGGTGACATCATTCTCGTGGATATAGCTCATTCCATTCATGAAAAAAGATAATTTGAGTAATACATTTGTATTTGAACGCCAATATAGTAATTTATCTGCTATAAGAATAACTTATTTCTCCATCCATAACGCTTGGTGAAATTTTGGCACCAAATTTGGCGGAATGTCGCCAACTTGGCGACTTTTTAAATGTTGCCAAATTAACAAAAAACTCACCAAATGGATAAAATTGGAGCTAAATCGATGAAAATGAAGACTAATTAACGAAAATTCAATATCTTGGAAAGAATATAAGTATCTATTATAAGAATAACCTATTTTTTTGCTGTAGAAGTAGTAAATTCATTGCATTATATAAGGAAAGTCATGTGCTGCATACATCAGATTTTTGCTTTAAACGAAGTGGTCAATCAAAAAGATTCTGGTAACCATGTGTTTTTGTCATTAGCGTAAACATGTTTGCTAGGGTAAAGAAGAACTTGGTTTGTGTGCGAGATAGTTTATGGCCCTGTGGTAAGAAATATGTGAACAAGACTGAATTGAAATGGTACATTTACGTTTATAGGAATTTTTTTTCAATTTTTTTCTGTTCTAATAAATAAAAGTAGCTTTTCTGGTTTTTAGTAAAAAATGAAGTTTGAAAAAATATCTTGAAATTTCCCAGAGGGGGCTTTGCTCCCTCTGAGAAATCTCAGTGACACTAATTTAAAGTAATATGAGAAACTTAGGGGAGTTTTTACATTTTTTGTATTTCCTCTGATTACGCTATACTGAAGTATGGCATGAATACACATAATGAAAATAAAATTTCCATTATTAATGTAATGCATCCACTATACTAAAATTGATTATGTTATTCTCTAATCTCAACTAAAATAAATTGGAGTGTGGCGCAACTCGACTTTCTCGTACCAGAATTCATTTCTTTTTTCATATTTTTCAAGAAAAAATTCGAAAAATCGGTATCGTTTGTCCAAATAATTATAATTATATCGTGTTACCCTTCACTTTAAAGGTGTTGAAAAGATCTTTCGATCAATACCATACTTGACAATGTATCCCCCCCCGGAAGTGCTAACCCCCCCCCCCCCCCTCACACAGACAAGGAAGGCTAATGACGTCACGAACAAAAAAAAAATTATATCGCGCCTAATTTTCACAGCAATGATTCAAACTATTAAATCTCAAAATCGCCTTTTTGTACATGATTATGCCATATTTTGTCCAATGTCGCCATGTTAAAGTAACATAAAATTCCGCACGAATAGTTTTCGCTTGAATTTAAAAAAAAATTCAATATAGTTCTTGATATTTTGACAACAAAGCCGGATGTAAAGTTTCGAGAAAATCCATTAATATTTGTGGGCGATATATTGTACGCAAGAAATCGGCCACAGATAGACGAACATCACTGCAAAAATAGGCAAAGCCTGTTCAGAAGTTCTTAAAACCATACTACGTATGAGAAAGCAAACATCTTATATCTGTTATAAAATATACTAAAACTGTTATGAATGAAAAGTACATGAATGGAACTTACAAGTTGTTAAACAATAAATGCATAATTGGATTCACTTAAATATGTTACAGGATATGCTATCTAAATATCATTTTAGGTTTTCTCATAGTTTTGGATAATAATAAGGAAATAAGTTTAAGATAATAATAAGGAAATAAGTTTAAGATAATAATAAGGAAATAAGTTTTCTGTAAGAGGTAAAAATTACTTCAAGTACTTTTTACTCTCTCATACTCATAGGCGTCGAGTTTTCAAAATCTCGGGAGGGAGGGGGGGGGGGGGCACAATCCGATAAAGTTATATAAAAGATTCACAAAGTCGATAAAGATATAACAACTTACAAGGCCGCCTTGAAGAAAGCAAGCATATGTCAGTTAGGTGACTACAATTGGATCGAGGTCATTTTAAGCCCCTTCTTCAGACCAAAAGAATAGTATGTGCCCTTAACATCCGCCAAGAACGAATTGTCCAACGAACGGCAGTAGTGGTTGTTAAAAGCTCATACTGTTATTCACAGAATATTTTGGCCTGAAAAAGGGGGATTATAATTCCATCGAAACAACTGTAGTCACCTAACTGACGTATATATGCGTTCCTCAAGGAAGTTTTGTAAGTTATTGTCTTACAAGCAGCAGTTTTGGAGTGAGATAACCGAGTGATTAAGTCACGGGGATTGTACTCGGAGGACCCGAGTTTGATTTCCGGCTTTGCCTAAACTGTTCCCGTGTACGAGCACGTTAAATTTGTTGGTTTGAAAGTCCTTCCGGGTGGTGGGCAGTAAAGGAAGAAGGGTCGGTCCCTATAGATGTCGCCCCCACTGGTTCCAGTCTAAATTAGATGGCATGGTCTCGGCGGTCTAAACAGATATCTTACACCTTCGGGTAGGTCGGATGGGCTGGGTCGAAAGAAAGATATCAGCAGTTTTATTTATTGTACGATAAATATTTTTACTCTTTTTAGGCCTATTTATATTTATAAGCTAAGAGTTGATTAGGAAAATCCATATAGTTACTATGCATCAATATTATAATATATAATAATTACAATGGATTTTAATATAAGAATTAACTAGTAGCAAAGCTGTTAATTAATAAATAAATAAAAAAATCTGAATGTTAATGCACGTTAACGCTTAATATCAACTCTTAACTACCTATCAGTTAATTTTGACACAATAAATTAAAACAATGAACCCAATAATAATACAAAAGTATCCAAATACTATTGTCTATATTTGAATATTTTTAAATTACATATGTAAAATAATTGATCATCACTATAGCCACACATTCAGCTAAACATTCAGCACATAAAGCACACATTCAGCACATAAATTGATCATCACTATAGCCACACATTCAGCTAAATTAAAAAATCTTTAACACAAAGCAATTTATAAAAAAAATCACATAAATAATATTTTTATGCAATGGATGACATGTTGGTTCACATTTCTTATCACAACTAAAACTTTAATATTTTTATCAGGGGGGTGGACTGAGTATACCCAGTGTGTGTGTGTGTAGGGGGGGGGGGGGTCGGCTCCCTCTGGTCCTTGCCTGACTATGGTACTGTGTCAAACGCTCGGTGTTCACCAGGAATATAGCTACCCGCGGGGTTTGCCACTTCAAACGGAATGGATGTCACCTGTAAAGACAGCAGTGGTATATAGAATTCAGGTTCAATTACAGATAAGATTTCTTTAGGTAGACAAAATAAGTCATCTCTACTTCATGGTAATTATTTATAGTTATTACTGAAGGAAATAGCTATTCTTTGGAAATGCCAATAACATAGCTGTAAATATTCCATTTCTCTTTGAATTAGATGGTCAGTCGAAAAAGTTCTGGTCACCAGGTGTTTTTGTCATTAGCTTAAACATGTTTCCTGGGAGTAAACTTGAACTTGGTTTGTGTGGGAGCTAGTTTAGGGAGCTGTGGTAAGGACGATGTGAACAAGACTGAACTGAAATGTGACATCTACGTTGATAGGATTTCCTTTCAATTATTTTTATGTTTAAAATATTTCATTTTTTGGTATTTAGTAAAATATGAAGTTAGAAAAAAATATTGAAATTTCCAGAGGGGGCAAAGCCCCCTCTGGAAATATTTAGCGGGGGATCGTGCTCCTCTGCCACCCCCCCGTAGTCGGCATCTATGCTCTTACTATGTAATATAGTACAGTAGAGAAAATTTTGTTTTCACGAAAATTTTCAAATTCCAGATTTTCATGTCGATATATGTTTTAAGACCTCCTGCACGCGTTTTGACTATTTTTGGAGCGATGTCCGTCTGTTTGTATGTCAGTTGTCGAGTTTTTGTATGCACAATAGCGGCCACAAATATTAATGGATATTTACGAAAACATATTAATGGATCACGACACTTTATATCCGGCTTTGTTATAAAAAAAAACTGGACTGAATTTTTTTTTTAATTCGAGCGAAAACTTCAAAATGTATTCAAAATTCCATATTTTTTTAACATGCCAGAATAGGACAGAATATGACATAATTACGCACAAAAGCGTTTATTTATGGCTCAGTGGTCACGAAAATTAATAGTTTCAATCATTGCTGTAAGAAATAGCCGCAATACAATACTTTTTTGTGAGTGACGTCATTAGCTCCCTTCGGGAACAAGTAACCCCCCCCCCCCTCTCTGAGCGTACATTGTCGAATATGGTATTAATCGCAGGATTTTCCCAATCCCTTTAAAGTGAAGAGTAACAAACTATAATTGTTATCATTTGAATCCACAACACCGATTTTTCAAAAATTTTCTTGTAAAATTTGAAAAAAAAAATGTTAAAGTATATTTCCAGGATTAAGTCTCCCAATGTTTTACAATAACCAAAACTGCCCACAAAAGATCTTTTTCTATTTCATTTATATATTATAAACCTTAGCTAAAAGTTGTCCGATGATTAATGGTTAAGAATATTGTGTAATCATCAATATTTTGAGAACTGACGGACATATTGCCTTTCATTGAAAGGGAAATTCAATGAATGGTAGTCATTTACCTGTAGCCATGGACTTGCCTAAAACATTTTTTATTTTACTGAAAATTTCAAGATGGGCGTGCAAGAAACACAAGAGACGTACAGAATGTGGTGCATTTTGGGGAGGGTCAAATTCACCTGAATATTGTTAAGCCCCTAAATCTTATCTAGTTTTTTTCCCTTGGTGCCTTAGGGCAATGAAAAATAATCTTAGCTTTCTTTGCTGAAATTTTCAAGTATTCAGATACGTTGTAATTCATTTAATTGTTATAATTCAACACCCCGCTACGGATTTTGCAATATATTAGGATACATCTCTTTCTATACTCACCCCTTATTGTATAACACGGCAGAATTTAAAACTATAAATTGCCGAAATAAGAAATTATATATAATAAAAAAATATTATAAAAAAGTTACTATAAGAAAATAAATATAAGAAAATTATATAATTATAGAGATTTGCGGACGCAAAGTTAATGCATGATAACATAAGGGCTAAGTGGAAAGGGGATAAAAGGGATGCAATGTTTCAAGCTACGGAAGGGAGGGGGGGAGGGGCACAAACAAGTCAAGTTCCGCTACCGTTTAAGAATAATAGAAAATATATTAGCAAAGTGGCAAAATATTACATACTATGGTGGCGCATATACATTAGGGCATAGGGACGGCGAAGTCAGAAGTACTGCCAAGAAAATAATTTTTAAATCTGGAAGTCCGGCCCTAGACACCTGTCTCAAAATTTTTGTGGCTCTACCTCCACCATAAAACTGAGAGTCGAAGTGTGTACTAAGTTCCAGAGGCCTACTACAGCGACGGGATCACAGGGTCAAGATGTAAAATTGGCCATCCCTCTCCCCATAAATATGCATGTAGAAAATGAAATTCAGAAAAAATGCTAAAAAAAAGTTGTGTAATTTATGAAATTCCAATATATACTATTTTCCCATTAGTTGCGCCATTTTAGCTGCTCTCGCGTAAGTCGAAAAAAGTGAAACAAATGACGAAGCAAAACACAAGAGATATCTTTTTTAACACTTTACAACAAAGTTGAAAAGTGTTTATGACTTTGTTCATTCTGTCTGTCTGTCTGTCTGTCTGTTAGCACGATAACTGCCGTAAAAATGACTTTATCAAAATGAAATTTTAGTATGTTGTTCAGACGGTCTGTAGGACCTATGGGAATATAAATGAATAATATCACCCAATTAGTTTTGGATTGAACCCGGGTTAAAAAAATGAAATACAAAATGAAATTGAGCCCTATGGGACATAATTTTTCAAACATTTTTTAAACGGATTTAAAATTCACAAATTGCTTCGAAAATTTTAGGTAATATTCAAATTTTTCCATGAAATATATAAAAAAAAATTCAGCGAAATATATTCAGTAGTTTTTTAAATAAAAATTAAAATAAAAATTACACCTCTTATATGAAACGATCACGTGACCATGATATGAAACGATCACATGACCCACTTCAAAATGATATATGGCATCCATCTTGTTTCAAAATCATGATTTTTTAAGTTCTTTTTAATTCATATTGAGTGTTGCATCCGTCCCAAAACCGCTTCATTTTTGCTCAAATTCTGCGCATCTACATACTGAAACAACGCAATGACAATATATTTGAGTTTAAATGCTCATCTAAATTTGATTATTTCTTCAACGAAGCCTATTTTTCACCTATGTAAAATGTAAACAACAAAATATGTAGAATGAGTTATATTTGAATTACTGTATTTCTTTAACACAAAATAATTTAGTTCATGGAGTCTGCATGGCTGATATGAATGAAATATTAATTGATTTTATGAAGAGAAGGACGATTTTCTTCGATGAAGTTTTAAGCATAGAGTTGAATTACTTGTAACTCCATGGTCTTAATTTTTAAATAAAATAAATTATTATAGTATTGTGATGAATGAAATGAATGGGAGAAAGTTATGAATGAAATCCTGTTTCTATAGAGAGATCCAGGCGTGTTATTTTTTCTATGACGTCATTTGAATTAATTTCAGTTGTTTTCGATGAAGTTTTTAAATATAATAAATTATCGTAGTATTATGATAGTTTTAAAAATATTACCGTGGAATGTATCGTATTTTAGAGATATTTAAATTAGGCAATTTATATTTCAATGCCGTCATTTGAATGAAGTTCATTTTTTTCAATGAAGGTTTAAGTTTTCAAATATAATAAATTAATGTAGTATTGTGATAAGTTTTAAAATATTACCGAGGAATGTATTGCATTTTCGACCTTTTTAAATAAAATTGCATTGAAGTTGGAAAGTATTTCATAATCAATGCTTTAAGCATGATTGATCTTTCTTGTTTATTGTGCCATAGTCAGAAATAGGACTGCTCTGCTATTGACGACTTATTGTCCGTCTGTAACCTCCCAACCAGCCGATAGATGGGGAGGAGGTAACAGGATGCATTGCATAGGGGCCTGAACCGAAAAAACAGCTTATGAAGAAAGCTCAATATGTTATAAAAAAAGGGTAATAGGGGACACCAAAAAATTCTGTTTTGGGCACAGGAATCCCCTTCCCCTCCTTTTTTTACTTTCCTTATATACATAATGTATAAGGAAAGTATTGTGACGGGGGCGAAAATTCGAATTCGAGTTTTTGACGGGATAGCACGTTTCAAGCATCGCTAATCATGAATCGAACATTTTTGAGGTGATGTCTCTGTGGTGTGTGTGTCAGTGAGTCTGTGGAGACGATATCTCACGAACGAATGGAGCGATTCGAATGAAATTTGGTACAAAAATCTCAATCCATGAATACTGGAAGCTTATTGTTTTAAAACACAATCGAATGTTCAGAACCCCTCTAAATTTTCGAGTGAAATTTTGAAAAATCATTAAAAAATCAAAACCTCTAATAAAGTTACGCAAATAGGCATTTCTTATGTAACGTTTCCTTAGAAAGCGATTGACATAAACTTTAGAATGCTAACATGAACTGTTCTTGAGATATTGCACATTTTTCAAATAAATGCATAAAAAAAATCCCTTGAATTAAAAAAAAATATTAACTGTTGAGAAACATGTTTATTTTTCATATGTAATATCATGCGACGAATTTGGTGACGTCATTCTCATTGATGTAACTCGTTCCATTCATGAGAAAAGATACTTTGAGTAATACTTTTGCATTTGAACGCCAATAGTCATTTATCTGCTGTAAGAATAACTTATTTCTACGTCCATAACGCTTGGCGAGATTTTGACGACGAATTTAGCGGAATGTCGCTAACTTGGCAACATTTTTAAATGCTGCCAAATTAACGAAAATCTCGCCAAATGGATAAAAATGGCGCTAAATCAATTGAAATGATGACTAATTGAAGAAAATTCAATATCTTGGGAAAAATATAAGTATCCACTATAAGAATAACCTATTTTCTTTTAATGTAAAATTTGTAAATTCATTGCATTATATAAGGAAAGTCATGTGTTGCCCACATCAGATTTTTTTTTACTGTAAGAGTAGTAAATCCATTGCATTATATATGAAAAGTCGTGTGCTGCCCTGTAATTATTACAGTAATACCTGTAATTATTACAGTAATACCTGTAATTATTACAGTAATACCTGTAATTATTACAATAATATAACGATATAAAAACCAGCTTCTATTAAATTTAATTATTATATTGTGTAAAGACCTTCGAAATAAATTTATATCATCAAAGAAATTTGGATGATGTGGGAACCCATAAAGAGCTTCCCTCTACCAAAATACTTTTACCTTGGATATATAGTTGACTATACATGTCCTATGCCTAATAAAAGATTATCCTGATTTTCTTTTGATGAAACCAGAAACCGATAAGAATTTCCCCCCAATTCTAATCTGATCAATAATTTTAGACTCGGTTATAGTGTAATGACAAAACAAATACAAATTGATAAGCATCAATAATTAATAATATTTAAAAAGAAATATACATTGTAAATTTTATATACTTGTGAAATTTAAAGTCAATATTTTATATAATTTGTTAAAATAATTATTTACAATATTATTAATTGGATATCAAATATCTTGGCCTATATTCCAATGCAAAAATATCATTTTTTAAGTTTAATCAATATTTTCAAAAATCCTAAAAATATCAAATAAAAGATTATATTAAAAAATAGGCCTAAATATATCAAGACATAATCACTAAGTAAATCTTAAGTGTTTATCTTTTTTACTTTCCTTATATACATAATGCATAAGGAAAGTATTGTGACGGGGTCGAAAATTTGAATTCGAGTTTTCGACGGGAGAGCACGTTTCAAGTATCCCTGATCACGAATCAAACATTTTTGAGGTGATATCTGTGTGTGGGAGTGTGTCAGTGAGTCTGTGGTGACGATATCTCACGAACGAATGGAGCGATTGAAATGAAAATTGGTACAAAAATCACAATCCGTAAATACTGGAAGCCTATTGTTTTTAAACGTAATCAAATGTTCAAAACCTCCTAAATTTTCGAGTGAAATTTTGAAAAAATCATCAAAAAATCAAAACCTTTAATAAAGTTACGCAAATAGACATTTCTTATATAATTTTTCCTTAGAAAACGATTGACATAAACTTTAGAACGCTAGCATGAACCGTTCTCGAGATATTGCACATTTTTCAAATAAATTTATCAAAACATCCCATAAATTAAAAAAAATATATATTAACTGTTAAGAAACATGTTCACTTTTCATATGTAATATCATGCGATAAATTTGATGACATCATTCTTGTGGATCTAGCTCGTTCCTTTCATGAGAAAAGATACTTTGAGTAATACTTTTGTATTTGAACGCCAATAGTCATTTATCTGTTATAAGAATAACTTATTTCTCCGTCCATAACACTTGGCGAGATTTTGGCAACGGATTTGACAGAATGCTGCCAACTTGGCGATTTTTCTTAAATGTTGCCAAAATTAACGAAAATCTCGCCAAATGGATAAAAATGACGCCAAATCAATGAAAATGACGAGTCATTGACGAAAATTCAGTATCTTGGAAAGAATATAAGTATCCACTATAAGAATAACCTATTTTCTTTTAATGTAAAATTTGTAAATTCATTGCATTATATAAGGAAAGTCATGTGTTGCCCACATCAGATTTTTTTTTACTGTAAGAGTAGTAAATCCATTGCATTATATATGAAAAGTCGTGTGCTGCCCTGTAATTATTACAGTAATACCTGTAATTATTACAGTAATACCTGTAATTATTACAGTAATACCTGTAATTATTACAATAATATAACGATATAAAAACCAGCTTCTATTAAATTTAATTATTATATTGTGTAAAGACCTTCGAAATAAATTTATATCATCAAAGAAATTTGGATGATGTGGGAACCCATAAAGAGCTTCCCTCTACCAAAATACTTTTACCTTGGATATATAGCTGACTATACATGTCCTATGCCTAATAAAAGATTATCCTGATTTTCTTTTGATGAAACCAGAAACCGATAAGAATTTCCCCCCAATTCTAATCTGATCAATAATTTTAGACTCGGTTATAGTGTAATGACAAAACAAATACAAATTGATAAGCATCAATAATTAATAATATTTAAAAAGAAATATACATTGTAAATTTTATATACTTGTGAAATTTAAAGTCAATATTTTATATAATTTGTTAAAATAATTATTTACAATATTATTAATTGGATATCAAATATCTTGGCCTATATTCCAATGCAAAAATATCATTTTTTAAGTTTAATCAATATTTTCAAAAATCCTAAAAATATCAAATAAAAGATTATATTAAAAAATAGGCCTAAATATATCAAGACATAATCACTAAGTAAATCTTAAGTGTTTATCTTTTTTACTTTCCTTATATACATAATGCATAAGGAAAGTATTGTGACGGGGTCGAAAATTTGAATTCGAGTTTTCGACGGGAGAGCACGTTTCAAGTATCCCTGATCACGAATCAAACATTTTTGAGGTGATATCTGTGTGTGGGAGTGTGTCAGTGAGTCTGTGGTGACGATATCTCACGAACGAATGGAGCGATTGAAATGAAAATTGGTACAAAAATCACAATCCGTAAATACTGGAAGCCTATTGTTTTTAAACGTAATCAAATGTTCAAAACCTCCTAAATTTTCGAGTGAAATTTTGAAAAAATCATCAAAAAATCAAAACCTTTAATAAAGTTACGCAAATAGACATTTCTTATATAATTTTTCCTTAGAAAACGATTGACATAAACTTTAGAACGCTAGCATGAACCGTTCTCGAGATATTGCACATTTTTCAAATAAATTTATCAAAACATCCCATAAATTAAAAAAAATATATATTAACTGTTAAGAAACATGTTCACTTTTCATATGTAATATCATGCGATAAATTTGATGACATCATTCTTGTGGATCTAGCTCGTTCCTTTCATGAGAAAAGATACTTTGAGTAATACTTTTGTATTTGAACGCCAATAGTCATTTATCTGTTACAAGAATAACTTATTTCTCCGTCCATAACACTTGGCGAGATTTTGGCAACGGATTTGACAGAATGCTGCCAACTTGGCGATTTTTCTTAAATGTTGCCAAAATTAACGAAAATCTCGCCAAATGGATAAAAATGACGCCAAATCAATGAAAATGACGAGTCATTGACGAAAATTCAGTATCTTGGAAAGAATATAAGTATCTACTATAAGAATAACTTATGTTTTTTACGGTAAAAGTAGTAAATTTATTGCATTACATAAGGAAAGTTATGTGCTGCCCACATCAGATTTTTTATGTTAGGGAGCCATTCTCATCCAAAGAATAATAAAAGAAAAATACTGTCAAATCGCTCCACAGAAATATCCTGCCCAATATTTTGAAAAAAAAAATAAAAGATTTAATTCGAGTCTTTCTACCAAAAACATTCTATATTTTACGTTTAAGAGCCAGTTTTATTCGAAAGTTTGAAAAGATCGCAAGTATTGTCTTCTACTGAAATATATATAAAATATGGAAGCCGTTCTGTCCAAATTGCGAAAAAAAAAACGAAGTCCAACTGGAGCCGGTCTGTCTGAAAGTTTGAAAATTTTACAAATTCCGTCTACTACCGAAATATGTATTGCCGTTTTGTCCAAATTGTGAAAAAAAAAAGATTAGTCCGATCGTATTGCCGAAAACACATGTGGCCGAAAAGACGCTCTGTCTAGAAAAATCCCTATATCTCCCCTAAAGTTTTTCAAAAATTTCCTATCTTTAGTGGTCAAAAAAATTTCTAAGTTTTAACATTAGGAGCCTTTCTGTCCCTAGACGCTTGTGGCAGAAACTTGTTAGTGCTTGTTATCTACCCTCTAGCCAATTGCAGGGAAGCAAGGTCTAAAACGCGTCAGTAAGTACTATTGTAGACGGTAGACACATTGCCGATTCTTTATTCCAGTGCAGCGTATTTTTAAACAGTTACAGTAAATTTGAAGGTAAATTCTTGGATTATTAGAAGATAATTTCTTTACAGGTAAGTCTTGATTTTAGAATACATCTTCATCTGAAAATATATACATATATAGAGAGAGGGAAAGAGAAAATGCACGTGGACATCAGTGCACGTGGAATATTAAAATTTTCATCAAAATGAATGATTTTAAATTTAGTAATACAAAAAAGGAAGAATTAAATAATCATTTTTTTTTACTTTTCCACGATTCGTTTAAATAAATGATAACACCTGTTTTGACAAGAATATTTTAACTTATGATAAAAATGCTTCCCTGAACTATTCACAAACACTGTTATAAACAGGAAATTAATAGTATTTTATTAACATAAAAATAATATTAAATCGTGTCTTCTAAGTAAACTTTTTTGTGATAAATTTATTAATTTATTCGAGTAATTTGATCTATTAATTTTATTTCTTTACGCATCATTCATATACTCTTAAATTTTGAGTAAGCGATAAGTTTCATTTCTTTAAAATAGCAATGATAGTGTATAAATTGTGATGCACTTTATAAATATTTATTGCAATTTTTGCATAAGTTTTCTTTGATAATAAGAATCGTGAATTTTTTTTTTTTGTATAAACATGTTTATACAACAAAATTCATGAGTAATTTATAACTAGTATGTTTTGAGTAGCCTCTTGTTATTCAATAGACAATTATTTTTCCTTTATTGTAATATTTGTAATAATTTACCACATGGAAAAACCATGTTTATTTGATAATATTATTTAATCACATGTTTTTATTTCTTCCAAAAATTATTTTATTCTCCTATTTTTAATATATTTGCGAATATGTTTAATTAAATAATTGCAAATTTAAGTTTTCGTATCATGCTATCGTATCATGCTTTCGTATCATGCATTTCATCAAAATGAATGATTTTAAATTTAGTAATACAAAAAAGGAAGAATTAAATAATAAATTTGTATTGACTTTTCCACGATTCGTTTAAATAAATGATAACACCTGTTTTGACAAGAATATTTTAACTTATGATAAAAATGTTTCCCTGAACTATTCACAAACACTGTTATAAACAGGAAATTAATAGTATTTTATTAACATAAAAATAATATTAAATCGTGTCTTCTAAGTAAACTTTTTTGTGATAAATTTATTAATTTATTCGAGTAATTTGATCTATTAATTTTATTTCTTTACGCATCATTCATATATTCTTAAATTTTGAGTAAGCGATAAGTTTCATTTCTTTAAAATAGCAATGATAGTGTATAAATTGTGATGCACTTTATAAATATTTATTGCAATTTTTGCATAAGTTTTCTTTGATAATAAGAATCGTGAATTTTTTTTTTGTATAAACATGTTTATACAACAAAATTCATGAGTAATTTATAACTAGTATGTTTTGAGTAGTATCTTGTTACTCAATAGACAATTATTTTTCCTTTATTGTAATATTTGTAATAATTTACCACATGGAAAAACCATGTTTATTTGATAATATTATTTAATCACATGTTTTTATTTCTTCCAAAAATTATTTTATTCTCCTATTTTTAATATATTTGCGAATATGTTTAATTAAATAATTGCAAATTTAAGTTTTCGTATCATGCTATCGTATCATGCTTTCGTATCATGCATTTCATCAAAATGAATGATTTTAAATTTAGTAATACAAAAAAGGAAGAATTAAATAATAAATTTGTATTGACTTTTCCACGATTCGTTTAAATAAATGATAACACCTGTTTTGACAAGAATATTTTAACTTATGATAAAAATGTTTCCCTGAACTATTCACAAACACTGTTATAAACAGGAAATTAATAGTATTTTATTAACATAAAAATAATATTAAATCGCGTCTTCTAAGTAAACTTTTTTGTGATAAATTTATTAATTTATTCGAGTAATTTGATCTATTAATTTTATTTCTTTACGCATCATTCATATATTCTTAAATTTTGAGTAAGCGATAAGTTTCATTTCTTTAAAATAGCAATGATAGTGTATAAATTGTGATGCACTTTATAAATATTTATTGCAATTTTTGCATAAGTTTTCTTTGATAATAAGAATCGTGAATTTTTTTTTTGTATAAACATGTTTATACAACAAAATTCATGAGTAATTTATAACTAGTATGTTTTGAGTAGCCTCTTGTTACTCAATAGACAATTATTTTTCCTTTATTGTAATATTTGTAATAATTTACCACATGGAAAAACCATGTTTATTTGATAATATTATTTAATCACATGTTTTTATTTCTTCCAAAAATTATTTTATTCTCCTATTTTTTTTATATTTGCGAATATGTTTTATTAAATAATTGCAAATTTAAGTTTTCGTATCATGCTAACTGCAAAGATAGCAAATAGAATATAAATCTAATCGATGCAGTATATGTAATTACTTTCCTTATATACAATAATGTATAAGGAAAGTATTGTGACGGGATCGAAAATTCGAATCATTCGAATATTTTTGAAGTGATGTCTGTGTGTGTGGAGACGATAACTGACGAACGAATGGACCGATTCGAAGGAAATTTGGTACAAAAATTACAATTGATAAACATTGAAAGCCTATTGTTGTTATACGCAATCGAATGTTCAGAACCCCCCTAAATTTTCGAGTGAAATTTTGAAAAATCGTCAATAAATCAAAACCTCTAATAAAGTTACACAAATGGACATTTCTTATGTAATTTTTCAATAGAAAACGATTGATATAAATTTTAGAACGCTAACATGAATCGTTCACGAGATATTGCATATTTAAAAAAAATATTATCAAAAAATCATATAACATAAAAAAAACTCCTATTGAGAAATATGTTCACTTTTGATGTGTAATACCATGCGATAAATTTAGTCACATCGTTCTCGTGGATCTAGCTCGTTCCATTCATGATAAAAGATACTTTGAGTAATACTTTTGTATTTGAACTCCAATAGTCATTAATCTTCTGTAAGAATAATATAATTCTCCGTCCATAACGCTTGGCGAGATTTTGGCGACGAATTTGGTGGAATGTCGCCAACTTGGCGACTTTTTTAAATTTGCTAAATTAACGAAAAACTCGCCAAATGGATAAAAATGACTCTAAATCAATGAAAATGACGACGCATTGACGAAAATTCAATATCTTGGAAAGAATATAAGCATCTACTATAAGAATAACCTAATTTTTTTACTGTAAAAGTAGTAAATTCATTGCATTATATAGGGAAAGTCATGTGTTTCCCACATCAGATTTTTTTTATATATTTTGACATTTGTTAGGGTTACGTATCTTATTAACAAGATGATTGTTCGTCTGTCATCCCCCCCCCCCCACACACACCTATTTTGTAAATTTGAACAGTTCAACCGTCAACTTTGAAATTCGAGGAATGGAGTCAGTAAAATAAGTAAATAAACAGAATGGGATATCCATCTGAATTTAGCGAAAAATATCAAATTTTTATTTTAATTTATATATTTACTGGGTTAAGCGTCCTGTATTCTTTATTTCTCTTAGTTTTAAAAAAAAGTATTGAACGAGAAAATCTGGAATCACTTTTAGATGTATGGTTCCAATCTAAAATACCTGATATGGGCAGCACATGACTTTCCTTGTAGAATGCAATACATTTACTCCTATTACAGTTAATAAATAATGTATCAAGATCCACGGTACTGTGTTTTTAACGTTGAATTGTATATTTGGCGATTTTCCGGATGATAACATGTAAAAAGCACCGGATTAACTTATATTTCACACAACACTAAATTAACAATTATCAATATTGATAGTATCTTCAGTAAGCGATATAGTCCATATATTAAAATATTTTAATAATTAATTCAACAATTATTCGCAATTTTCTATAATTTAGCGTCATTTTTGAAATTTTGACGAAATTTTCGTCAATTTTACAGACAAACGGAGAGAAAACCATTTCTTATATACTATGTATGCCAGTCGTATGAGTGAAATCAGAATTTGCGAACATTTCTTCTTATTTGGTGTCATTTTTATTAATTTGGAGATATTTTTGTCACTTTGACAACATTTAAAAAAGTCGCCAAGTTGGCAACGTCCAGCTAAATTTTTTGCAAAACGTTACGGACAGAGAAATGGATTTTTCTTATATAATCTATTCTTATGTTCTTTCCAAGATATTGAACTTTCATCAATTAGTCGTTATTTTATTGATTCAGTGTCTGTTTAATCAATTGGCGAATTTTTATTAATTGAGTGACATTTTCGTCATTTTGGCGACATTTAAAAAGTCACCAAGTTGGAAATATTCCGAAAAATTCTTCACCAAAATTTTATCCAAACGTTACGAGAGGAAAATAGGTTATTCTTACAGTACTCGTACATTCTTATATTCATCCCAAGATAGTGAATTTTCGTAAATTAGTCGCTATTTTCATTAATTCAGCGTCATTTTTATCATTTTGGTGACATTTTCGTTTATTTTGCAATATTTAAAAAAGTCGGAAATTTGGCAGCATTCTGTCAAACTCGTCGTCAAAACTCGGCAAGCGTTATGAACGGAATAATTAATTCTTATAGCAAATAAATGACTATTGGCATCCAACTACAAAAGTATTATCCAAACTAACTTTTTCCATATGAATGGAACGAAGTAAATCCACGAGAATAATGTCATCAACTTTATCGCATGATATTGCATATGAAAAGTGAATATATCTCCCTATAGTTCATATATATATTTTATTTTACGTGAGTTTTTGATAAATTTATTTGAAAAATGAACAATATCTGTTTATGCTAGCGTTCTAAAGTTTATGTCAATCGTTTTCTCAGGAAACATTACATAAGAAATGTCTATTTGCGTAACTTTATTAAAGGTTTTGATTTTTTGATGATTTTTTTCAAAATTTCACTTCAAAATTTAGTAGAGTTCTGAGCATTCGATTGCGTTTAAAAGAAATAGGTAAATATATAATATACCAGCATTCACGGATTGTAATTTTTGTACCAAATTTCGTCCAAATCGCTCCATTCGTTCGTCAGATATCATCTCCAGACTCACACATATACACACACACACAGACATTATCTAAAAAACGTTTGATTCGTGTTCACTATGTATATAAGGAAAGTAAAAATCTAATGTAAGAAACACATGACTTTCCCGGCAGACTTAAATTCATTTTCCTTTAATTTCTTTAATAATTCATTAAATTGAATTTAATTACACAAAATAACACTATTATTAATGCACTTTTTAATCAATTTTTGTTACTTATATATATAGTATAATGTATAAGGAAAGTTTTGTGACGGGGTCGATATTTTGAATTCAAGTTTTCGACGGGAGAGCATGTTTCAAGGATCCCTGAACACGAATCAGACGTTTTTGGTCATGTTTGTGTGTGTATGTGTATATGTAAGTGTGTATGTATGCAAGTGTGTGTCTGTATGTAAGTGTTTGTGTGTGTATAAATGTGTGTGTGTGTGTCAGTGAGTCTGTGGAGACGATATCTCACGAACGAATGAAGCGATTCGAACAAAATTTGGCACAGAAATCACAATCAGTAAATGCTAGAAACGTATTCTTAACAGTAATCAAATATTCAGAACCCCCATAAATTTTGAAATGCAATTTTGAAAAAATCATCAAAAAATTAAAACATTCAATAGAGTTACGTAAATAATCATTTCTTGTGTAATGTTTCATTAGGGAACGATTGACATAAACTAGAACGCTAGCATGAACAGTTTTCGAGATATTGTACATTTTTCAAATAAATGTATCAAAAAATCACATAAAATTAAAAAAGAGTATTGACTATTGTGAAATCTTCATCACTTTTCATATGTAATAATTCATATGTAATTCACTTTTAATTATGCGATAAATATATTATCATCATTCTTGTAGATCTAGCTCGTTTCATTCACGAGAGAAGACACTTTGGGTAATAGCTTTGTAATTTGACGCCATTAGTTGTTTATCTACTTACTATAGAATAAGTTATTTCTCCATAAATAATGCTTGGGGAAATTTTGGTGACAAATTTGGCCGAATATCACCAAATTGACGAAAATATCGCTAAATTGATAAAAATGTCACCAACTTGATAAAAATGACACCAAATTAATAAAAATGACCCCAAATCAATGAAAATGAAGACTCATTGACGAAAATTCAGATCTTGGTAAGAATATAAGAATCTACTAAAAACGAAGATATTTTGAGTAAGCTTTGTATTTGGTTGCCATTAGTTGGAGTATTTGGACGCCATTGGACGTTGGTTTGTATTTTTGGACGTTGGTTTGTATTTGGACGCCATTAGTTGTTTATCTACTCTATGAATAACCTATTTTTATGACCATAATGCTTCATAAAATTTTGGTGACGAATTTGGCTGAATATCGTCAACTTGGCAAGTATTTTAAATGTCTCCAAATTGATAAGAATGACGCTAAATCAATGAAAATCAAAACCAATTGATGAAAATTCAATATTTTGGTAAGAATATAAGATTCTACTATAAGAACAACCTCACCGTCTGTAACTCTGGACGAAACTCTGTGGACGAATTTTGGCGGCATATTGTCAACTTTTTTAAATGCTGCCAAATTGATAAAAATGTTATCAAATTGATAAAAATGTCCCCAAATTGATACGCCAAATGGGATGCAATTTTTTTAATTTCGTCATATGGTGGGCATATCTTTTATTATATAAGAAATGCTCTTCTAAATATTGCCAACTTGGTGATATTTATTCCCACATTGGCAAAATTATCGTCAAAATAGCAAAATTGACTCCAGTTAATGAAAATGGCGCCTAATTGATGGATTTATTATTAAAATATTTAAATATATGGACTATATTGCTTATCGAGGGTGTTATCAATATTGATAATTGTTAATTTAGAGTTGCGTAAAATATAAGTTTGGGTACGAAATAGTTTTAGATGTTGTCATTCGGAAAAGCGTTGACTGTACAATTTAGCGTTACAAACACTGTGCCGTGGACCTTGTCATCATTTTTCCACCATTAAAGAAGTAAATTCATTGCATTATATAAGGAAAGTCATGTGTTGCTCACATCACAGTTATTTTATGTGGTAACTCCCCGGTAGCAGAAAGTGAGCGACGGGAGGCGACCTTCGCAGATTTTTCAAGCAGCCTGCAGATTATTTAAAAAAAAAAACTGATAGTAATAATAG